>QUSF01000012.1:7919115-8347358 GCA_003676055.1 Chloebia gouldiae
CTTTTCTTTTCTTTCTTTTCTTTTTACTTTCTCTTTTTTTTAACTATTACCACTTGTTCTGTGGGGTCATTATTTCATTATTACTTTGCTGTGCCTTAGTAGTTTGATATATTAGATCACAGTATGATCTCGGGTCATCTCCTTCTGAACGTGTGCATGCTTAATATCTGTTTGTAACCTCTGGTGTTTGAATAAGGGTTATTTGGTTTTCTATATGACCTAAGAATTTATTGCATTTCCAAATGCCTTTCACTCATACACACAGAAATAGTTAACTAGTAAAATTTGCACTGTTGTTTTAATAACATAGGTCTTTAGAGATGAAAAAAAAAAAAAAAAGCAAACATAATTGTAAAAGCAGTGGCAGCCCTAAGATTAAATCCAGGAGATTACATCTGAAGGATGGTGTTGGACCATTTTGGATACAAAACCATTCAGATGTTCATTTACCAATACATACACTTTTTCCATTTGCCAGAGCCCCTGTACCATCTTGTGTGAAGGCATGGTTAAATGGGCTAAAGGGTGGGAGAAGAGCTACAGGTATGAGTGAGTTTACTTTCTTTAAGTGATAGATCAAAAATTATAGTTGGTACACACCTACAGCTGCTTTCTTTTGAGGATCAAGAAAATGAGGTATTGCAGGAAAGAATGGTGAGAGCAGTATAATTTTCAGTATTAAATTATGTGCATTCAACTGATGCAGAGAAGTTGGAGAAATCCATTGGCCCACGTTAAAAGAAATAGTTGCAGTCTGCTATGGAAAATGTATTGATGTGCTTGTGCTTTGAAGCAAAACCAGGGATGTGCTTTTAGAACTCTTTATGATATTGGTTTACATATGTTTCATAATTCCTTAGATCTTTAGCAAATAAACCCCACAAAGAAAATGTGTTCCAGTCCAAGGAGTGCAAGAGCTGCAGCCCCAGGGATGCTGAGACCATGGTGCACATGGGCTTGGGCACACTGGATGAAGAACACAGTCTCTCCAGCACTCTGTAGTGCAAATTGCAGAGGATGACAAAACAGGCCAGGAGGATTTTTGTGCAGAGGAAGAAAGCATCAAGATCAGTATTTGAAGTTCAAAGCATGAGTTTAAAGAAGGGATATCTGAGATTCATTATTATAGTTCTTTATTTGCTGCTTTGAAAATTCACCCAAGCTTTAGATATTTGCCCAAAGCACCTGCACACCTATCAGTGCATCATTGCTCCAGTACTTCTGTTGGATCTTGGCAGTTCTCCAAGCATATGCAAAGCAGTTGTGTGTAAGAGTGACAATTCCTGAAAATGTGGGAGATTTGCCTTCATGTGAATTCTTCTACTGATTAATGTAGGTGTTAATAATCAGATCTTTCTGAGGATCACTGTGTTTATTTAAGCATGTAGGTCATATTTCTATTCAGGAAATTCAGCTCAGGCACCACTTCCAAAGAACTATTTCATAGCTCATCTTGTCTTTAGCTACTTAAGAGCATTCAAACTCTCACAAACATCCTGCACAAAGAAACCCAGCAACTCATTGCAGTCTGCCATAAATCACAAATGCAATGAGACCACTAGCTTCTGATGGAAAGGGCCTTACATGATCTGTCATCAGAAAGGATTTTCTGTAGGTTTCTACACTGAATTGTGCTTCTGATGGGAAGGTTTTCTTTGATCTGACTCTGAACTTCTCCTAATGGGTGATTTTATAGAGCTCCTCCAACCTACATATGAAATAAGTATTTAAATCAGATATTGGAGATCATTTCATTAAAAAAATTAAAATCTTAAGGCACCAGCTATTTGAAGTACAGAACATAATGTATGTCAGAACCTTCAGCCTTTTGCTTTTAGAGGCTCTTTGCCTGTCCTAAAATCTGGGGTGGTCTATATATGCTCTATTCCAGCTCAGGTCATTACTAGCCATTTCATCAGCAGGTTTTGTGCTAAAGTTTTTGAGAATGTTTTGTACTTGTTCAGACTCTTTTCTTTCTTGTCTCTCGGGCTTGGGAATGATACCAAGGCTTATTTTGTTTGGTTTGGGATGGTTTTTGTTGCTGTTTGGTTTTGTTTGTTTATTTTGTAAAACAGCCACCTCACTAATCTAGCAGGTAATTTTTATCTAACCAAGAATAATGCAAAAAATATTAGCCAAAAATCTCATAAAATGATATCCAAAACACTTAGCGATATCCTTTGAAGCCTACCTGCATATTTGTTTCCATTTTACTCCTCTTTCCAATTTGATCTATTCACAAGCTAGTATTGTATAATATATAACAAAGAGAGCAGTATTATTCTGGTCAGAATAACGGGCAGAAGTGAAAGGTACTATCTGTCCTACCAAGTTACCCAGTTGAAAGAATCTCTCCAGTTTAACATGTCTTTTTCTCTTTTCAAGTGATATCAGTTGATGTCTGCACGATTGCTGTACTCCCTGGTGCTAGTGCCTACCTCTGAAAATTTCACCAAGCAGAATTTACAGCCTTCCAGAGAGATAAGACCAGCCATCACTGCAATCTTTAGATTATGGTTTTAGCTGTTCCAAATTCAATGTTGTTGGTCCTTTGCCAACCAACACATTAGAACAAACTTTATGCATTAGGTGTTTGCAGCAAAACAATTCAGACTTGAAATGTATAGATCTTCCAAGAGGAAGTTTCCCTGATATTTATGTGACTAACCTTTGCAATTTTGTTTTGCTCTTTGAGAGAGTGTAGTCTCTATAAATAACAGAGGTAAAGTTCTAGGATTGTAATCAGTCAGCTGTTATTTAAAGGAATTGAAAAATGCTGGTTTCAAATTCCAAAATAGGTATCAGTGTCTGACAAAGCTGCAAGATTTCCTGCAAAGCAAGATTTACTGTCTTTATTTAATAATTTCTGGAAAAATCTAGACACAACTGAGCTTAAAAGATAACAATTTGTTGATGATTTGCAATATTCTCAGGGACCTGTTTTTCTTCTGACTGTGAGTCTATTTGGACATATCTACAGCACCTTTAATATAATGTCATTGACATGGAAAAAGTGTTAATTTGACCTTTTATTTTATTAAAAAGTGTTTCTGACATATCAGTGAAAATTGAATAAGCTTTTTCAGTTTATTACAGGCAGATTCATAAAGCTGGATGATAGCTGAGGCTGATGCAAAGCTTTCGCAGATAGCTTAGCACTGCAGATGCTGTCACTTCATGAATGAAACAGAAAAAACTATTAATGCAGTTTATACAGAGGTTTTCTTTTCTTCCTCTCTAAACTAAGTGCTTAAATATGGCCTTAGCAGAGGATTTTGTATATGTGTGGCAACAGCTGCATCATTTTTATTATGGTATTGTTTCCCATCAAATGAAACTCCTTTTTTTTTTTTTTTAATCTGAGAGAGAAACGATCAAAATCAACCACTTGGATGTCTCTTATGCCCTGACACTCTGCTTTCCTTCTTTTAATTGGGTTTGAGGATACTTCTCAGGCATGAGTTTAACCCACAGAAAAACGACTGAAATTAATTCCACTTTTCCACAACTTCTGGCTCTCACCAGAAGTACTTTGTCTCTAACTTGCTTTTGCTCTGAGACAGAACCTTGGAAAACTGCTTTTGAGAGGATATCAGAACATGTGGTATGCATCTAATGGGGAAAAAAATGAAAAGACTTTATCCATTATACTCCTAATATAAGTCTTTTGAAAAAGCAGATTGCTGGAGATGCAGATGCTTTGACTCTACATTAATAACATACATGCTAAAATGCAGATGCTTAATTAAATTACCATAGTAATGGTAATTTAATGGCAATTAAATTACAATGGAGTAATTTAGGTAGGGATGTGCCAGTGGAGGTTATTTTGTTCACAGCTCAAACAGACCCAACTAACCAGGCCAAGTCAGGGCTCTGTCCATGTAAATTTTGAATATTTCAAGGAATAGGGTCTTCTATTTAATGGCAGACATTGAGTTTGAGTCTCCTTTGCCTCTTGCCTCCTGCAGTGCTTGAGCAAAAGTGACTATGGAATGCTTCAGGACTGAAAGCCATTTTGTACATGCACTTTGCAGAGGCCTTAAAATCTGAAGTTAAATCTCAAATCTTCCCTCAATCTCAAAGTTTAGAGACATCTGTGGCATTTGACCACTGTAAGCTCCTCAAGGGAGGCAGGGACTGTGGAGTTCCTGTTCATCTTGAAAAATATTTCTCTTTTTTCTTTCTAAAAATCTTCTTTGAGGAGTTGGTAGTGGCCTCTTGACCTGAAAATATCTTCCACTTCCATTTTAAGACCTATAATCTTTCTTCTAAGAAGCCTAGCTGTAAGGCATCTGCTTTCTCTGATAAAAGATCTACCATTTATTTCATTACACTGCTGCTCTGTCCTGAAGGTTTGTAATTGTCCTGGTGATGTCAATGTAAATTCCCTCTGAAAGTCTCAAATTGTAGAGATTTGTGGTAAGGAGAGACAAGATGAAATAGTGATCACACTAAAACAGGGTATATTCCACTATGGTTCAGGCTTATCAGAAAGCATTTTTGCTGGTTTTAGAGCAATGTTGCAAGACAGTTAATCCATTGGGAAAATGTTAGTTTTCTCTTTGATGCTTGTAAGAATTAAAGGTGCTAAGCACCTTCCAGGAGGAAGTCTTTAGAAAATTAACTCTTCATTTACTCTTGTAATGAGTCACCCTTGTTAGCTTTTAAAGCAAACACTTGGTTTTTTTGCTTTATGCATATAAAGTTGTCATGATAATTTAAGGGATGTCTATATAATAGTACAGTATTTCCACTTAGATTTAAATTTGTCATCTGAAAAAGACACATTGGGAGAATCTAATCTCACATTTTGAATGAAAAATATTTTACTCATGTTTCCTTTTTTGAAATAAAATTAACATTTCACGTGTTATATCTGGAAACATGGTTCAACAGCATCACAATTTCTCCTGTCAGATGTTTGCATGACTCTTGGTGCTGGTCCATATATAGTGTGTGGGCTAAAGCAGTAGATTGTGAGGACTGGGGAATCCTACAGCCTGCTCCTATCTGCCCTTCCATGCCCCTTCCCAAAACTGGTTTGTTTATATTTAGGGATGGCATAGGTTTTTGTAGCTTTGCTAAAATCAATTTTACAATTTCACCTGCAGTGCTGATACTCAAAGATATGTCAAAGAGGTGAAATGTACATTTTGGAGCAACTGAAGATGGAGTGGGAGTCCAAACTTTAAGGCAGAGGGAGAAAATATTTATTGGGTAGCTTACATTTGTTTCAGTCAGTTATATGGATCCAAGCATGAAGAAAAATTTGCCACAGCTTCCTCCTGCTGAGAAAGCCTTAGAGAAGCCTTAAGATCCAGGCTTCCTCTTTTGTCTGTACCTAGAAGTCCAGCCCCTCCAATAGCACTGTTGCTGTAAGAGTTTGGCTCAATGTAGTACTGGAGGGAAGAGCACTACAGCTCCCACTGTCAGCATAACCTGATGTTCCCAGCTTCTCTCTTCCATGAACTCAGACGTGCTTGACCTTACTTTGTAAACATAATATAGCAAAAGTCATGGGGATAATGTTGCAGGCTGAAAATAAAATGAATATGTGCAGTGCTTCATGCTGTCATTTTTTTAGTACCTCAAATGTCATGTCAGTCTTCATTACATACAGGACTAAATGCATCCTTTCTGGCCTTCCTTAATGGCATTTTCTCCCAGCCCTCGTTGTTCTATATTTCTCATCTCCTAGTTCTCAGCAGCTTCCAGCATGTTTAGTGCAGTGATATTCCTGTCATTTTATGTAGTTTAGCAGGCCAAATGTATGAGTCACTATTCTCAGCTTTATTGTGCTTCAACCTGTGTCTGTATTGCAGCAATGAATTGGTAAATTCTGTGATATTATTTCTAATATGATGAATCAAACCAAAAATTTTTTGCAGTTTCCCCAATTTACCCAGTCTCTGATGATTCAGCCTAAAAAAGTACAAGGAATGCATCATTGCATCTTCTATTTCAACAGTTTCTGTACACTGATTTTTAAAGATTTTGTATCCTATATTTCAGTAATTATTTCTCCTGGTTTGTTCTCTTATATTGTATTGGTATATCCAGTCTTTTAATCACTTTGGGATGCAGAAAGCAGTTCACAAATGCAATTAGAGATAAAACAGCCACAATGAGATAAAGACTTCATAAAGCATTAAAGTAAAGCTCAGTGGCCTCATGACTGGAGCCATGGGACAATATTAGAAGCTTGTTTCTTCTTCAAAACTTAGCCTAGGCTAAAAATTTATTTCATTGAAGATAAATGCTTCTGTGCTGAAATGCTGAAGTTCGGGACAGTGGGGTTCACTTTCCAGCTTTACAAGTAACTTCCTCTTAGGCTCCCACCTGAACCCATCACCAAATGAAATTCTCTGTCTGATGGACTATGGCAAGGCCCAGAGAGGATGGCAATTAACTCTTTGCTGCCTCCTTGGTCACACCATAAATTTCATATCTTGAAGCTATACTATTTTGTAATAAATTGGAGAGTGAGCCGTATTTCTCTTGGCTACATAAGGGTGTCTTGCTTTGCCAGTTCTTCTTGAGTGATTTCTTTTTCTAGTATGTATGCAGAAAACCCCCAGGCTGAGAGAACAATTTATCCATCTGTCCTTCCTGGCACCTGCCTCCTGCAAGCCTCTCCATCCCTCTTCTGTCACTTAGGTGGAAACCTGTCCTATTAAATACAGGAGATGGCTAGATTATTGTCACACACTGATTAAACTTCAGTTTCCAATACAAAGGAGTACTCTCCTAGGCTTCCGTGTAAAAGGATCTTGACATAATAAACAGATGTAGTGAAATTCTTTATTTGAACAATATTACCAATCTAATCTGAAAATCTAATTCTCTTTAATCGTTATTTCATATTTATCCTGAATGGCTTGAGAACACAAAGCAATAATTCTCGATATCATAGCTTATTGCCAGTTAATGTTTACATAGAGGAAATTCTTATGATTTCCTAGTTGGAAATGTGGACATGATTTCTTTCACAGAGTTGAATAGGTAGAAATATCTTTCAGTTAATGTGTGCAATTCAGGTTTCTCATACTGCATTATGCAAGAAAGTTAAGCAGTGGGGGAAGAAAAAAAACTAACCTGATCAAGAAAAGACATTTCTTGTTTAAACCCTTTTGAGGAGTAGGGAGGTTTGTTATTTTCTTATCCCTACCCATTCTTTTGCATTGCAGTCATGCTAGATAGCATCTTAAAATGGATTATATCCACAATGATAAATGGAGGAGTTTGTATTGATTTACTAAAATCACACTATAATGATATAATTAGTCTACTTATGAATTGTCTCTACTGTGAAGCTAAAAAAAAAAAGGACAATAAAGAAGTTCCTACTTGTTCACTGAATACTGAAAAAAAAAAAAAAAAAAACAACCCAAAAACCCCAGGCAACGTTTCCACATGATCTTATGACAGAGACTTTGAAATGCTCTTTTTTACATTCTCCATGGTTACTCATACAGATTTCCATTGTAGATTTCCACCTGTAGAGTTCTTTGGCTCTCATTCAAGAAAGCACTTAAATATTTACTGAGCATTTCTGGTTGCTGCTTTTTTTGACACCCAATTCTCACATTCTGTTTGGGTGATTAGGCCACCTCTTTATTACAGCACAAGGCTAATGCATCTACAGGTGTGCTCTGTTGTGCTGGGACAAAACCTTCCTTCATTTTTTACAGTACGATGCTGTGGGCTTTAGCATCCCAAAGAACTGAGAGCCAAGCACAGGCAACACTGAAATTCTAGAAACAATGCAACTGCTCACTTTCTTCTCTTGTGCTAGACCAGTTTGAACTCATTTGCAAACTGCATGATAGTAACGTGAATCCTGACTCATGAGCGAATAGTAGGTGACAGCAAGGAAAAGAGGGGTGCTTAAAAATAAATTTAAAAAAATGGCAAGAGAAAAGGGAACAAAAGGCTGTTTGATCAATTGAGGAAAAGCAGCAAATTGAAATAATGAGGCAAGCTTTTTTTGTAAAGTCCTGAAAATGTGTCTTCAGAATATCCCTTTTGCTTTTTTCCTTTATTAAAATAATGCTTACCTGGAAGGTAATAAAGATAGCCCTGGAGTTTTTAAATTAAAAATTGAAGTAAGCCCTTAGGATTTATCTTACTGAAATTCTTGAACTTTATATTCATATTTTAACCCTTTTGTTATTTTAATACTTTGTAATTGTAGCCTGATAATACAATTTTCTAGCTAAAAAACCACAGTGGGAAGTGTAGAAAAAAGCAATAATAAATCTCTGTACATAAATACTACCAATTTTATTATTTGTTGGTTTTTGTGGGTTTTTTGGTTTTGTTTGTTTGTTTTTGTTTTTGTTTTTTTTTAATTAATTAACATATTTAACAGGTCTGAGAATATCAGATTCTGTTAATGGCTGACTTTCATTGGCTGATTTAGGTGGTCAATCTGAACTCTGAAAAATATTCAAGAAATTCATCCAGTGCAGAATTCAGACATGCTGAGAAATGAAAAGTACTCAATGATAACTGAAATTAGGACACCAGTGTCTACTGATCCCCCAATTAATATCAGATTGTGGCACAAAATATAATTCCACTGTACTCTTGAATTCTCCCTGAAAATTCTATTTCCTTCACAGTTCTGAGTTAAGGAGGAGGGGCTGTATCAAGTACAGAAAGCTAAAAACAATCCATGCTCAACACACCTATGACGAAAGGCACATTTCAGAGATGAGAATCCCTGGAGAATTCATTCTTCTCCCTTTTCATGAAAAGACCTCAGTCTGGTATTTGTTCATAAAGATAATGAATGTTGCATTCTACATAACCCAGACAATCATTGGCTTTTCTTAGAAACATCATTGCAAACAAAATGATATGGAAGGGGAGAATTATTTGGGTATTTGTGGGCTCTCACTGACCTGTGTGAAAAGCTTACCAGCTGTCAGTAGCTAAAAGCACAAAACAGTGAATATGGATCCCTTTTTGCCTCTGCTCAGAGGTATAAGCCTTAAATCATGACCTTGTTTGGAAGCAAGAAGCTAGTAAGGTGGATATTCTCATTCCTGATTTTTTATAGACACGTGGCTAGCAACAGTGTGTCCAAAGTCTTCATAGAGAGGTGATTTCCCTCAGAGGCTATTTAGCCCAGTTTGTCATTTCTGGAATTTTCTGCTGGTCTCATGGTTTCTGAGTTGCTGATATCTCTCTGCTATGAACCTCAAATCCTTGTGA
Organism: Chloebia gouldiae; assembly: GCA_003676055.1. Classification (NCBI taxonomy): domain Eukaryota; kingdom Metazoa; phylum Chordata; class Aves; order Passeriformes; family Passeridae; genus Chloebia; species Chloebia gouldiae. The sequence continues at coordinate 7,928,338 of QUSF01000012.1, forward strand.
GATTTGCCCATAACACGGGTAATTTCTTTGCTGTTGTGCATGACTTTTAGGCAGCATACTGAGAAGTGTTTTAATGAAGACATCACTTTAAAGTAGGCCGCTACCATCTGTTCTGCCCTCTAATTACAAATAGGGAAAGGAGAGAGAGAGAATAATTTGCAATTGCATCATAGAGACAACAAGGAAAAAGAAGTGACATAAAGGTGTGCAAGTCTCCAAATATGGCCTGCATCACTCATGCTGCTTTCATGATTCATATACAAATGGAAGATGAAACTGTTCCCTTGTGAAGGAAAAAAATCCCTATGATAGTAATTTGTTTTCAGGATATGTGAAATGATGTGTTTGTAACAATGTACACCAGTGTGTTCTGTTTTGGTATCAGTTACTTAGTCTTGGAGAAAGCTACACCTGTGAGCTCTGTGTGTTTGAGGTGAAATAAATCTTGAAAAAAATGATCTGGTAGGCAGTGGATTTTGACTCCAAAGAATTTAGTGCAATGCCAATTTCCATTTATTTCAACCTATATAAAAACAACTGGGTGTCTAATTTCAAATCTAATTCTAGATTTGGTGTTCTGTGAGTCTTACATAGTACTTGCTTGTAATGCAAGAATAACAACCCTATATTGCATAGGAGTGTTGCCAGGATTTGGTCAATTTAATGTTTGTGAGACAGGAAGGCTCTTCCCTGACAGGAAGCATGTAAGATGCACTGAGATAAAAGAGTGTTCATTTGATTCCCTGCAGCCTTTCCTGCCATGCTCATGGCAGCTGTATATGCTACTTTTACTTATACCTTTGCAGAAAAGATGGGCTGGGCTGACATAAGAATTCTCCTCAATCCCTCAGTGGTGACAAAACCACATATCCCTGTGTCCCAGAGGTGCTGCCCAGCGTGGTTCATGCTGCTGCAGTGGAAAATCTCTTGTGGTTGTAATGTTAATCGGACTCTTCAGACATGAGAGGGGTGGCTAAGCAAGGAAACATCAGCTTGAAGACACTTTCTTCTCCCTGATTATCTCAGAGGTGTGAAGGTCAGAGTCTCTCTCTCCAGGCACTGCAGCTCCTGGTTGGCTATTACATGCTGCCTTAAGCTGGGGAAATGGGGACCTCCTGAAACAAATTCCTGCAGGTCCTGCAATGTGTTTATGCATTTAGTTAATAAAATTATTAGAGGATCTGTCTGAAAGCATCTGAGCATACTACACAAACTGAGCAAGAGCAAATTCCCATTTGATGCAGGAAAACAAATTCAAAAACCTGTAACAAAAAGGAGACTTGGATGATAGTTAATGAATCCTTCCTGTCAGGGAAGACCAGTTGATATTTGATCAGTGTGGACAATCAAATAATTATGTATTCATGCACCTTTTCTTAAATATCCATTGTTGGTTAAGGGGTAGGAAGCATGGTGTTCAAAAGGAGGAGAATCAGACCTATAGCTCTTCCTTATTTTACATTTCTCTATTTTCAGCCTGAAAATCTGAGAATGTGTATCTTATCTGTGAAAAGGTTCATTACATCCTTTATCAAAATATTGACAACAAAAAATGGATCAGAATTCTCTCTTGTCTTCTTCCCCCCACCAACCCCAATAGTAAAAGTGAACAAAACAAGTTGTTCAAAGACATGGACATTTACCAGAGTGAAAGTGCAATCAAATATTTGCCACACTGAGGGTTCCACCAGTCTCACTAAATTATGTTTGAGTAAAGGAAGGACAAAAATCCAGACCTGCGCTCACCAGTAATAATTTTCTGCAACCATATGGTACAAGAGGATTTCAGCCACACTGAATGCTCTCACATGCTTGTTTCAGTTAATGTCTCAGGCTCAGAAGGGATTGCAAGCCTGCATTTAATCATGTTTCTAAAACTAGTTGAACTCTTAGGCACTATAGGAATGCAAATTACTGTTAAGTTTGAATCCTCAGTACAGAGCTCAGAGGGCAGTGTGCTCTTGATGCACTTCTCTATATGTAACTGTGGCAGATAAAAGATGGTGCATAAAAATTCTCAGCATGCACTTAAACATATATCATTCAGCTTTTCATTCAATTATGGAAAAAGCAAACTCCAGGCTGATCTTGTAAAAATACACTTACCAGGAAGCACTGGATATCTACGTACGTTTGTAATTATGGTTTTGGTTCTTGATGACTAAAAGGCCATCCTAGGACAGGAGACAGTCAGGTGCTGTCCTTCACATTCCCGCAGACAAAAGATGCTTGCATGGCTATGAACTCGTCATACACAGATCATTGCTGCTTGGAGGAAAATCGGTGGACACAGGACATTGTTGTGGGGCAGAGTGCATGAGCTTGGAAGGCATGTCTGCAGCACATCTGGTCCAAGGTCCAAGTGTACACCAAGATCTCCAGCTTTACATTCAGCAAAAGTGCCCAAAATTTGAGCATGTATTGGGATTGAGAAAAAGGAGAGGAATGGTTTCATAGCATTTCTGACACCCTCCTGCAGAGAGATGAGCTCTAAGTCTGCCCCATAGCTCCCCTGAGACAATGTGATGTCGCTCAGAAGAGAATGCACAGTCTGAATATTAATGTCATTTTGTAACAAAGGTTCTTGATTGAGCTGTGTGAGCAATTTTCCTTTACATAGCTGAGAAACCTTCCCAGTCATCCCCAAAATGGAGATTGCAAGGTCAACCTGCTTCAAACAGAAAATTAAACCAGTATTGAAAATAAATGTAAATGATAAATGATCTTACAACTTCTGTGTTGTTATATTTTTCTGCAGTCAGCAGACCATAGTGGAGAAATAACCTTGGATTTACTTTCTGGTTCTCTGCAAATACAGAAATTAGTTTGTGAGACAAATACTTCCAGGAGTCTCTAGTGTGCATATACCATGTCTCTAATCCAAAATATTTTCATTTATCTGCAATGTTCCAACAAAAGAAGGAAAGACATTTTATAACTTTCTGTGTAACAAAATGTTTTGATGGTCAGCAGTGACACTAATAATACTTCAAAATTCCAGGTAGTGGTATTAGCAGCTTTTTAGTTCTGGATGAGAAAAGGAAAAACACTTCCTTAAATGTATAATTATCATATTTTTTGATTAATTGTTTGGATTTATAAATTATGTCAAGGAATGTAAGGTCCACAGTAGAAAGTACAGCATTGTTACTATTATTATTATTATTGCTATTAATTTTTTTTTGCCCATATACTTGTAGAATCATAAGAAATATTTCCAATAAATTATTTTGAGGTTGCTTTATTAGTTTCTGAGATTTTTAGAGCTCAGAAAAAAAAAATGGAATTTTGAGATGATCTGTGGCAATAAAAATACTTCTATTACTTTGTTAAGGTATGAAACTTTTTTTTGTTTCTTATTTTTTTTAATTTTGATATCTATGGGTTACTAAACATATCTTAGAATTGTAGGAACATTATTTCAAGGTCAAAAGCTAACTATTTCTTTTGTTGAATAAGCATAAATGCTAATTAGGTTAACAAGTTTGTGGATTGGATATTCAAGCTGAAATAATTAGCTTGAAAATTATTTCAGGAAAGAATGGCATCTTATTATTTAACAGAGCAGATCCATATGTTTGTTCAGTCATAGTATATTTTGGCTAGGAAGAGAAAAATAACCTTTCATTTATTATTTATTTTTCTATTTATTTTTCTATTAGCTCTGCATACTAGCTTGTTTTGTATAAACTAAGTTGTCTTCTACTCCTCTCTGCAACAGCAAAATAATCCCTTAAATATCACCTACATAATTCCTTTACTTTCTGTGCTGCTTTGAGGCTCTAAGAAAGCACATAGACAGACTCCATACACAGTTTATATGAAATGTTTTTGTAAATACAAATTTCTGTGTTTTATGCAGTCACTTTTGATTCTTATGTATGAGGGTTTGAATCATTCACTGTCATGAATCTGTCCTCACTTTCCTCCTTATACAGCAGTCATAAATGTAAAAAAAGTTATAATGTCAAGACAGGACAAATGAAAATGGAGAAGGGAAGATAGAAAAATTCAAATGTATGAAAGAGTATACTCTAGGGAAAAGTATAGTTGTAAGAATAGCAAAATGGGTTTCTCCTCAAATATTTCTGCAAATACTTAATGGAAAGTAATAGCGGTTGAAAGAATATTACAGTGAGAACAAAGTAAAATTGGAAGCATTTCAAAAAAAAGGAACCTGACTTTTTGAAAATAAAACTTCTTTTCCTTCATCATTCTAGAGCTGCTTGACAAATAGAAGGTTGATAATATTTGTGTTTCAGCTTTTCTCAGTATTTTTCTAACCCTCAGATTTTGACACGAATACTTCCTTTCCAAATGTGGAAAGGCTAAACTAATGGGTTTAGTTTGGTTCCTTCAGCTGCAATGAAAAGAAAATCAGCCTTTGGAATCAAGGAGAGAGCCATAACTGATGGATATTACCCAGTCTGACCAGCTGCACAGCACAGCTTAACATTTCATCAGGGTCTGGGAGGGAATGAGGTATGGCAATCCTCTTCACAGGTGCTTTGACACTGGTAGTTCCAATGATATTCCAAATATTATTCTTCCTCCTCTGCTTGTTCAGGTTAGGAAGAAAGGAATCATTTTGTTCTCAGACCCTGTTTGATTTTTAATTAAGGGCTATGTACTCTCAAGAAAGATCCATGATTATTAATCACAGATGGAAGGAGTCACGCAGGCTTTGAACAGTACGTGAAGTTCAATATTTAGAGAACTTGCTCTGGAGAAAATCACCCAGGTCCCTCTCCCTGATTCCTAACTCCTCCCATGCATCTGTGAACACCACCACAAATCAGGCCCTGGGGTACTTTTGTGGGCCAATCCCTCTGTTTAGACACTTGGAATTTTTTCATGAAGCCCAAGAGCCTTTTTCTCAGAGCTGACATCTCAACATGATAATGAGAACCTTATGTATTTCATCTGAGAAAGTCTAACAAGGAATTGAGACATCAAACAAGCAGGAAAATTTTCATGTTTAGCAAGCTGACTGTTCTCCTAACACATATATTCACCATATTTTCTTTTTTTCTGCAGAAAGAAAAGAAGCATTTGCCTCTGCCAGAGGGTTAATTATATAAATGAAGCACTTTCCGTTCTAAGATACAGGATTAATGAAATAAAATCTTGGGACCTCTTGAAGTCTACTCTAAGGGGAAATAAAATCAAACACAACATAGGCCAATTGGCTGAATATGTTAAATATAGATAGAAAAGAGAGAGAAAATTTGACCATACACAGAATTTTGAATAAATTAAAAACAAAACAAAACAAAACAAAAAAAAAAAACAAAAAAGAAAATAGAAGTTTATTATGACTGAACATTCATAATTCCAGTGTGCTCCCAAAGCAGAATGCAGCTATTATTTGTCATGGAAATATTTTGTGAAAAGTTGACAGGGTGAGTTAATTTAAGGGGCTCAGAATGAAACAATTAGCAACAGGAAAGTATAAAGACAGGTAAAGGTTCTCCTAACTCTCGAAAGAAAAACCCAAAACGCAACAAAATCTGTTTTCCCAGATGTGGTAAAAGCTTATTCTCTAATTTGAACTGAACTAGTTTTCAGTGTTGCTGGGAAGAGTTCAGTATCCTCTGTACAAATACTTTTATTATGCCTTTTGTACCCATTTGAGGGCTGCAGAGTATAAATTGCTCTAAGCCAGAGTTTGTTTGGGTCTTTCCCCCGGTTGAGAAAGTGATGAACAGGAAGCAGCCATTTTTCTATTAGACATATCTATGACAATAGCAGCCATTCTGAGGGGAAAAAAACTCCAGCCCTGCAGATTCATGCGGTGTCTATCAGATCTGCCTTATAAACCCATAAAAAAATCCTCATTCAAATTCATGACTGCTTTCCACAGCCTTAGTTGTGAAATTATACAGGTGCCCTGAACCTCGACTGTCATTTAAGAAAACATTGCTAGTGAGCATTGCATTGTGCTAGAAAAAACGAACCCTGAAGATGCCTAAATCATGGAGAGGATATAAAAAGAACACTAAGTGTATTTTATAGCTTTTGTGTTCTAACTGATGCTTTTCAAGCCCTTGTGTTAAATTTCACAAGGACCTGGTCCTGTTGGTGTGCATTAAACTGTGATGAGATCTGACCAGAGCACGCCTCACCTACGTGGATGAAATCCAAGGCTGAGAAATTTCTGGATCCCTTCGGTGGTTAGAGACTACTCTGCTGTGATCAGCAGAAGCTGCCAGTGCCTTTGGCTGTACCAAGGGAGATTTACCCAGGGATGTAACTCTTGTGACCAAGAGAGGTCACAAAACTTCAGACAAGAAAGGACTGAAGCCCTCTGGGATCTGGAATGTTCTGCATTTTAATTTTCAGTAGGAGGATTTCATGTGCAGATTATGTCTCTTTTGGATCCAAAGAACAGAATTATGAAACCAGGCAAATTGTTTAGTGTGCTTAATTGCATGGCAGTAGAGTTCTCAGACTGAGGACACTTTTTAATGGATGATTTTCATTTGGTTGTTTTGTTTTGGGCTAAGTTTGTCCGGTGACACTACACTTCCTAATTTCTTTTTTTTTATAAGAAGCCTTTTCTTGTGTTCTGAAGACTATATTTAAGCTTCTTGAAATCACGGGAACAAAACCATGAGTCAACATCCTCTCTCCTCTGGCAGGGATGGATTCAGTGCCTGTGTCCTCTGAGAGCAGGTCAGGATAAGCATCTCTAGCTGGCTTAATGCTGCAGAGGATTTTTCCCCCTCTGTTATGATTGGCAGCACATTTCAGGCTGGTTTATGTGAGCAAAGCCAGCGAGCAAGAAGCAATAGGGCACGGATCATCTGAGGCTTCAAAGCCAAGTTTTTCCCACTTAAATGCCAGTCAACTGCTGTTTGTCAGCAACATGGAAAGCCCTGACAGAAGGAAATTGAGTCTTTTCTGCTGGTTTAATAACCCCGTGGCAGCGGGCCATGCACAGTGGCACACGGGAAATGCAGCAGAGCGAGGAGAGGCTCCAGCAGCCCAGGAACAGACACTGCAGCAGTGCAGGGCACCCAGCTCCTCTTCTAAATACTCACCTCAGGGGCAGGGGGAGGCTTCCAGTCTGCTTGGGTTTGGCCTGGAAGAGTGTGTCCTAAATGCTCTTTCCACCCCTTACTATGTATCCCTTTTGATGCTTTCCAGAGTGGGTAATTATTCAGAGATCCAGGAACAAGTGAGCTCTCCGACAGCCTCTGGCCATGTGGATGAATTTGTTCTCTGGCCCAGCACTGGCAATGTGGGAAACACCAGCAAGGCTCTGTCTGGTCTCTAGGGGATGTGAGGTATTCCCATATGTGAAGGCAGTAAAGTCAGGGTTAAGAAGAATCTTCAGTCCTTTTTCCATCTCTGATTTTTGAGAGGTTTCCCTGGGAATCAAGGAAGATATTTATGTAAGTGAAGCTGTTTGGGAGGAAAAGGATCCTGAATCTTCTTGTCCATAGCTGTGCTGAAATCAGGAATAGTGTCTCTGTCATAAAAATATAAATTACAGTCAAAAGGCTTACTCTGATAAAAATTTATATTTATATTTATAAGCCAAGTGCTACAGATGAGTCACTGTTGAGTGAAGTTCATCCTGCAGGTATCACTGTCTGAATAAATAATGCTATTAATTGTTTGCATTTAGTTCTGTTTGTAAACTCTCCTGGACATGTTATTTACACTTGTCCTCAAGATAAATTTGCACCCTACCAACTGCAAACAAGGACTGCCTTTCCCACCCGTTTATTCATGCCAGTGGTTTAATTATTTGAAATCTGAAATACATCAGTCGTAGAAAGAGAAGTACCATACCTAACAAGTCATATTTTCTCTGTGTCAAAATAGCAACATCACAATGAAGGTCTGATCTCAATGACTGGAATAGAACTATGAATAACAGTATCTAATCAAGATATTAATTAAAACTTGTAATATCATCTTAATGGGAACACGCTGCAGAGTTAAATTGGATTTTTTTTTTCCTTTTAAATTAGCACAGTCAATTAACAGGTGTTCTCCATATGTAATTATTTTCCATGGAATAAAAAGCTGAGTTACATTACAACTGTATAGAGGTAGATTACAGTCAGGCACTTTAAGAGAACGAAGGCTGAGAGGAGTGAAAATGTGGATCAGGATGCTCTGGCTAAATTCCAGCTTGCTAATCACATCCTACTTTATCAAAACTGCCTGATACTTTCAATTAGTTGCTGCGTTGTCCTCATATTTCCTAGGAGGGTTAGGTGCTTTGCAGTATAAAATTGAAAAGCTGCTTCTCCCCATGTGTGCCTGCCTTTAACTCTCAAATGACACAAATTTTAAAAGCAGATCTATTTCAACTTCATTTTTTGTGTGCAGGAAAGGCTTCTCAAGTTCTCTCTCTCTCTCTGTATACGGATATATCTATGAACACACATATGATTTTCTTTAAAGGCTACCTACAAACCTAGCCGTTCTGTGAGTCACACAGTGTGTTTGCTCTTCCCTTGGAACATTCCTGGATAAAAACCTGGCACCTTGTTTTTGCTCAAAAATCTGGTTGTATATTTTCCAGATTTCCGGTTGTACACATGATAGCCCCACAGGCTAATTGAGCTCCTCCCCTGGGCTCAGTCTGAGTGTTTTGCCAGTGATGGTCAAGTACTGAGCTTCTACAGCAGGAATGCTTTAGATTCAGTAGCTTTTGATGGGTGTGTGATGACAGGGGATAAAACAGGGATACCAGGCCTGAAGACATGGATAGAGGACAAAGTTTTGTTTCTCTAGATAAAACTAGATATTTTGTTGTCTGGGTACTTGTAAAATAAACTATTGAGCATCTATTGCTACCCACAGGTGGAGTCATCAGTGTGACTTGTCCATGTGATTTATGTCCTACAAACCTGAAGGGATGGATCTACTGTTCAAGTAAGACAGAAGAGGCCCTTCAGAATAAACTCTATTTACCTTATAAATTGAATATTCAAGTGAACAGAATCTATTTCATTCAAAATCTAAAGCCTGCCAAAATCAGTTGAAGACCTTCCACAATCTTCAGAGAACTTTAGTTCTAAGTGAAAAGAATTAATTTTGTAAGAATAAAATCTGAGCAGCCTTTAAAAGTGAAAAGAAAATGAGAGAAACAGTTTGTATTTATACAGAACTCTTCCCCTAAGGATTTCGTTCTTTGAAAATGGACTCCTTGAACAAGTTTTAAGCCCATTTAAATATGCATACATATAGAAGGAGATTATTTTATTTTAAAAGTGTTTTCTTTACTCCCACCGAGCATAATGTCTTAATCATGCATTTTCTCCCCTCTTTCTGGTTTCTCAGTATTTTTCACCACCTCTAGCCAGACATTAGATTTTCTAAGACAGCAAGATCCCTGTTTTGACAGGTTATTAATTATCACAGCTGGAGGTAGGGTGTTGTGGCGATTCTTTGCTGTTTGTCATTCGACAGTAAAACCAGGTGAAAACTAAGGCTTTGGAAGGAAATAGAAATAACCCCAACATTTGTATACAGTGCACATTGGCTGAACAGCTGCTGAGTTATTTTTCAGACCATCAGTGATATCTCTTTTCTTTCTTTCTTGAACTTCTCGTCTCTGAACTCAGAGATATTAAAGAATAATGTGATAGCAGAGCAGGACAGAAGGCAATAAAAGGTTCCTGAAAATATCTTGCCTTACCTACAGATATATCCTAGAAATCCGGGGAGCAAGGCTGAAGTGGGGTAATGATGAGAGGATATACTCAAAACAATGGAAAGTCCCTTCCAAGAAGAAGGCCATTTACCAGGAATCATTTGAGGATCCTAAATTCCCTACCTCTTACTCTTGTCTAAAATGCCCCACTTGGGGGAGGTTGATTTGGTTTGATTTGATTTGAGTTGATTTGATGTGAGGTGATCTCCAATTTCCTGAATGCCAGCAGTGGCGCTGGTGGCTGGCTGGGTGAGGTGGGTGTTTGCAGAATGATGTTGTTTGAGTTGCCAGGCAGTTCCCCTGTGCCCTGTCACATTAAGGTGAAGCAAGGCTCTCTCAGGAGCATGCATGGGCCTCGAGGACATTCAGCCCAGGAAAGGAAAGCTCCAGCATCAGTGCCAGGAGGTGCAAAGGCAGCAAGAAGTTGTCCTTTCCTGAGCTTTTGAGGCACCTCTGGGAATGCTGTCAAGCAGGGGCACAGAGAGGTGTTGGAGGAGTTTGTACAGACCATGCCAGGCCATCTCCTGAGAAATCTGATTTTATACCTGTGTGAATTTTCCCTTTTTCCCTGACATTCCAGGTTTAGCTGCTGTAGGAAAGCTCCGAAGAGCAGTGAGCATCCAGGAGAGGGCAGTGCTGCTCTCAGCCAGCTCCTGGAAAGCCACGATGGGTATGGAAGTAGTGATGTAGATTGTTCTTCTCATGTAATCGGTTCAATTAATTAGGGACAGGTTCTATTAATTTTTTTTTCCTAATTTGAATGAGATCTGGGAGTAAGAAAAGAGTGAATGGTCATCTTAGGTTTCTATTTAATAGTAGTGTCAGCAAGTAAAGAACTTATTATATGTGAAAAACTTTTCAGTGTTTCCTGAAAGGGAACAGATTGTCTCCTTTCCCCTTTCTCCAGAAGTTTCACTGTGCTCAGATCCCTCAGCCTGGGTATCCATCACTTGTAACTCACTCGAACAGTGTGCCAGGTTTCCTCTTTCATTTCATCTCAAAGCACCCCAGCAGCCTTGATTACACTCAGTTGTAACTAAATCAGTTGAGATCAGATCCTTTTGTTACTTTACAGAATGGTACCAAGGCCTTAAATAGTGGAAGGAGGTAGGGACTGAGCTGATAACAGAGCTCCTAAAAGATGGAAGAGACAAAGCATGTGTTTGACCCAACTGGAGCCAGGCAGTGAACTGCAGTGATCCACACTGGACATGACAAATGCTCAGCTCACCCTGGCCTCCATCTGTAATAAAGGGAGATTGAAAGATCCACTTTGGCTCCCAAGGTAAGATGTATTTGTGATCTGAAGTGTCCCAGGAGCCACAAGAGCTGTCTCAGAGCTGGAAAAGAGAGTTTTATGCCCAGCAAGCTGAAAGACTGGTTCATCAGCCTGTGTTTGTAAAATGGATGCTGAAAGTACCTGCCATTTATCTCTTCTGTACTTGTTTTCCAAAACAGCTACTTCTTTCCTGTCTGAATTTCTCTTTCCAAGTGTCCAGCTCCTGCACTGAAATGGAGAACTGGACAAATTCTTTAAAAAGTATCTCTTTTAACTCTAAAAATATGAAGTTTAGAAACTAAACACAGTTTGGAAAGTGATGCTCTGAGCAGTCTCCATTTACCAGCCTTTGAAAGCCTTCTGTTATATAGGCAAAAAACCTCAAAATGTTGCTAGTTAGTTGAGTTTTCATCTTTATGCAACCCAAAACTCATAGTGTTAATTAGTCATGTTGCATATTAACATCAACATTCAAATAAGAACTGTTTGCAAATTTCTATTGAGGAGAACCTAGCAAAGCTGTTCAGTAAATGACCTCTTTTTCAGTTCACCTCCCCCCTGAGGGCTTTTTGTAGTCACAAGTCTGAAGAAATGCTACTCAAATGATGGTCTCAGACCATGCAAACCAGGCAGGGTAAGGACTGGGACATATTTAACTGGAGAAACTTCTAAGATAAATCCAGCTACCCCCAGGAGGTGCCATGAGAATTTCAGGACTGAACCACTGTCACTGGATGATCACTGTTACTGACCTGGCTGCATTTTTACAGAACCTCACCCTTAGGAAATGCACTTACCTACATATAAGGATATTCAGTGATATGTTTGTAATTGGAACTCCTTCCACCTAGTGGGAAAGGTTTCAGATGTTGGTTATTAGTCAGAAAACTCCCATCAAACCCAGTGAGGGGATGAAATTTTTAAAATGTTAGTAGAGAGGTGAACATGAAGGAACATTTTCACAGACAATACATTCTATTTGCTTGACATCTGCTGCAGAATCTGAAGTGAAATTATACCCAAACATATCTAGAGTGCAAATAACTGTGACAGAAAATAGCAAAGTATTTCTTATGTCAGTGACAAACCCTTTCAAAGGGAAGGTCTTACTTAGGGCCTTATAATAATTGTGATTCATGCTTTCTGAGAGAGACAGTCATTTGGGGACTGCTGAATCATTGCTGTTTCGAAATTTCAGAAGAGGAAAGGCTGAAATCTGAGCAGTTATCATCTGATTACACCAGTTCCTCCTGAAATATTAAGTGCATATAATGCTTTTTCCTTATAGAGCTTAAACTGATAACAGTCTTGCTGTTAAAATGCTATATTGTGTAATGGAAGAAGCTGATGCTTTCTGCTGGGTAGTGCACTTTTGTCAGTGAAATTTCTGTAGAGATGATGGGTTCTTTAATATGTTCTATCCAGGAGTCTCTGTTCCTCGTTTGAATATTTGCAAAGTACAGACAGGTGTGTCTGCAGTGGGGAATAAAATTCCCTCCCCACCTCACTGCTTTATTGCACTGAATCTCAGCAGCAAACACAGTGGCTGGCAGCCTTCTATTTACCTATTTTATCTACACATGAAGGTCAGACAGTGCCCCACCAGTTTTCATTCTCCCTCTGTAATTGCTTCTCACATTGAAAGAAATATTTTTTATAACTCTCTGCCAATGTGTGTTCATGCATAGCTCATGTCATCGATTTATTTTCTCTTCCAGCTTGCTGGCATGGCCACTTTTAGTTCATCTTCTAATTCTTTTTTTCAGGAAAGGTTTTCTTAAACCATATGTGTGAGTATAGAAGGGATGCAGACTTCAGTTTGACTGTCCTCTCTTCCTTCTGAGCCCATGAGTTCAGCTACAGCTGGGTCAATATTAAAGAAATAAAGCAAATTAACTAGGTTTTTATTGCAAGTTTTAGAGAACATTTATTGAGTGGCAAAATATTTCAGTCACTTTCATTTACTAATTCACATTATCTTGCATGAGTAAATTATGCTTGTGAAAATTCCCTCAGAAAAGAATAATCTGGGCAAAGTTTCATTTCTGTTACTTTGTGTTGCACAGCTGGTGAAGAGGCTGCCTTCAGCCAACAAAGCCTTGTCAAAAAACCTAGGTTTTCTATAAGGAAACAATAAGATACTTAGGGGGGATAATAAAGAAAGTATTGCTTGTTTTTTAGTGAAAAATCCAGTAGAATGAGTAATAATGTGTTTGTATGATTAAAATCAGGGGACAGTATTTTTAGTAAACATTGCTCAATGCATGAGCATTGACAGACAGACACCAAATTTTCATGCAGTCCCAGTGTGCTTGCAAACCAGGCCAAGGTACCTGTCATGATAGATATGCTGTCATGATAGATCCAGAGTCAAACTAGACTTGAAAATGCAAATATAACTTTGCATAAGGTTGGACCATCTTGGTCATCAAGAATGTGGTCCTTGCAGCTCTGGTTTTGGAGCATAAGGTAATATGTTTGCTCATGACTTTGGTGTCCAGCCTGTAGGCACACAGTCCTTTGCAGGGTTTGGGTGTGATAACCACTGGAAAAACCACTTTGTACTCCCGAGTTGGATTGCAAAAGCCTTTAGTGTCTTTGGTCCTGTCTTCTATCTGTAAAAGGGGATAGGAAGGTATATGCCTAAAGCTTCCACAGTGTGCCATATCAAAGATCACAAATGTGAACAAAGCCAGGCTGAAGAGATGACTGGTGTCACCCTTAGCATTGAAAATTTCGGAATAATCTGTGTCTGTTATACTTTTCCTGCTTTTCCTTCTATACCTAGTGTACCAGAATGCAAGTTATTTATTATTCTGCCATTGCCAGTGCTGAAATCTCTTGCTGATATGTTGATGAAACTGTACTCAGATGAAGAGTCTAATTAAGAGCACAGCAGTTGATAAAGCTGGCTGAAATCAGACGCAATCCACTACACAGCAAGTCTGACCAATATAAAAAGCAGGTTTTTTTCTGTGCTTTTTTTTTTCCCTGTAAGACATTTAAAAAAAATGTAAAAGGACCGGTTAGATATATATTAGATATATATTATGTATAGGTGCATAAACAGACATGCATATGTAAGTACATATATTGATATATGTGTAGCAGAAAAAAATTGGGTTGGTGTGATTGTCAAATTGAGTGAAAACAAATCCCTTTGCTTTTGCTAAAGTGATAAAAATTAAATACCTCAGTGGCTTTTGTTTGGCAGATTCCTAAATCACAAAATAATAATTTTGAACCTTAGCCAAACCCTTTCCCCACCAAGTTCACTGAGATAGATCCCTTTTGCTGAATCAGAGCATAACATTACCATGTGTGTTTATGGTAACAGCTCTACAACCCTTTTTGGCTGGAAAATTAGTGAAACTGCTCATGCTTTTGACTAATTGATGAGTAATCGAATATCATCTAATATCCAGTTTCTTCAGAGAGTCCACTCATTAGGACTGAATTATAGAGCTGAGAGATATAATTTTCTCTTCTTAGCTATCACTGAGCTGATATTTTACTGTTGGCCAGTTTTATTTTCCTGCAGCCTTTTTCTGTGTTTGTTTTGTTTATTTGGTGGACAGATAGAATAACTGAGATTTGAATTGGATTTAACACAGTTAAAATCCAAACTATTCTTGAGAAGGATGTTGCTGCTTCTCCTTCTGTCCCTTATGAATTTCCTTGTTTGCTTTTTGCCACACCAAAGGAAATGTAGATCACTAAAGAGCCAGGCCAAGGAGCTGCTCTGGGCAAAAATGAACTTAAAATAAAAATCTGAAGAGGTTTATGCCAATCTTGAGAACAGTGTCATAGCATAAATGGGAAAGGTGAAATATATCCTGCTGTACAAAGCATAGATTTGAAGAATAGTTAGTTATTCAAAACTCATATTAATCATAAATTACCCACTTTAGTTGTGTCTGTATAAAAATGTTCAGTGTTGATGGAGCACTAATGGGAACCAGAGCTCAGAAATACTTCTTGAACAGTTTAAGACCCTCAATATGGAGATGGCTCTGGACCTTTCCTGCAAGTCTTGGTTCAGTATAATTATGTCTCACCTGCTAGCTCTGCAAATACTCTAGAGATGAGCAAAATTATTTGCAATTAAGTCTTACTAAATTAATTAGGTTATTTTGATGGGCTACATTTGGTTCATTTCAGAAGCAACACTTCAGTTTCTGCAAACCACATCACCATTCTGAGTGCATAATCTTTGACAACATATGTTCCTTTCATGCAGATTTTTCTAGCCTAAATCCAGCACTGGGCAAAAACCAGTTTTTTGTTCAGAAGTGACTTTTTAAAGTTTTATCTTTAGCATAAACCATTTCTAATTCTTGTCTTTTGCTTTGTGTAAGGAAACTGGAATGAATGATTCACAACATAATCATTTGGTCATAGTTGTTATAGAACAATAAAGATTTTGCTTTCTTTTTAATGTTCTATCCACAAAGGGATAGACTTTCTGTCCTAGAGAAGTGTTACAAAGATTTGTTGGTTAATGCTTGGACTCCATTTTATCTGTACTAAATACCATATAATTATTTAATGTCCCAGTTACAGATGGTTGACACTGTGTTGTATCCTTGGAGTATTGCTCACTTATTTTATTTTTCAAGACTGAAAGTCTGAATGATAAATTGTATACATAAATGGGTGCAATGTTTCAAACATCAAAGAACAAATGTCGTGTTTTTTAATAGTGCTAAGAATAATACTACAATGCATAAATTTTTCTGTTTGCTCCAAAGACACAGTGTTTCAATCATTTATACAAAACTGACTGAAATTCTTGCTGTACTTGTTTTTAATCTCAAGAAGGCTCTTAGATATTTTCTTCTTTTTATGGCCTAGATTGTGACATGGTTTTATTGCAGCACTCACCTTCAGAGGATAGAGCTATTTATATGATCAAATTTCAGGTGTGCTCAAAAACAGGAGTGCAGTGTTGAGGAGTCTAATAAAAGCTCATCACTCATTAATTGGAAACTAGTTTCAGTATGTGCAGCTGAGCACAAAAAATAGCGAGGCTGAGTCACCAGAATTGCTGGTAGAAGAAAGTCTCTGCTGTTTGTAATGGGTCGAGGGTTTCAGGCCTCAACTCCACACACTCTCTGCTTGTGGAGCCACTTGTAATGAGCACTGTTATTTTGAGAGGGTTCCATTTATTTGATTTCACTCGCTGGGGTCACTAGTCCAACATCAGACAGCCCAGATGGAAGTGGATGGAGAGCAAAACAAGCAAGAGCATGTCTCAGTGGTCTAGAAATTGTGAATCTACTTCACATTCATATTTACTGGATTTATAAAATAGATATAAATGAACAGAAGCATTAAAAAAAATGACTGTATGTTTCACTTGCCTTTGACATACCCTCCTATATGTAGTGCTCTGACTATGGAACCAGAGAATTGTGTTCTTTGGTACATTGAAGGATCTCATATTGCTGAATTTGTCCCTGGGTGTTGGATGATTTTCTCTCCTTCCCTCACAGTGGTGGACACCTTCCAGGGAAAGGGGCCTGACTTCTTGCTGTGGGAGATGGCTTTGTGGTGAGTCTTACCCAGTACTTGAAGGATACCCCAGGCTTTCTTTGCACACAGGCTGGAAAGTAAACAGCCTCTATGGTCATGGCTTATTAAAAACCTGTCCTAGGAATTTTTGGATCAAAAATAAAAGTGCCTGACGACATCAGATGCTGCTAAACTGGATTGCTATCTTGTGTTATACTATACTGTAAAACTTAGGAATTAAGACATCCTTCAAGTCCAGTTTTAGATATACAAGTTTTTTATTAGACCTGATCTGTGTGTTTTGAAGACACTTGTCTTCAGGTTGTATCTGCATTTTCATAGCTTTCTGTAGTTGGTCCTAGAACTTCCTGTTGCCAAAGCTGAATCACAAATGAATTTCAGAAATTCAGCCTGCAGACAGCGATCCAATTTGTCACTAAAGGACATCCTTAAAATAAGAGTCTTCAGGTGTGAGATATATTCATCGTGTATTTACTTACATTCTATGAGATAACAAGTCTTATGGAGAGACAGACTTCACAGCCCTTCATTTAAGGAAATCCCCACTTGAATAAGACCTACCTCACACTACACTTTCAGAACCTGCATCCCCAGAAAACAGCACCCCAAACTTTTAAATGCACCACTGTATACCCACATCTTTCTCTATCTTTTTGTAACCTCTTGGAAGATATGATTGGTTCTGGATGTATTTCAGTCTGCTGTCTGTGATCTCATCCAAGGCCCAATTCTCTGCTGTCCAGCTTTCTAGTCAGTTGGTCACTGGCTCAACAGAGGTCGTTTGCAAGTTGCTACCCATTACACAATAGAAATTGCAAGAAACAGAAGATTTTACCTTCCAAAGATCAGCTGCCATGCAGGGTCTTGTTCCTGCTTGAGGGAGTAGCTCCTAGCTCTTGAACTTTGCAGTTCATTTCCATACATATTGCTGTCCAAAATTAATGCCTTTCACATTTCAGCATGCTAAAATATGCAGTTAGAAAACCAGCACAATTGATAAGCAAGCAGATCATGAGCTGTTTGTGAGGCACTTTTTGGCCATCATTATTATAGTTAGATAGATAGAGAGAAACTAGAGAAAAATTGCCCATAGTATCTAAATATGGAAGCTTTGAGAAAGAAATTAACATTTTCTTTATCTTTTGACAACAGAAAAGAATGTCTTTGTCTCTCCTGAAATTCCACCAGAGGTACAGCAGGGATGAATCTGCTCCATAAAAACAAAATTACACAAAAGAAAATTAAACTAATAAAAAGAGAGAGAGATTACAATAACAATAAAAAACAATTGGCAAAAGGGAAAACAACTCCCCCTCCTTATTGTTATGCATTCAGAATCAGTGTCTTACTCATTTGTTAAACTTTTATGGCACTGGCAATCTCAAATACTAATTTTGTTCAGCATGAAAGTGCCCTTTTTAATGGGATGAATATGATGCTTCCAGTGCAAGCAAGAGCAGGCATCTGGGGGATGCTAATGGTAAATTCCACTCTGCTGGAAGTTTCTGGGCAAAACACCTTTGCCTTTTTTTTTTTCCCACTGTTGTTCTACCCTAACCTGCTGATGCTGCAAGAACATCTGGTTAAAACTCACCTGTTAAAAACAGCTGTAAAATAATTTTGATATCAACATATTATGATTTTCATTGTCAGGCTAAACCACCGGTTTTCCAGCAAGCAAAACCTTTTGCCTCAAAAATGAAATGGTGTCCCTGTGGAAATGACATATGCATTCCTCATGAGACGTGCAGCCAGGTGATGTCCTGCCATGGCTGTCCATGAGCCACCAGCCTTCCATGGGACATCATGGTGGGAATGTCCCTTGCATTCTCCTAAATGGTGAATCATAGAAGGGTTTATCCTAGGGACAGGGAGAGAAAGTGAGTGATATTTATTTGAAATATCTGAGTGATATTTATTTGAAATAATGGGAATTCCTGCAAGAAAAAGAATGTCCTTCATCCTTCTGTGAAGAATGAAGAATTAAATTTTACAAGTGACAAATTGAAAAACCTGTAGACAGTGATGAAAGGTTTTGCTTCAAGGTCTCCATATGGGCAAGCATACAGCTGAGCCCAGCCTGACTGGAATTTCAGCATCCATAATAGAATAATTAGCTATACTGGTTCATTTGCACAGGTTTTCATTATTTGCTGAGCTTTATTTAGTGTCGCTGTGTGTATCCTAACAATACACACAGCTCTCCAGGACTTTTGAAAAAGTAGGCCATTTAAACAGGCAAATATCACAGAGTAACCTTAACTATTGGTAAGAAGATAGGCCAGAAATTATGTTCATGGCCATACTTGCAAGACTCTGATGATAATAACAATAATAATAAAAGAAGATATCATGCCATTGACAAATAGAAACAATTTTATATCTAATAGGATTTAAGTAATAAAGGCTGAAGGGCTGCAACAGCTGCAAAGAGATTAGATACGTTATGTTTTCTCAGTGTAATAAAACTTGTCAAATAAAGCTGAATAAAATCTTCTTATCTGTGTCTCTGGCTTATTTTTCCTGCAGCCTCTTTTTTTTTAGCTGATTGCAGAAATCACCATTTCTCCAGAATGGTTGCACACACGACAGTTCAATTAGAGTCAAGTTAGTGAAAGTTATTGCTGGATTTGCTTTTGGTAGCACCTTTTCTTTAAAGTAAAAGACATCTTCACCTTTTGGAAAGAATGAAGCAGATCAAAACCCAACTCTGACAATCTCTGATGATATTTAGTGGACAACTGGACTAAACTGTGCATATCAGGGAAGTACCTTTTAATTTTGTGTTGCTTTACTCAAGATCTGGTTCTGCTTTAAAAATAGACCCCATTAGAATAACAAGACACCCTTCCCCAGTCACACTTGATGCTGCCTTGGCTATGTCCCAAGGCTGCCCTTGTAATATCTTCCTTTTCTCACCTGTCTGCTCACTCCTTTGGGCACTGTCTGGAGTCCTCCATTCTTGCTGCTCCTCCTGCCTCAGTTTCTCCCCATGCTTAAAGAAAGTGTCATGGTTTGTCTTTCTAGGGCTGATGTGTTAATCTTTGCTGAGACCTTTAGGATATGCAGATGGAATTTGCATTCAGAAGTGTGAGTGATTATTATGGTTAATTAGATGTGACCGGCTGATATTCTGCTAATGTTTTCAAGAAATCCAAGGCCAAACTTTTGTCTGGGTTACAAACATGCCTGGATTTTCCATGTGATCCATCCTTCCATCCAGGTCAGTATTTCTGAATTTAACCTGTGTGTCTGATTTAAATTGCACAAGCATCTAAAGCAGGTGTGTCTTTTTAAATACCGAATGGGAAGAGCAAATGATGTGTATGTTTGATCAATGTTGCTGTTGCCTTTGGCATGTATTTGAACAAAGTATTTACTTCCCAAGGCAAAGCAGTGAACCTAGTAAGAAAAGCCAAGGGATCTGTCCAAGCTGATGTAATATGTAAAGACACAAACATCATCCATAAATCAATAGGCATTGATTTAGGTAAATGAGCGCTTTGCCCTTAGGTAAATAAAAAAAATATACTTCTTTATATGTCTGTGTTTAAAATATTTCATGCAGAATTTCTGGGGATACATATCCAGTATTAATTAAAATTTAAGTGTATTGTGTCAGTGCCCACAAACCCATTGTTTAGGATTTTTATTTTTCCTTTTTTTCAAATTAAAGCTTTTCTCCTGCATTTTCCCCTCCAGATAGAAAGTTTAGAAAACCAAAGCATGATGACAATATGATATCCAATTAGGGAAAAAAACCCTGAAACCAGTTGCTGGTGCTGAATCTGCTGTCAGAATCTGCTGTATATCTGTGCTAAAACAATTTTTGGCCACCTTTTTAAACACATTTCTTTCTTGGGGTAGAGGGGGGAAAGAAATTTTGGTATAAATTTAATCTGATACTTTAAATGTGTCACTCCTAATTGCATGGAACTGGGAAGACATTGGAAAATAAAGGTGAGTGTAAAGCCTATGTCACCCTGCAGAGAAGTGCTGCAGTCGGTTCTGAGTGAGTCCTCAGGGAGGTAACTGCATTAACCAGAGTATTCCCAGCCTCCAAGCTGGCATCACAGAGCCTGCATGTGCAGGTTTGTTGTAAGGATGGGGGAGATTCAGATGCTTCTCTTCTTTTAATAGCAGAGGAAATCTGATGATTGGAAGGATGCTTTACTCTGAATTTGGAGACTGAAGCAACAAGACCAATCCCTCTGTCAGCAGGGTGTACAAGCACATCTTGCTTGTCTGATCACAACTGCAGCCCTGGCCTCCAGCATGGAGCAGGCTGAAATGTGAACATGCACCGTGTCAGTCCCGTGCTCGGCATCTCAGAGGGTCCTGGGCTCTCTTCCCCATCTCCCCACTTCTCCACCTGTATGTTTCTACTAATACTGCTACTGTAAGAATGGTTTTTGTTCCTCACAAGGTAAGGGAAGAATTTAATTGGGAAATTCTCTTCACAGGTTTAATTCAAGAATGACTCCATTGATTTTAATGCTGTTCAAAGAATCATAGACTATGCTGAGTAAGAAGGGACCTACAAGGATCATCAAATCAAATAATTGTCCCTGCATAGGATGAGTTTGATTGGTTTGTTTCCATCTGAAGTTGTCATCCATTTTTTTAGATGACCTTAGGAATAGCTGATGAAGTGTATTATGATAGTAGTTAGGGGGAAGCAGTAGTTAGAACATACAAACCTTTTCCACTTTTTTGCCTATTCTGTGGTATCAAGTTGTTCACAGTGGTTCAGGTATAAGTAAACCTATAGGGAAGAGTCTACAAAAATTGTCCAAGGAGACCAGTGGCATCCTGGCCTGTATCAGGAATAGTGTGGCCAGCAGGACCAGGGCAGTGATTGTCCCCCTGTACTCAGCACTGGTGACACCACATCTTGCGTGCTGTGACCATTTCTGAGCCACTCAGCTCAGGAAGGACACTGAGGTGCTGGAGTCCAGACAAGAGCTGTGAGGGCTCTGGAGCACAAGTACTGTGAGGAGCAGCTGAGGGAGCTGGGGGTGTTTAGCCTGGAGAAAAGGAGGCTCAGGGGAGACCTGAAACTCTCTGAAACCACATGAAAGGAGATTGCAGCTGGTGCAGGTAGCCAAGGCCAGGATTCTCCCAGGACGGGATGAGGACACAGCCTCAAGCTGCACCAGGGGTTTTAGGTTGGATATAAGGAAAAATTTCTTCACAGAAAGGCTGATCAGACATTGGAATGGGCTGCCCAGGGAGGTGGTGGAGTCGCCATCCATATCTGGAGGTGTTTAAGGGAAGACTGGAGGTGGCACTCAGTGCCACGGTGGGGTTGACATGGAGGTGTTTGGGTGTAGGTGGGACTCGATGATCTCAGAGGTCTTTTCTAAGGTAATTGATTCTGTCATTCTTTAAAGCCATTCCTTTCTAAAATTTCATTCCCACCAAGGTGCAGTTTTTCCAGTTTGACAGGAGACTTTAAAAGGCACCTATATGGCTCAGCCCTCTGCACACAAAACTCTTCATGTAGGTACAAAGCCATCTTGTTTTTCTAGGAATATGAACAGGAGTCAGGAGAGCACAGATAGTGGAGAATTACATCCTCTGCTTAAATTTCTCCCTCTTCCTCTCTTCCTTTAAGATTATTAAAAAAATCATATGTGCAAGTAGAGACTTGCTTTAGCTCTTGTTCAGAAGTTCACATTTTAATATTAACTTCTTTCTGTTTTGTTTGGGTTCTCTCATTTTCTTCTGCTGATAAAAATTTAATGAAAGGTAACCTGACAGAAAATGCTGTGATCCAAGCTGTGGGTAGTTTACAGCCACCAAAGTCCTTTGAGCCTTAGAGCTCATCCTTATCACTGCTGTTAGATATAACATCATTTTCAGATTACTTTCTGGCATCAGTTTTCACACATGATTGACAGATGTAATAAACAGGTAGGCAAGAAATTCAGCTTGTTGCAGGACAATGGATATGTGCATTAGAATCCTTCTGAAATACAGAATGTTACTAAAAGCCATAACCTGATATCAGCAGTGAAGATGGCTGCAGACCACTCAGTGCACTTCAGTTCTTAATATTTCATTTTTGTTTGTTGCTTACTTTTTGTAATAGATCAGTGCTCATGTCCTCAAGGCATTTTTTGCATACCAGGGGCCTCCAGGACATGGAAACCAATTAAATGCATTGATATTCTTGCTTCAACATTAAGCAAGGAAAAGAACTGACAGGAATTTCCAGTTCACTGTGCATTCAGGAGCAGGTTATCATTTCCATATGGCTCTCAGACTGTCTCACACTAAAACCCACACCTGAGGGAGACTGAGAAGAGCCTGGGGCATGATTTGCTCAAAACCACTTTTGATTCCCACCAGCATAATTTATTGGAAACATTCTGCTTTTTTTTTGGAAACATTCACAGCCAGTCTGGGAGCTTCTGAAATATATTCCTACAATGTAGAAGAGATTTTGAAAGAGAGCTTAAAGTAGCCATGGCTGGACAAAGTACCTTGTGACTGTCCTTGTAGCAGACCTCAAATCATGCATGCACTCATGTTTTCAGTCACTATTTTTTTGGTTTTGGGTTGGATTTTTAATTTTTTTTTTTTTATATTGGATATTTAGAAGTCCCACTGCCAGGCCAAGCTGGAGTCCCAGTATTCCAGCCTTGCACAAGCAGGATTTCACCAAACTGAACAGCTTCTGCTCACATTCCCCAGCTGATGCTGTATGGAATGCTATGTGAAAGTGTCCAGGAAGGAGAAGGGGAAGGAAGGACATCCTTAAGGACTAAAGAGATGATTATCCATATAATCTCTTAGCTCAATACACTTTGCAGCCTGGCCATGTCCTTGGGCTCTGCTCAGGCTCATGATGTCAGCTCCAGTGTCATTATGTGAACAGCTTTTTCCTTCCTGAAAGAGGAAAGAGGCATAGTGCTACAGATCTCAAGGATTTCTGGGGAGTAGCTTGCTATTTCTAATTTTGTCTTGTCTTTTTTACCCTCACCAGCAGCTTCTCAGTTTTTAAACACACAAAGCTTGCATAAATATGAGCAATGTATTTCTCAGGAGGAACCCTATAAATTAATGGAAAAAATATTTTGTAAAAATGTCACCCTTCATTTGATATGTGTGTAAGGTCCAATAGCTGTATTATAGATGACAACTTTATGTAATTATATTGCTGTTTTACCTGTTCTCAGGTAAATTTCTCAGGCAAATTTCTCAGGCAAATTTCTCAGGCAAATTTACCTGAAATTTACCATTTCCCAGTGGCAAATCTCATTCCCAACAAGTTCTGACTAAATAAAAGGGGTTGCTAAGATGACTTATGAGGTGAAATTATAGTATGAGCTGCCCGCTTCTTCTTGCATCTTTTCAGTCCCTCATTCCCATTTCAGCCCTAGGCAAGTGAAGACTTGTGACTTGCTCTTTCACCAGCAGTTTCTATGTATGATTACATGGCTGCAGTGTTCCTCTGCAAAAGTCATTGTTTCGGAGAGAGGTGAAATGGTGCTGGTTATACTGTGCTTTGTATTTCGAGGTTGCCCAGATACATGTCTGAGATAAGGGGCTAAGGATGTTTCTGATGAATACTACCAGTGTTTGCTGTCTGTGCAGCAGCAGAGATAGACCTGCACTGCTCCAAGTGCAGCAGGTGCATCTAATGAGAGCCCATGGCTGTGAAGAGTGAGTAAGCAAACATTCATCTTGCTGACCTTGGCTATCTACAAGATACAGCTCTGATCTGACTGCCTTGTCCAAGCTCCCTCTGTACCTGGTGGAGAGGTTAATAAGCCCCTCCAGTTTCAGACATCTCTCTCAGGCTGAGATTAATCATCCCAGGTGATAATCATTCTCTGTTGGCTCTATTGGGAGCTGATGTGGCTAACCTGGATTTGTTATGTTTCTGATGACTGATTTCCTTCTACCATTAGATTTGGTAAACTGAACTCTTCTGTACAGGGGGAAAAGAAACAGCCAAAGCCATCATTTCATGATGCATGGTGCCAGATAGTGTGACTGTCAAGTACTCACACATCTTCATTTCTTGTACACCCAGCTTGGGAACAGGAATAGGAAATTGGATTGTGATTATTACTCTTCTGTAATTTCTTCAAATAGCAGATTGATAAGTAAGCACAAAATGGATATTCACAAACATGTAATAAATCCATTATATAACAAATAATAATGAATGGATTCTATTCGTTGGGGTTTTCTTATATTACATGGCATATTAAATCTGTTTTTAGCTGTTGAGGCTAAAGAAACACGTAGCATCTGATTTGCCCCTTATGACTGAAAATCTAAAATAACTGTAATATTGCCTATTCCTTCTGACCCTGTGGAAGAATCATCATAAAAACAACAATACTCAGGGCTCAAGGTGAGATTATGTGTCATTCTCAGCAGCAGGAGCTGATCAGAATGTTAATAAATGCTGTTTTCAAGCTTGGAGACATTTACTTCCAGAAGAAAGCACCTAAACTCTTCAGTCCTAAATTAAGTTGTCCCAGTGGAACATCTTTCCTTCATGCTCTGCTCCTTGTACCACTACAAGCCCACATGTAACTGTTAAGGGCTTAACAGCCCCTCTTCACTCTATAATTTACATTTACTGTCAGTGAAACAATAGAGCAGGTTGCTCAGAGAGGTGGGAGATGTCCCATCCCTGGTAACATTCAAAGGCAGATGGAGCAGGGCTCTGAGCCACTTGATGTAGTTGAGGATATCCCTGCACCTTGTAGGGGGTTGAACTAGATGGGCTTTAAGGGTCCTTTGAATCCTAACTGTTCTCTGATTCTACGAGCAGTTATCATTGACAAAATTGACAAAATTGAAATGAGAAATTAGGAAGGGTCATTTCTGTGTTCTGGCTGGGAAGATGTGTTGCTATTGCATTGGATGCCTCCATGCTATAAGGTCCTGGTACTTAGCATTAAAGATTTTGCCACAGTGACTAGGTGATGTATTCATGCCCCATAAATAACCAGTAAATAATTATTTTTAAATGTCATTAGCTGTAAGAGTTCCTGGGGGACATTTTCAATGTGTGTGAGTCTTACTGATCTCCCTATTGGAGATGCATTCCTGAATATAAATTTTTGGCATCTGCCATAATGAGTCTTTTTGTCAAAAGAGAGAGGAGCTGCTCTTGTAGCAACCTGGGACCAGAGCCTGGGAAGCACCAGCACTGTGCTGTCCCTGGGGGATGTTGGCTGCCTGTCACACATCCCCTGTGTGGCCTTGGGCAAGTCATTTGAGAATGGTCCAAAGGCAGGGATTTTCACAGGTTTGTGAATCTCCAGAGGGACTGTGCTTGTCAGCAAGTGCTTCCTGCTCCTGTAAGAATTCCCTGATTGACTTTATCTTCAAACTTTGTTATCTCTTTGAGTAAAACTCATGTAAACCTGTCTTACCTTTAACGTGCCCTGTAACACTACAGCTCTCAGTTCTCATTCCCCTGGTTAATTAATATTCATATCAAAGAAACCTTGGTGTTCTTGAGGAAGCACAAAACCTGGAGTTTATGTATTTATTTTACCTCTATAATATCATTACATAAACAATACAATAGAGGACACAGGATTTAATTTCTGACTCATAAATGCCACTACCTCAGCAATACAGCAATACTTAAACTATTTGGATGTGAGTCCAGATCCCAAAGCAGTTTAATTGGATAATGCTGATTATTAATTCCTGCAGCCTGAGTTGTCAGTCAGAGTGGAACTGTATTGAACAGTGGCAGTGAGCAGCTTGTGGCTTCTCACCCCAGATACCATGACACCTCTTCACAATTCCTGTTGGTGCATGCCATGCTTACAAGGCAGGCCTGTTTGGACAAGCCTTTGTATAGAGCTCAAATTTTGCTTACAGACATCTGGAAGCCCTGAGGAATAATAACACAGTACTGACACTCAGGCCAGGCTTGAGCCTAACCAGGTCCAGCATGTGGCCAGCTTTTAAGTGCTGAGCTCTCATTTAGCCTGTGCAAGAAAGAGCCTTGAAGAGGCACACTCACATCAGGGATGCTGCAACACGATCAGATGAAAAGAATTGTGACAGACAAATTCTCTAGTTTGAGCAGGATTAAGGTGTCTAAACATGAGCATCTAGGAGACCTCACCAGATGTCAACTGCTGTTTTTTAGTGAGTGTTTCTGTTTGTGCTGAACAAGCAGGAAATGCTGCTTGGAATTGTCTAAGGGAATTGGAAAGGGCTCCAGACTCCAATGTTTGAGTATTCCAATGACAGCAACACTAGACAAAGAAAAATTAAATTTACTTGACCTTGATCAAGAAGTGTGGTTTACAAACTTCAGTGATCTATTAAAATATCTGCTTCACAAAGGCTGTTTATGTAACTAAATCCAAACTAATCCACTGTAAATTTAGTCTTTTTAGACACGGTTAAGAACCTGTGTACCAGTGTCCCTTCTGTGGTCAGACAAATGAGGGGTACATTTAAGAATTTATCTAAAATCTAGCAGATCCTACATGGGATTACTCTGGGGTTTCCCAGCTACAAATTCTTGGCCAGGTACTTTCTTCATGGATACTTATTTTGATCCACATGTGATTGATTTTCGCTCTGCGGCAGCACTTTCCCTGAAGCAGAAGTTCTGCATTATCCAAGCTTTTGAGCTACAACCTTTGAGCTACATCTGCTATTGAAAATGTGTGAGAGGAGAAGCAGATGCCCCCATTGTTCAGAGAACCAATCTGGGTTTCAGATAAGATCCAGCATTTGTCTACCTGAAAGTCCCTTTTGCACCTGATGAAATGCGACTTTAGTTAGATCTTGTTACCCTTTGTCATACAGATCAGAACTAGCCAGATTCAAAACAGCTCTGCTAGGGAAAGGGAGAGGGCGGGGGAGAGGAGAAAACTTAGTGATGTGTGAAATGACATTTCAATGAGAAATTTGCCATTGAGCTGACAGCTGAAATCTAAATTTTACGAAGATGAGGAATATGGTGTTACATGGGCAGACCTTACCTGCTGTAAGGGCCTGAATTTTTGAGGTATGAACTGATTAAGAAATGACAGTTTTACAGGGCATCAGACCCAAGTGGTGGGAGGAATGGCCCAGCAAGGGGAATATCCATAGATTGTTCCCATGTTCTGTTTTATGATATAAGCCTTTTTTGAATGTATTTGTGTGATAAATAAATAAATGAATGAAGTATATCACTGTCACCGAGGGACTTTTCTGATATTTATCGGATATTTTTCCTTTTGAATAGCAATGCTTTTTGCTGATGACAGATTCCTGTAGGAGAGTCTTGAATTCTTAAAGGAGAAATGAATATATTTTTCAGCAGAATTAGAACATAGCAAGTGACATATTACAATGTTTTTGCTGAATTAGCAGCCCCAATAAACCAAGAAAGTTAGAGATAGAAAAAATCCAATGTATGTCTGAAAGTCTTGGGGTAAATCTAATTTCCGAGACATAAGAATCAAGATGTATTACATTGTCATCTCTATTTTAATTGGAATGGTGTGTTTTATACCATTGAATAACTACCGAAGTTGCTCTGATATTTATAACCCTTTTTATCCCATTTTATTGGGTCTTACTGCTGCTAACTTTAAATGTATTTCAGTGGTCATCACATTTTTTCTTGTGGAGCATGGTCTGATCTCTAGTTTCAGATGATATATTTTTAAGAATCAAATTCTGTACTATTCAGATTTCCTCTGACATGTTGTGCTAAGCTGACAGTGCCCTGCCCTGCCTATGGATATGCAAATAGAGAGGCAACACATGGGTGCTCCAGACTGTGTACAACTGTTTAAGAACTTGGTAGCACAGTGAGTTCCTGTTACTTACTTCATAAAGTTCTTCAATGCAACTCTACACCAGCTTCCCACCAGCAATCAGCCTTTATTCCTCAGCTTTTCCTGCAGACTTTCCTGCACCTTGTGCCAAACTTTCCTACCTTTAGTGCCAAAAAATTATTGGGTTTATCCTGCATGGCTTTGCTTTCTGCCATACAGCAGCACTTCTAACTCAAAGAATCATTCCTTAGCCATTCAAGGGGCTTAAAGAGTGTCAGCCCATCCTCCCCATTTCTATTCTTCACCTTCCAATGTGGGAAAAGAAAAAGGTGAGAGAGTTGAGGTGTTCAAGCATGAATGAAAGGACAGAATTTAAAAGATAGGACTCGTATTGAGCATTTTCTGATCAGCCAGGAATATTCCATTAGGGGAGACAAATGGGAATATTCAACACAAAATAATTAGAAGAGATCTTTAACTTTCTTCATCACTACTTTGAAAAATTATGCACTGGGCAAATTACTCCCTCTTTTCTTTGTCTTTCCTTAGTCTTGTTCACAGTTTTGTGTCTGCATTTTGCAAGCTCTTACAGGAGATGTTAAAAAGTGGAGTTTTCTATTGCATGGTTGTAAAGACTGTTACATATATTTTCTGATCTGATACAATACAAGGATCTATGGCATCTGAAAAGATCTGAAAGCCTCAGATACTTGGATGTAGCCTCATGGCTCTGAATGCCCACCATCCAAAGGTGATAGAATGAGGTGTAGTTCTCCATCAGCTGCTACCACTTTACAAGTTGGAGAGGAGATGAAGTTAAGGATGTGCTTCTGAATTAGGTTTCAGATGTAGCTTCAATTACCAAGCTGCCCAGCAAAATTCTTGAGCTGTTGTCTAGGGTATTTGAAAGTGTAATGTCATAATGTAGGGACATAGTTTGGTGGTAGATTTAACAGTTGGATGTGATGAGTTATAATTCTTTTCCAAGATAAAAAGTTATATGATTACAAGATTCATCATAGAATTTTAGCAGGACTAGGAAAATAGTTTATTATAATGAAGCCTCGGTTGACCAGTGTTAATCTGTGTGATGATGCTGTCCTGTGTTCCAGGAATGTTACTGTGGCCTGAATCTATCCCTGTGTATAGGTAGTTTAATAATATGGGTTATGTGGTAAGGCTCTTTCTTTAGAGAACAATTTACTGGTCACAGCATCAGATGAAAACTCAAAGCATTGTTTTATATTGAAATAATTTTCAAAAATAAGAAAAATTTAATCTACTTTTTTCTTCCTACACTTTTCAAAGAAAAAAGTCTTCATTCAAAACATATTTGTATTAGCTAAAATCATTGCTCATTGTTAATTTCTTTGCAATTTCTGAGCTCCTGACTTCCCTCTTTCTTCCCTGTTCCATATGCGTAGTGATTTCTTTGGATGTGCATGATGCAGGGAACTCATTTAATCTTCCCCACTGTTTTAGAGCTTCATTTAGATCATTCTTTTCCATATCAACATTATTTTTGTAGTCAAATTGATCAATACTAACACAAGGTGGGTTCCCACCCTCCCTTCATGTATACAAAGGAGAACTTAAACCTGTTGTTTATTCCTGCTTCCCAAAGCTAAATCTTCAGTTCAAGCAGATGTCATTTTTTTCTATTTGGAGAGGCTCAACCTCTGCACACAATGAGAGAGGGTAAGGACAGAAAAGTGATGGAAAAGCTGATTTACATCCTTGGAACAGTATTGGTCTGCCACTTAACCTCACTGTGTCTCAGTTTGCAGAACTATGAAATTCAGTAAGAAGCTGTGAGCACCTCTTCTTTATTTCCTTCACTCAAAATCTCTTTCCTCCTTGCTCTCACTTTTTAAATGATCTGGGTTAAAAGAGGTCAGACAGAACATTTCTGTTTCACAGTGCCTTAGGATAGGAGAAGGCTTCAAGCAGTGTCCAAGGGACCCATTTGTGGTGGATTGATGGGCTCAAATTCACCACTCTCCTGCTCTGATAAACACAGTGGTCATTCACATGCAAGTGCCAATCTGGTTCTCATTTAAAATTCTTCAAAGAAGTTTCTGAGTTTCATTTGCTCTAAAACAGAAACTCTCTTCTCTCTCTGCCCCTTCTCTGCCTCTAGCTGGCTGCTAGGTTGCTGATTCCTTGTCTTTCACTGCGATGGAGCTATACCAGCAAGAATATAAATACTCATTGTTTAAGTCTTGTTTGCAAAAAACTATGTTGTGACAACATTAAGGAGAAACAGAGACAGGAAATTTAAAAGTGAAATCTCCCATCAGAGTGCAATTAACCCGCAGCTCACCCTCTCCTCCATGGACTGTCAGAAGGAAACTCCACTGTTCATGTCATGGCAACATAAGAATATTTTCTTTCTTCCTTGTCATATGTCAAGATCCAAAGAGATTTCTGGTGATACTCAGCTGTTGTGTTCACTCCTGTCTTAAAAAAGACCTTGCCTGAAGGTCACTGTAGGCTAGGAGAGTATTCCACAGAAATATCACTGTAGGACTGTGTTAACTCTGTATTTGGCCCTTGATGTTTGCTGTTGGGGCAGGATCCTGTGCTCAATGCACAGCTGATGTTGCCCAGCTGCTGCTCTGTATCCATGGACTAAAGAAACTTTCAGTGCAATGGCTGGAGCACAGTGACTTTGCTTTACATGGGTGTCTGCATCTCCTGGCAGTTCTTGCTGCAGGTCTGGACCTGTAAGAGTTTTGATTTCTAATACAAGTGACACATTATAGTTAGATGACAAATAAGTAGTTCTGAGAGATCAAAATCCCACATTTCCTATCCAGTGGTGTGGAAGGACTGCCATGTTCTCTTTTCAGATCTAATTGAGACTGAAGAAAAGAAGCAGAAGAGCAAAAGCACATCAAGGCTGGCCTTTATAATAAGGAATCATATGGATATATGAATCTATTTCCTTATTCCTCTGTTTCTAGTCCCTTCTGATTTTTTAAAAGTGTAAAGATTCAAAAGAGTTAAAGAAAGAAATACACCTAAAAATGTAAGATTTAACCTTTTTTAAATTAAATGTTTTAATTTATTATTAAATTACTAGGGTTTTGTACAAGATTATTTCCTGTGTTCAGGTGAATTCAAACACAAAAATAGAAAAGTTGCCTTTCTTTTTTTTTTTTTTTTCCAGAAGCCTTTCCATGTAAATATAAGAAAAGACTATATGGACAAATTCAGTAATAGGAAAATGCAGAGGAAAACCATGTCAAAATTGAGTAGAGTGTTAAAGAACTTAGCATTGCAAGACCTTCACACACCCATATATTTTGGTTATTTATTCTTTTGTAAAGCAGTTTCTCTAAAAATGCATGCACACAGAGGAAAAACTATTTTTCAAGATCCTTTTTTTTTGTATGATAAAATTGCCACTTGTCAGCTCACAAAACCTCAGAGGGCTCTGCTAATTCCACTACTGATGAAGCTACAAGGCTGAGCAAATCTCTTAACTTCTTTTGCCCTCATTTCAGCTTGCAGAAGTGGTCTGTTGCTGATAATTCTAGTATTTGCCTCTTGGTCAAAGTGTATCTCATCTACCTCCTGCTATGCTACATGTCTGTGTAGCCCGCAGGGTGGCCGTGCCCCAGTCCTTTGCTGTCATTGTAGTACTAAGAAAAATAATAAACCATATTAAGAACAACTGGTAGCAATGCTAAGGTGAAATTTTTATTAACCACAATGCTACTTTGTGGGATACTCATATTAAATTAGATTATAACAGACAAAAATCAGAATAATGCTATTAGGTCCAAAAAGCTGTTCCGGTTTACCTGACATAATACGTAAATTTACGTGCTGAAAAAAATCTTAAGCACATAATTTTTGTAGCTATGAGGTTTTTTCCTCTTTTTTTCCCCCAAAGAACTGGAAGAAAATTTACAGTCTACCAAGAGGACATCTAACATATTAAATTAAATCATGGACCAAATATATTAGATCAACATCTGTGCTCCCAGAAGAGGCTTGCATACTGTCAATAATACACCTGACAGCTTTAGGATCAATCATCTTATTAAAACTTTCTTCTCTCTCTTTTTCCTCTCTCTCTATCACTCCTTGAAGGAGCTTGGCAAGGTTTATTTTTTTGGCTGGTAGCTTGCTTTTTTCTGCTTCAGAATTTCTCTCACTAATGCTTCCATAAGAAATAGATTTGCCTCAAATAGCTCGCATTAATCTGGGACACAATAATGAATAAATATTTGGAATAAATAATGCATAATATTTAAGTCTGATAATTATTGTAATGATGACTGACATCCTTCTAGCACCTTCCAATCCCAAATCCCAAGGCACTTAATTGAATGACTAGAGATCTGGGGGCTGGGGGAGAAGATGGGGAAAGATCCTGAGCTGCAGCAAGCTGTCAAAACTCTGATGTTGCTTGGGCCTCTTTACCATGCACAGAGTCTGTTTTTGTTGGCAAAACCCTCACTATTAGCTAAAAAATATAATGCTTTTTATTATGAAAATGGCTCCCTAAAAATATTTTTATTTGGTGGTATCTTACTGAGCAAAAGAGATGTAAAAGATCTCTGCTTGGAAGAACTTGCAGGGCAGTAGGAGGGTGCACCGGAGTTCAGGGTACCAGAACCTCTGGGTTCTACCTCCTGATGTAAAAGATGTTCACTGTGGGTTGTGTTTTTTTTTTTGGGTTTTTTTTTTGTTTTTTTTTCTCTCAGCTGGCAGCCTTCACAAGTAAACACATTCTTTTTAAAGCTGGCAGGTGTCACAGTGACTCCTGGTCAGGGTAACACTGGTCATCCCTTTCTCATCAGCCTATTCAGCGTTGTAAAATTTGTGGAACTTCTAAAAGTACCATGGAAATGCTTGAACCTTAGGTCTCAGGGATATGTCAACCATTTTAAAAGTCTGCTTTGTCCCCAGCTAAATTCTAATGGAAGAAGAAAATCTTCCAGATAATATAGGGTTGACTCTGGACCCGTATATTCTGGAGCAGATCTGTACCAGAGGAGGTGTACAGATTTATCATCAGGGTCACAGCCTTTGACGAGTCATGCATATCCTCCATTTTACAAATGCTTCAATGGAACTGTCCACAGGAGGAAAGATAATACAATGATTTGCCTATATAAGCATGACAGACAGAAACACAATGTGCAGCTGGAGAGCGATAAGGGAAATTGATTTCTTTTTCCCATTCCTTTGCACTTTATTTCTCCTGCTCGGCAGCAGCAGTTCTGTTCATCAGTACATTTCCTCATTCTCAAATATGGGAATCTTCCAACGGGCTTGACCCTGCTCCAGATGTATAAATATTGAATAATTTGCCTCTTTAAAATAGAACTGAATTTTCATGAAGATCTGCTCTGTGTTGTATAAGTTACTAGAACATTTTCCTTTTTTATTTATATTCTTCACCAAGCTGTAGGACTCAGAGCATTGTTCTGGCTGTCATACAACTGTCCTAATCAGCTGCTGATTTGGAGAGGCACGTGTCACCTAATCCATGGGGTTTCTTGCCAGCACTTCTTGGTGTGCTAGACACGATATTAAACACTTAACCACCCATAAGATTTCTGTGCAGCCTCTGCTTGTGTTTTGGCTGCAGATGAAGCAATGTCAACACAAGCATGATAAATTGGAGGTTTCTTCCCAGAGCACTTGCACTCACACAAACAAACACTTCATTAGCAAGATGATAAACAAAACAAAATCCACAGCAGTCCCCACGAATGTGTCAGTAAATTGCTTCAGGGTGAGAAAAGCCCTCTGCATCAACTTTAGGATACCATGGGATGTGCTGCCAGGCTGGGAGCATCTCTTGGCGCGCTGCCCCAGTCAGAGGAAGCTGCAGAGTGGAAAGTGGAAATTCTCCCCTCGCCCAAAGGGCAGGTCCAGCTGGCGTATTTCTGGCTCCTGCAGCTCTCCAGGATTTGGTCCTTGGCCTGTAAATCAATCCTGTGGAATTACTCCAGCTGGAGTTGAATTCTGCCACATGTGGGCTCACTCTGAGGACCAGAGTCCCCCTCCATTTTAACTTCAAGGTTTGAAATTCTGCTACAGGGACTGATGCCCCTTAGGGCAAAAGGAAAATTTGGGTTCTGTTAGGTGCAGGAAACACAAGAGATTAAATCTCCAATTAAAAGTTTCAGTGCTGTTTATATTTCTACAATCACTTTGGAGAGAAGGGCTTAAGAAATACACACAAACAAGTCCATTAGAAAGTATGTTTTTTGCCTATGATTTTTCTTCTTTTAATTTTTAACTGTAATTTAAAATGTTAACTAATTTAACATTTTTTGCTATTAAGCATAACAGGAAAAGTTGCAACTATGGGATTCAGCTCTTTTTCCCATTTAAGTATCTGTTCATCTGCCTTAACTTGTTAAAAGGTAAGGCAAAGTAATTTTAATTTTTGTTGCCAAAATGGACTAAGATGCATCTTGGTTTTTTTGAACATCTATTTTTACATTATCTTTGTCTCAGACTGTACAGATATTGATTTCAAAGGTTGTAAATGTAAAGAAAATTAAATGTAAGAGAAGAGAGAAAAACAGGTCTGAGACTTATTCATACAGGAGAATTTGGAGCTGAACGTGGTAGAAGGAAAAATATTGAGCTGAAAGTATTTAAAAAAAAAACAAAAAAAAAAGAGGAAAAGCAAATTATATGTTAAATTTCATTAAATGAAAATAATACAGTATTGGTAGGTTGTAAGTGTATTTCCTCTAAGGGGATTCTGAAAGGATTGAGGCTGGATTTTTTGATGAATAATTTTCTCTGTGACTTATCAGATAACTGGTTCATATGCTAACTTTAGACAGTGTGATGCTTATATCCTCTAGATATAAGGAAGCTTAGGTTATCTTCACTCATCCTTTTCACTTGCTGATTCAAATTATTTCATTAGGAGAATTCAGTGGAACTAAAAAAAGGCACACTTCTCTCAAAAAATTTTTTTCTTCATAAGGACTTGAACAAATTTGCCACTGGTGACAACTTTAAATATTTTATGTTAGATATTATTTCTGAACCAATATAGCAAGGTAAAAACTTTTTTTGAAATATAATCCATATACATTTGTGTTCTTCTGAAACATTTTTTGTTGTGTTTTTTTTTTTTTCCCTACCCCCTGCTGCACACTTGAGTTAAGCAGCCTCTAAATTGGTAAAGGCTTACAGGTGTGGTTTTTGGTGTTGCAGCTGTATCATGGTGACCTGTTTCTGTTTGCCTGCTTCTACCTAGTGAGTATTCTACTTCGTTTTATGGGTTCTTTTTCAATTTCATTTTTATTAGTGCTGGTTTTGTTGGTGTTTTTTGGTGTTTGTTTGGGGGTTTTTGTTTCTTGATTTTTTAATTCATGGTACTTTGGTGTTTCTGAGCATGTTCCAGACTATGTAAATATCCAACTGAGTTTGTTATGTGGTAAAATAAGTAACTGCTTGAAGTGTACCAGTGCTCTTATTGCATAAGAAGCCTGAATCTTTCCCTGTGAGTGAGACAACGTTTGGTTTTAACATTAAAGGAGGCTAGTACTTAAAGATCTTGTGTAGTATGGTTTCTTGAAAAAAGGCATTGAAATAAAAGGTATGGATTCAGGAAAATGTATGTTGGACCTGTAAAACAATCCTTTAGACATGCAGTTGAATTGTTTGTCTTGACAGGTAGGCTTCAGACATCTTCCTATGTGTTTGTGTATGCTTTCAAAGACTTCCTCTGAGTTTTTAAGCTTCAGTTGCTTTGAGGATGTGTTTTACACTATGCAGTTCTAATTAGTGGTACTGTCCCTTCAGTCTTTACTCAACTAGATATTTCTCTTTCCTTTTCCATTTCTTGTCTCTTTCTTAATTTCAGATTCACAGAAATTCATGCTTCTTATTGCTGAAATCTCTTTTTCTCTCTTTGTAATTTTTTAAGCTTATGTATGTAATCCTGTGTCATGGGTGGGACTCAACTAATGAGGAGCCTGGAAATCTGAATTGTAGTAACAAATGTTCTAAATTTCAGATTGATTTTCTTTCAGTCATTCTTTTCTTCTAAAAAGGATCCAGTGTGACCACGAAATTATTTCACTTTTCTTTCCTATAAAAAATATTTGAGAGTGTTACATGGAGTTCTCACAGGTTAATAAATTAAATACCTGTAATAAACTGCAAAAAATATGGGAGTGATCACATTAGAAGTGTCTATAGCTGTATCTCTGTACTGGAGAAGTTCAGTACTTTGTATCATTTAGGTTCTTGTTTATTATATTTCTTGTATTAAATTTAATTGTTTTCAGGCATTTAATTAGTCACTGTGCATGAGTAAATAACAGTTCCTTCAATTTTATGTTTTAAATATCACCGAGACTCGTTTCAGAACTCTGTATATAGGAGTTTGATGCTATGACTGCTGTGTATTTACATCACAAATAAAGAATTATAAAATAATATTTTAGACAGAACTATCTATGTCAGATGAATTAATTCCACAATGTTTTGTATTCCATGTGTGAATAATAGTTCAGGAACATTCCTTTTCAGTTTTTGCCAAGCTTTACTGTCTGTGTTTGCATTTGGTATGATGTTGGAAGTTCACACCATCACAGTCTTTTCCCCACTCCCCTCCCAACAATATGGTAGGATTTTTACAGGGATTTATTTAGCACTTCACTAGGAATCTGACTCTTCTGTTCTATCACTTACTTTTCTTACAGTTTTTGCTACTTATTATTGCCTGAATAAAGACAAGGTCTCTGGCATTTAACATACAGAAAACTGTGCTTAAAATAACATTACTGTTGTAACACACCAATAAATCCTGAAGAATTCATTTGAAAGTCTGAAATTATATTCTTAATTTACATGTTTTTGCTTTCTCTTGTTAAGAACAGTGGTAATGAAGTGTCATCCTTAACTTTGAATTGCCCAGCATCTGTTGGTTTGTGGCACAGCCCAACCCTAGCATTATTTAAATGTTTTTTTGTTCATCTGAATATTAAATGGTGCCCTGAAGATTCAGTTGAGCAGTCAGGACTATGGTAGCTACAACATTGCAATTTCTTTGTGCCCTTTTTTTGTTCATACATCTAACTAGTTCAGTAAACAAACAAACAAAAATCCCAACAACAAAAACAAAACAAACCAAAAAAGCAAACAAAAAAAACCCCCACAAAATCTGAAAGACACTCTCGCCAGTAAAACCCAGGGAGAAGGGAATCCAGGTTATATTTGTGGAAATACTATGGAGGTAGGGTTATCAGTCTGTTTGCTTCCTTTAACTTTCAAGTTAAGTCCCCAGAGCAATGATATATTGAATGTCTCACAGTGTTCAGTGTCAGGTTTGCAAATCGCAGTTAATCTGTTCTTAAATTTGCTTTGGTTTTCCTTACCAAATAAATAGCAAAAACACATGCATGTATATAATAAACATATTAGCTGAGAAACCCTGAAAGCTGAAACCTGTTTCAATCAGAAAAAGAAAGTGGAACTAATATGAGAAGAGACCCACCGCATTCATCTCAGCCTGCAAACGGTGGCAAACTGCCCTTGTCAAGATTCTGCTCTCATGCACTGCCATGACTTTGTATGTGTTTACACAGGTTTAAGTGGTGATGAGTTCAGTAACTCTGTTTCAAATGCACAGATGGATTGCTAAAATTTGGATTAAAAGTAGCATTAAAAATAGGGCTTTTGAGAATGTGGGTTTTGGTTCATTTCTTAGGATTCACAGAGGTCATTTTTGAGACCAGACAGCCTGTGTAGAGACCTTTTATTTCAGAAGAACTGTTGTTTACAGCTAAATCAGCTGCTTTGATAAAAATCTGCGTAGTGCTATGTAAAAACTTTAATGTGTTTTTATGCTTAGATTTCATATGTGTGCCATTAACCAAGTTTGGGTGTTTTCTTATTTTAAAAAGAGATATAGAATCACCAATTAGGAAAAAATAAAAAGCTGATACAATGTTGAAACTAGTAAATACTTTTTTTTCTGAAAGTATTGCTTCTTTTGAATGCTTGTCCCATATTGCATTCCTGGTAACTTCAGCTGGCTTCTTCTCAGGGCAACTGCTAGTTTTTTCAAGGGGAAGAAAATGCCTTGCTGAGGGGAAAAAAAAAATAAGAGCAATCACATTCTTTCTTCACATTCTCTGCATTTATTCATGTCTCTTCCTCTTAATTTTTCATCTTTCTTATGTGGCCTGGAGCAGAATCTCGTCTATTTACAATAATGGGAAAAAATATTGAAAAATAGTAGATCCTTTTCAGGGTCCGTTAACTAAGCAATATGATGCATGTTGATGAAAGGTGCTGACAGCCTCTCATAATTCAGCTCTGCAGAGTGATTCCATAACCAGTGGTGGCTCCATTGCTCAAAGCTCACCCTCAGTGCTTAGAAGGGCGCATGAGGGATGCCTTGTTTGGCTGCACTGACATTGGCATGAAGCCTGCAAGGAGCTGGATTCCACACCTGGTTCTCTTGTGCTGATTTCTTGGTGGTTTCAGGGCAGTGTCTTTGCAGACAGAGAGCCTCGGGACCCCCAAGTGCAACATTATCTTTGAGTTCCTTTGAAATTTCTAAGCCTGTGAGCAAATCGTAGGAAATGTTAGAGCTGCTTCAGCACGGCACCTGCAGGCTTTTGAATGATCACCGTGTGCTCTGGTTTACAACAGGTACTGTTGGCCCAGCATTGCCTTGTTGGACTCAATTCCTTTACACTTAATTCCTTGGCTGCTTTAGGAACCTCTTTGTGAGACCCATCAGAGTCCTGCTGGTTCTCAGTGGCATCCACAACTGAATCGCTGCATGTAAGCATGAAAAATGTAAATGACATTTGAAATGAAATGAAAGAGCTGAAATGAATCATATGTGCCTAGAATGATATAAGAGCAAACCAGTGAGAGTTGGTATGCCACACGAGTACCTACACTAAGCCAAATGGGAAAATTTGCTCTGGTTTCCAACATATTTTCATCCAGAAGGAAGAGAGAAACAGACTCAAACAAGTGTGTTTTTCATCCTACCTTGTTGCTTCCCAAGGTGTTATTCTATTATGTGAGAAAGATGTGCATAGCATAGCTGTCAAAACAGCAAACAACCACATCCAGGCAGTTGCTGAACACCTGCAAATCCCACTGAAGTTGTGGAAGGTGCAGTAGCCAAGCTCTACAGCTCTTTGAAGGGACTGACTAGTGAGTAATAACAAAAGCAATTAAGAGTCACAACTACCTTGCAATGTCTATTTTAGAGAGATTGGTTATGTATTGTAGAAAGTCAAACTCCATTTCTGTATTGGAAATAAAAAGAGACAAATTAACTGTTGCACACCAATGACTAAAGCCTGTGTAGGATTTTTTTTTCTGCTCTTTTTTATTTCATGGAACTTTTGGTGATTTTTGCCTCAATAGCAGTTATGCCAATTTTGAAGAACCTGACAGAATCTCTAATAAGTACCTTATTTAAATTTTTCAGAAGGATAGTGCATAACTTTAAAATAAAAAGCAGTATCACAAAGACACTGCCATATCTTATACCTACAGAGGGCTTTAGCCAGTGTAGCACTCTCAAAATCTGAGTGCTAAATTTAGATCACAGCATCAGCAGTAGATTAGCAAGCAGTCATCCAACTGAGATAATGAATTTATGATTAAAGAAGTAAAAACCACCTTTCCTCAAGGAGTGGCATGAAGGCCTTGGGGAGCCCAGTGAAAGTCAAGCTGTGTGTGGCTTCCAAAGGTGTCAGTGATGATCTCTACCTCTTTTTGCTCAGTGCAGTGCAGAAAAGTAGGGATTTGCAATATTTGCAGTCTGCATGCAGTGAGCTGCTCTTTCTCCAAGACCAAGCAGAGAAAATGGCTCAGAAGCCTTCAAGTTCTACTTTGTTAGAAATATTTTACCTAAAGAGAAAAGGCTGTTTGATTCTTTAGGAATTGCTTTACTGGCTATGGTGACCAGTTGGTAGATTGCATTCACTTCAAATATAATTTATTTACACTAAATCCCATATTGTTATATCTATTTTTGTCTTTTGGAAAGATGCAGGTGGTGTCTTTTGAAGAAAATATAGATCGCTGTGCTTCTGGACATACTGCAAGCCTCTCTGTGGGGCTTCTGCCTTTCATTCACAGAAAATGTCATGGTTGTGAAATACCTGTTTGAGATGCCCTTTTAAACATGTCCCCGTGGGACAAAGGAGGACTGCATGAGTCATCTTCTAGATTCATTCATGAAATTTTCCAAGTAATTTCAATTTTACAATGGCTTTGCATGACTCTGTGTGTGATTTCTTCTAATACTTTCTTATACTTGTTTTAAGGCCACACTGCACAGAACAAAAAGTACTGCATCGGTTATTTTATTGATGGATGCAGGGGAGCTGCTGGGAACTTAGAGACTAGAATTGATTTTTTGACTAACTTTCCCATTGTAACTGCCTTTAAGACCATCTTCATAAAGTAGACAACTTCAGCAGCTGTGCATGAGCTTCAAGCAAATAGAATTATCTTTCTGTTATATTTTCTTT
Organism: Chloebia gouldiae; assembly: GCA_003676055.1. NCBI lineage: Eukaryota > Metazoa > Chordata > Aves > Passeriformes > Passeridae > Chloebia > Chloebia gouldiae. Next base: position 7,969,105 of record QUSF01000012.1, read on the forward strand.
GAACTGTCATCATGTCCTTTCTTCCTTTGGGTTTTTTCTTTTTTTTTTTTTTTCTTTTTGAATTTTTTTCTCTCTTTTTCCTTCCCCTTGATTCTCTTTTGTGTCTCAGGCCTTTCATATTGTTCAACTTCGAGTTAAAATGACCTGCGTGTAGTTTGCAGCGTGAACACAATTTCATTTATATTTGACAATTAACCAACAGGGAGCAAAGCTCAATGTCAAATTAACACTACTTTGCTGTACAGCTCCCCAGATTTAGCTGAGTCTGTATGTGCATGTGTGCTTGGAAGGCAAGTTGCTTTTATTTTGTTACAAATATGCTTCCTCTTTTTTTTTTTTTTAATTTTGTTTTCTTTATTTTTTTTTAAGGAGTGTCAAGAGCTAGAAGCATCACCCTCAAAACAAGTGATTCATGGATGGTGATTTTGCTTTTTAAAAAGGAGTGGAGTTATGGAAGTAAATTTCATATATGCTTTTGGAAAATATGGCTGTTGATATTTGTAAGAGATTGTTTATTTGGTGAGACAGATCTTCTTATTCCCAGTTCCTTTACTAGAGCTCTGGTATATCACAGGGTGGAAGCAGTGATTAAACAAGATATTAACCACTTAAGGAATGAAATATTTTCTTTTCCTACAGACAAGCTATTCAGACTCAGTAAAATAGTTATGTCTTCTCTCATTTTAATACACTCAAGAAAAAAAATGTCATTTTCAATTGCTTTCAAGGTTGGGGGAGAAACTTTATTACTGCCTGATTTGATCTCCAGTTTAATGCATTCCATGTGCTTTTTCCCTATAACTTCTATTTACATTATGTCATATAGTTTAGACAGCTATTAGCCTTTATTCAACTGTCACAGATAATGAAGACTTTACCACATCTATAAGTAGTTTCTCCTAATGGCTAATCACCTTGCTGTTAACAGATTGTTTTGTAACTTTACTGTGATGAATTTTTTTTTTTTGGGGGGGTCTGCTTTATGTTTTCAGCCATTGTCTCTCACTATCTAAAAAAATTCAACTTGTCAGTTGTGGGCAGGTTTCTTTACAACACTATATTAGTTAAATGATAGTGAGAGGCTTTCTTTGTTTCTGCTGTTTCACTGCAGTTTTACAGAAGTGTTGGTTTACCCTGTGGCTCTCACAGCCCTTCTGTGACTCTGTCCCAGCCTGGAGATGCACTGTGATTCCCAAATAACTCTAACAGGACCACAGACCTTTTTTCTACTCTCCAGTGTGTTTTCATTATATCACACCAACCCATGTATCTATAGCATTGTACTGTGGGCTTTGTTTGCTCTTCACCAAGCCTGACTCAGATGAATGGTTGCCTCTGGGATTTGGATAAGTGTTGTGCTACTTCAGGGTTCCCACAGATGCTTTAATAGGTTGTGGGAAAAGATGTGTTTGAAGAAGCAAAAAATATTTGAGGAGAGTCCCCTTCTCTCAAAATGTAAAATGAGGATTAGTGGAATTGTAAAACACTCAGACTTCTGCATTACTGCTGTTATCCCAAGGCTCTGTCATTCTCTCTCCTCTGTGTCTTCCACCATAAGTAACTTTTTTCAGATACAATTCTTTAAAAATATAATTATCTGAACACTGACCTTAGGGTAAGCTGACCCATTGGCTCTGTGCATTTAAAACAATTAAATCTCTGCTAACATATCCATTAGAAACAAATGAAATAATGATGTGGATGAAGCTAAACCAAAGCACACAATTAATTAGATTTCATTTTATATTGTGATGGATTCCTGGAGCTCTGTGGGCACTGACCAAAGATACATTTGCTTTTCTCATGCAGGGTAATTAGATTACTAGGTAGTATGAGTCTTTAATCTTTGCTGATAGAGTGAGATAAATGTCTCCTAAATATACTGAGCAAACAAGAGTAGCTTAAGAAAAGAATGACAAAAAAAAAAGGTGTTGTGAATATAGAAACTTAAGCAATATTTCTTCTGGTGATGGAGAGGAAAAAGCAGTTCACTTGGCTGGTTAAACACACTGTTACAATGGGGTAGCTGCATCTCTGCATACTTTAATAGAGTCTCCCTATATGCATTGAATTTTGAAATGGGGTATCTCCTCCTTGTGTCTTCACTCTTCAGGGAATGGGTGTTTGAAAATACTTGGAAATTTGTCTCTGTGAGGAACTCAAATTGAGGTGTTGGTAGTCATTTCTAGGGATGAAAATGAATACCAATTTTTTTTTATCCTGTGATCAGGAATGAAAATACAGAGTGTACTTTGGCAATTTGGGGTTGGAGTATATGTTTCATTTTTTTAAGGTATTGGAACAAAAGGAAATATGACAAAATTGAAATAGCTTCACAATTCTGAAAATTCATCCTACCAATCACCACCCTGAAAAAAAACAATGTCACTCATCTATGACTAGTCATAGGCTTGCATTCAAGCAAAAACAGGGCACAAAAATAAAGATTATGAGCTGTACTGCTTGGTAGGGAAAAACAAATAAATTGGTGTTGGGTTGCTTTGAGCCTGGAAACAATTTCCTGTGGAAGACCTTTCCTCCTGAATTACAATTTATACCCTCCTTGAATGCTTGTTTGAATGGGTATCCTGAGTTTGCTCCATTTTAGGAACATCACAGATATCTGACACCCAGATCACACTCTACAGATTAACTTCCCTTCTTTCTGGGTCATTTTGGGGCTGTAGAAGTCTGGGAGATGTGGAAATATATCCTGAACTGTTTCATAAATGCCAGAGAGGTCAATCATCTTTCCTTTCTGTTTCACAAGAAAGTGATTGATGCCTGGCACTTCTGTATAATAATAAAACATTTCCAAAGCTTATGGTCAATAAATTTGTGTAATAAATATTGCATCCCTATGCTATTATAGTTCATACTTCAATAACTTTTCCAAGTTATTTTCTAAGGCTAAGATAATGGAAATTTTAGTCATGCTTTTTTCCTTTTCAAAGAGCAAAGACACTGAAATTCCTTTTAAGCCTAGTGCATGTTAAAGTTAGTGCCTCCTTGAAGTAGTGGTTTCTGCTGGAGTGTAAACTGTGATTTTCATTTGAATTTTCTTTGAGTGTCTACAAAATGGTGTTGTCTGTGACTTAAGTGTGTTCCAGATATCTTCATGTTGCTTTTTGTTTCTAGACACTTCTGAATACACTTTTATGTTTTAGTGAAGCAGCCCACAAAATTTGCTTTCTGTTCAGGTATCTTTTATGGAGTGTTTTGATATCCATGATCTAAGTAAAAGAGTGGTTCAAGCACTGGTTAACTCTTCACTATCTCTACTGATATATGAATAAAACCCTCAGGTAAAGTGATAATATAAAAGCACTCATCTTTCTTCAAGCCATAAAGTTTATTATGTTTATTACTTTGTTTTATTGTGTTCTTCTGTTCTCTTTTTTGATTTTTTTTTTCATTTTTACCAGCAGTCTCTTCTTTTCTCAATTTTGGTTTCAGATAACAACAGTAAATGTGGCTGGACTATTTCCACTGACGAGGATGTAGGTTTGTGTTAAGAACTGTGCAGGTTTACATGAGGAATGTAATATAGATTGGAGGTCAGATTAGTGACATTTTCAGTCACACAAATCCCTAACTGTTGCAGAAGCACATTTCAGCCAGCTTTAGAAATCAGTTTAAAAGTTTTCAATTGCATTGGTTTTCCTTTTAAGACCTCATATCAGGTTTTGTATGTGTTAGGCCATTTTTTGCCTTTGCTGTTTTCCATGCAGCCATGATAATTCAGTTCCAATTCAGTTGCCAGAGCAAAAATACAGAGAAAGGGGCATAACCAGGCTCCTCAAACACTTCAGAAGGGGAAAGTTGCTCTCTAGATCCTGTGCCATACCTGGGAGTCTCACCTGAGCACTTCACCTGAGGATCTGCAGCAGCACTAAATCTGCCAATGTCGAGACAACTGAACTGATATCTTAAAGTTTGCTTTTGCTTCCTTTTGAAAATGTGACAGAAGAAAAAAAGACAGTCTGGACTGAAAAAGCCCTGAATTTTCTTTTATTATTAATTTAAAATTGAACAAGTTTTGGGTAGTTATTCTTGATTTAACCCCTCTTTTCTCACAAAACTGAAAAAGTTGACTAATAAAATATTTAGAGCATGAACTGGTAGAGAACAGAAGCTGCTTGATTTTCTCAAGTCCGTCTTGTAATAAGCTATTCTCTAAAAACTGCCTCTGAAAGGCAGTTTCAAGCAATCAGTTTCCTGGAGAAGGTATTGAGAATACATACTATTCTGGGATATTTGTCTGTTTGGGAATGTCTGTTCTCTGTTAGGTTGCTTAGGTTTGGTGGGCCAGTTGTGGAGAGACCCAAGAGGAATATTAAAAATTAGAACTGAGGCTGAAGGAAGGTGTCAGTGAACAGCATTTCAGACTTTGCTTGACAGGGGATTCATCTTGCTAGGCTGAATTTAGCCAACTTATCCAGGTCTCCCTGATGGAGAAGAATGATCTCCTGAAAAAAACTTCTCCCATTATCCTGGAAAAGGTGTTAACAAAACCAGACGCCATGTGAAATTCATCCTAACCTACCTCTTTACCTTCCTCTCAAGTTGACTTTGTGATGGGAAAACTATAACCTAACACCTTTGCTTTCTGTTTTGATAAAAATTTTAGCGTTTTTTCTTCAAGCAGACTTTTCAGGAGATGGCACATGGTCTCTGCTACATCCTCATGCCTCATGTCATATTTTTGCTGTCCTCCTGAATGCTGAAGGCATGTGATATAGGGTTTTCTATCCAAAAAATGTAGAATCACATTTCTAGAATTATCCAGTTCTGTGCAGTAGCTGATATCTGTCTTCTATCTTTTTGTATACATTCCATAAAGGCCAGGTGGAATTCTGTGCACGTAGACAGTTCTTCATCCTCAGTGTAGCTCTGACACCCCAGTTTATAATCAAATACCAGCTGTTTCCCCCCTTCTGATTTGCCCCATAACAGCCACCTGCAGGGTACACTGATGCCTCCAAATTCATACTTGAATGCCAGGGATTGAATTTAGGCACACAAAACAAGTTCATAAGACGTCCTCAGTGTCAGAGTATTAAAATACTACAGTAGAATTGCAGCTTTTGAGGAGCGAGTTTAAAAGAAGAAAGCACAGCAGCTGATGGACAGAAAGAGACTGCATGGGGTAGAAAATACATGGTCACTTGTACACTGCAATCTGCTGAAACCCAGAGGGTTCTTTTCAGTTTATCTTTTCTCTGATCCATGTTTGTTTATTTCAGCAGAACATGTTTTTTGTCCGGAAGATATTTTGTGCTTTGAATAAAGCATGCAGCTCTGCACAAAGAACTCTCTATTTTAAACCAGTGTCAACCTTTTATGAAGTTCATTGTGGAAACTGCAGAAATAGAAATGTGAAGATTACAGATTTTAAGGACAGGCTTTTCTCTCTGACTGGGTAGGTCATAGTATCTATCTCTTTTCCTTCTAAAATTTGTATATTGCAAATAAAAGGATTTGAGGCCTCTTTCTAGCAAATAGAACAGTTTTTACATCCTTGGACTTAAAGCTACCTGTGACCATATTCTGGGAACTGTTGTTACTTTTAAGTAAATAACTTGAGCTTAAATTAGAAGTATTTTTCTTTGTATAGGCCCTCTCTTTTCTCATTTATTCTATTACAGTCAAATTAAATATTGCTGTAGAAATCCAATCACACTGTATGCAATGCTATAAGTAATGTTATACTTTCTGGGCTGAAGAAACAAAAAGGCTAAAGAAAGGAGAGGACGCAGAGGGGGAGTCAAGAAAAATCACTCACTTTGTAATTGTTGGGAACCTGAAGTTCAGAGCTTGCTCAAGGTCACTCAGGGGCTGAACACAAATGATGAGATTTAACTAGGCTTTCCCAATCTGAGGCCAGCCTTACAATCATTGAAATATTCTTCATCCAGAAGTTTGCAGTCACTTGACATTTGTGTTAATGCCTGACACTTGACTTCAGCATTTCAGCTTTGATAAGGCCACACCAGCTTCACTTAAGATGAAAAGTGTTTAAATAAAAAAGAAAAAGAAAAAAGTAGGGAACAGTTTGTTGTGCAGGCTTCTCCATGGAGTGTGAGGAGAGCTCACTCACTGTCAATGAATTAGTATGAGAAACAGAGTAAAACCTTGCTGTAAGGACAGAGCCACAACAGATGATTATGATCTGAATACTGGCTGTTTGTACTGCCACTTGAGAAAAGGTGGCATCTTCTCTTTTCAGCATGAAAAGATTTGGGATAGATTGTCAAGAAAAAACAGGCTTATTTCTATGCTTTTTCCACACATATTTTTTAGGTCTTTATGCCTTTTCACGCTTCTAAAATATCTTTATCCCCAGTCCTTTAGGGGAGGAAGAGGGGTCGGGGTGAAATCAGGAATAAATCTGAACCCAGCTTGTGCAGGGGTGTCACTGCAGGGTAAAATGATTGGCAGAGGCCACCTTGTGGAAGCCAATAGCACAACTGTACCTTTCTGCAAAGGTAGGTTTTTTGACTGATTATTAGCTATTACTCTCTAAGCAGGGAAAAAAAGAACCCTATTTTTGAGACTTCTGCCACTGCAGTTTCATGAGCTGACACAGACTGCTTAAATTGTAGCATTTAACCTAATGGAAGCAAAGAGCTTTGCAGGTTTAATACTTTCAAGAATATCTCCTTCTCTTTTAATTCCTTTTTTTCTTGTACCCAACTGCCAATTCCCTAATTAATACTGTGAATTTGTATATTTCTAATAGGTTTTAAAGACACAGCTTGTCATAATATCAGCAATGACTCTCCAGGTTTCTAATTTGTTACTTGTTTTTCTAACACTGCTTGCCTCTATGTCTGCTCTTTTCCAATGTTCTCATAGCTGTTAGTTTGCTGTTGGATTATATTCAGAAAATTGTTTTTTTAAACTATATAATTACAGTCACTTCCCAGTTTTTATAGAAGGGACAAGCAGCTATAAGCAAAGAATAGCTGTTTTGTACCAAAAATGACATTAAAAGGGTAGTCAGTGGCAGATTCTGTGAACAAACAGCTCCTGCCAGGGTAGACAGGTACCTATCCTAGGGACAAAGCCACAGCATTAAGGCAGGATATTGAGTACTCAGAAAATTTGGATACAGTGCTCCCACGTGTCTTGGGGTGAGGGTATTTCTCATACCTTCCATTTTCCTGTGGAATTTTCCTTGTGTTATTGCTCTGGCACATGAGATGTGTGACAGTCACTAGTGGCCAGGGTTTGCCTTGAACAAAGCAAGGCTAGAGAAGGCAAATGATGTATGGGACATTTTATCAGATGGGATAAAGAATGATTTGCTGTGGGGTTTTCCCCCCCCCCCTTGTTAGAGTAGAAGCGTAAAACACCCATGATCATACAATGGGATTAGCACCAGCCTGGTTTCAGAACCTAAAGAAATAGGAACATTCACAAAACATTAGGAAGACTAGTTTATATTTTTTCTGCCTAAAAGGAAAAGTTAAAAAGAGGAGTCTTGTTAGAAATTGCAAAAACACCTCTATTCAAGACAGTTAAATTATTTTGTTTAAAAATGTTTGAAGTAATCATACAGAATAGAAGAGAGGGACCTGTTTTTAACTGAAGAGGAAACATGTCAAATGAATTGTAAATATGCTTGCTGAGTTTTCCATTTGGGAAGGCAAAGACAAGTTGTTTTTAAAGTACCTAAATGAGGGTTGAGTTGTTATATGACATCTAATAAATTAAAGGCATGACAACTTGTCTCCTGAATGCTTCCTTGCAGTCACCCCTGCCGGGATCCTAAGGGGAAAAAATATTAGATCGAGTCTTTCTCCTGCCTGGCATAGCAGTAATGTGTTAGAGCAGAATGCAGAAAAACAGACCAGTAGAGTGGTGGAGCCTCCAAAAATAAAGAGAAACCAAAGAAAAATATTCTCAGTCAAGGAAACTGATAGGTGATGGCAAATGATGCCTCATCACTGTGCAGAGAGGACCAGGAGTTGTTTGCCTGAACAAAACCTGCGTTAACCCAGCCTGTAAATCAGTGTGCTCTTCATGAGAGGAGTGGTGGGTAAGCTCGTGTTAATGTCAGATTTATGTTAACATGCACTGAGGAAATCAATACAAGGTAGAATTGTTTGCATAGGGCAAACAGATGTCTGGCATGCTTGCTGCTTTTGATTAGCCAAAACTCGTGTGTGCAGAGCTGAGTCTGCACTGCAATGTGCAAACCAGAGGGTACTTCTGTGTGAGAAAATAACACATTTCAATAAAGCATCAGAAAGGGCTTAGAGCCAATTTCCCTGTAGCTTGGCACAGGGGTAGGGGCTGCCCTTTACAGCAGCTTTTCTTTAGTCTGAATTGTATTTGCTTACATGTTGACTCATTCTTAGGGCAATCTCTTTAACTCTGCCAGGAAAGTGTAAACTGAATTGTTTGTATGATGAGGAAAGCATGTGGGAAATCTCAGACATAACTAAAATAAAGGACATAGAAAAACCTGTTCTAAAGGAAAATAAAGTGTATGCAAGGATGCTCAGAATGTTCCATCTTTCACCAAGCAGTTACATCTGAAAGGCTGTGTGCAAATTTAGTCAGAAATAGTATCTGATCCCAACTTTTTCAGTGATTTTTGAAATCCTATTCTGCTCTCTCATTAGTGGCCGAAATTTTTATGAGCTGCAAGGTAGATTTTTAATAAAAGCTGGGAGAATTTGCATCTCTGCAGCTCTGAATTCCCCCCACCCCCCCTCCATGGATGGTAATACCTGTTTTATACCTTTAATATCCAGTTGTTGTTTTATTGTAACTTCTTCCTAGGAGAGCTTTTAGTGAGTCTGGTCTCTCACCCCTTAATGAACCATGGATTGTTTACTGCTAATGAAGCTCACAGTAGCCCACTTTAATTTGAGGCTAATTTTCCTGGGCCCAACCTATAAGCCATAAAGAGTGTAAGTGGGACCTGACTGAAGGCCTGAGGTTGTTCAATCCTCAATTCCCTCTTCTGCTCTCATGCTGCTAGAAGTTATTTATTTTCGTAATGCACCATGGATGTGACATTCCCAGCAGGATGGGGCTGTGGGGAAGCAAGGAGCTTTTGCCAGCTTTTAGCTGATGGGATAGACTGGGGTTTTGGTTTTGGGCTCCAAACGCTGCCTTTGTTCCCCAGAGGCAGGACATACTAAGTTTCATGTTGTGATTTTCATTTTTCAAGTGCACCAGTTTTCATTTTCACACCCCGGGTCTGGAGATGTTTCCAGTTTGGGAGCTGGTAGATTGCATATGATCCTTTTGATCTGTTTGGGACCAATTTCTTTAAAGCAAAAGCTTTCTCAGTGAGAGCTACAGGATCGCTTCACTGAAGAGCATATTTCCTTCTATCCCTCTCCTACCTTGACTGAGCAGGTTAGTTTTGTACAGAAAACTGTTAGGATGTGTTTCCTCTTAAAAGGATCCATCTTGCTGATCTCAAAAGTGCAAAATGTCTTTTTGTGATGGTAGTCTTCTGCAGAGATTCCTATTTAGGTAAGAAAAGTTAAAAAAAAAAAAAAAAAAAAGTTGCTATTTGCTACAACTTCAGTCCAGACAACAGCATCTGTATAATTTAATTCTAGACTGTGTGATAGTTGCTTTCTGCACCACAGGATGGAAGACTGATTTTCTCCCTGCTTTTACCCAACCCATCAGTATTAATAATCCAAATAATAAATCTGAAAAGGACTCTTCAACTCCCTCCCTTACAAGAATAGCCTCTGTGTGTTGTGTTTTGGTTCATATAATATTTCTGCTTTTTTAAATTCAGATGCATTTATTTTTCCTTCCATCATTCATTTTACTGCATTAAGTTAGTGGTTCTGTGGGGATTCAGTTGATTGATGACTAATTTCCATTTTATGTATGCTCAATAGGAACCTACTTTCACAGTACTTCCCTCCAAAATAATATAATCTTGAGGGAGGGGGAGCAAAACTTGCAAGTGAAAACAAAAACCTGGTAGAGTGCAATGGAAAAAATGGGCTGAAATAAGAACATTTCCATTTCAGCAGTTTCCTGAGTGTGAGAGAACATCTCCTGACCTGGATGCTTGTAGTCATGCATTCCTTTTTGACTGCCCCAGCAGCTGAAGATGTTCCTGTCACCTACCGATTGGTGTCGTGACCCACGTGGAGGTTAAACCTCTACTGGCTTAACTGACTGTCTGAATTCTTTCCAGCTTATTTCTGTTACCCTCTTAGAGAGGTAAAAGAGGATGGGTAAACACAGAGTCATGATCTTTACTCCCCTGAGAGGGAACTGAAGAAGGGACAGAAAGTGCATTGCTCTAGGTTTTGCTACAGAGTGGTGGCAGTCAAGAATTGGTCACAAATTCAGTTTTCTGCTTAGCTTTTCATATTTGCACTTCTGGTAGATACATCCCACTTCTGGTCTGAGCTTCTCCAATATACCCCATAAATACTCCCTCAATTGCTAAATGTACCCTCTGAGACACTGAAACCCAAGAAATGAGCAGTCAGCACTCAGTGATGATGGAAGGTCCCCAAAACTCCACCCAATGCTTGGAAGTGTGTGACACATCTGTGTGTCTCTGTCTGTGCAGAGAAGATGATGGGGTCTTTGTGAATAAGCCTGGAAGTTTACAGAAAAATTCAGCCAGGTTCTGGTAAGCCTTCCTTTGCAGGAATATGATATTTTTTTGCTTGCAATGATCTGAATCCCATTGTTTTGCACATCACAAGAGCCATAGTCATCTATCTAGAAAAGGACACCATCCAACTCATGTCTGCTTACTTCCTTACGTTTCCTCTGATAATGCAATAATATTATAATAGATATTGCAATGCAATCATAGATTATTCTTTCTTTTTTTCTCCTTGTTGGAGATGAACCAGATGCAAAGCTCCATGGCTAAATTAATTAGAAAGAAAACTACAGGTGCTCTTGCAATGCTGCTTGCAGGAAGGCAGATTTCCTGATAAATCAGTTTGTCTGACACACTGTTAATGAGAAATTAGGAACCATGTTGTATTCTGTTCCTGAGTTTGACTGACTTAAATTTCTTTTCTTTCCTATTTGTCTGTAGAGCATTATGGGGAGGGAGAAGGTATAGTAATTCCTAATGCAAGGTAATTTTTTTTCTCAATATGCTCATGTATATATGAGTCTAGACACACACTGTTAATATCCTGATAGGGCTTTCATTTTCCAGCTGCCATGGTGCACAAAAATTATTCTCTGATTACTAGCAACTAAAGCATCTTGTCAGTGTTCTGAAGTAAACCTGTGAAGTAAGATATTGGAAATGATTATGTAGCATCTTACTAAAATCAGAAGACAGGAGAGCTGTAGTGTAAAATCCATCCCCAAAGAGAGCATTCCTGTTTGGAACTGTCATCTTCTCCTATGTTAGACTTTGACCCCGTGCCTGTGAGCTGTTTTGTGAGTGAAGTTTTGGTCAACTGTGTTGGATAGACTGAGCTATGGGCATTTAGGTTCTGATCCTGCAAAGCATAAAGTGCCTTGTAAGAGCTGTGCAGTATCTAGTGTCAGTGTAATGAGAAGTGACAATCTCCAAATGCTGGATCTCTGGTTATGAATGGTAAATATATGTTTCAGCAATAAAATTGTTCTGTTTTGCTGTTATTGGATCACATCAAGTGAAAACAGGCTCAGTCTCCAAAACAAAGAGCAATGCCCTCACCTCTCCTGTTTTCCTAGGAAGCTATCATCCATACTAGGGTGGGAAAAAGAGAGACAGGATCCCTCAGCTGTCACAGTTCATAGTCACAGCACAAACTTGACTTCCCCAGGCATTAGACATAAGATGCCAGACTGAAATGTAACAATGGAACCGTCAGCACCAATTCCCTTGTGTTAACCTCCACGCACAAACTGAAGACTGCAGCTGGATCTGATAAGGTGTTAAACTACAACAGTAAAGATATTTAGACCCTCTCTCTATCAGTGTCAGCAAGGACGTTTGTTATGATTTTTTTTTTTGTGGCTTCAGTTTTTTTGGGTTGTTTTTGGGTCTTTGTTTTGTTTATTTTGGGGAGGGATAGTGTTGGGTTTGTCCTTACTACTGAGAGCAGTGAGCAGGTCGTGCTGGCCTTAGTTGTCTAGAATCTCTCTCAGTAGAAGATAAGTTTTATGCTGGGCTAACTTATGATGCTTATATGTCGCAATTTTATAATAGTGTCTGAATTTTGTTAGCTATGCATGGGCAGACTGATCTCAGAAGATCATTTTTCTTCTACAGATAATTACTTTCCCCCATGAGATCTCACAAAGGCAGAACATATGCAAACATACACACACACTTTCTATTTAAAAAAAAATCTGTTTGCTGTTTCATTAAGATGTGGGTAGATAATCTGCAGGTCTCTAGTCAGTTGATCTCATGTTTTACTGGATTAATTGCTTCCTGTCTATCTTTTTTTTCTTGGTATGTCTTTGAAAACATACTTTTAGTGTTTGACACAGAGTAGAACCAGAATAGTTTTGATGCAATAGCTGTTAAAGGCAGGGTCCCTCACGTGGCAGGGTAGGTCAGTAGTCAAAGGTGTGTTCATGTTTTGCTAATGTAGATTAGAAGAGTTCTGCTGAAGCCAGCAGAAAGGAACCAGTTTTTACATAGAGATGTGGTAAGTATATTTAAGGATGGAGCAAGTGCTTTTAAAAAAGTGAGTTAAATGGATTTTATCATCTGTTGGTCTCACCTCATGTGCAGTTAATATTATTTTCATAGTAGACTAAACCATACTGTGTTACCACTCATATCTATATGGACCTGGGTTCATGGGAATTCCAAGCTTATGAATATTAAGCACTTTTGTCTCTAATTTTGAGGTAAAAATTAGGAGCTGAATTGTTAGATGAATAAGCTAGTATTTAAATAACAGCCTGTCAACACAAAGTAACAGACCAGTCAACACCAGCTGGACCCCACTAGAAATTGTGTTCTGTGCTTCATGATTAATTACACGAATTCAAGACAACCTGTCTGATCTTCACTAGTCAGTTATGAGGAAAAATCACTGATAAGTGTGATTCTACTTCTACTTCAATTGCTGAAAGCTGCTTTTTTGTTTGTGGGTGCTGTTTTTTGTGGTGCTAAGGAAGCTCGCATTGTGTCCTTGGTGATTTGAGAGAGGCTGCAAGATCTTCTCCCCATAAAAAGGGCTATCAAAAAAATAAAAAAGAAAATAAGTGTTGAAAAATCCTTCCAGGACAATTCATTAACCTGGGAGGACATATTAAAGGAAGGGCTGTGAACAAATGTATACATCGGCCCTTCTCACCACTAGATATGTGAGCTGCTAAGCAAGATCAGCCTTTTTGCCTTTTCACTCCAACGCCTGACATGGTATAATACCATTCCCACCTAGCTGGTAATTTCCATTTTATCTTCTAGTTCTCTTCCTATACCCCTGAATAAGTAAAATGTGCATTAATTAAAGGCCTAGCTATCATTCTATTGACCTGACTGGTGAAACCTTCACTGACATCAGTGAAGGTAACCCTGACATCAGATAAAACCCCAAATAATTCCATGTATTGTAATAAAACACCCAAGCCTTGTTTTCAAGGCTGTTTAAAGAGGGATTCCCTGGGACCAGAACAAGAAGGTTCTACCAGTCCTCATATCACCAGCTAAAAGCCCTTTGGCCCTGGAGTCTTTTACAGTGACTGCTCCCCACATTCACTTGCACCCAATGGTTGTGAGCATTTAGTGTTTTGCAGGAAAACATGCTTCCATTTCCACCATGGGGCAGATTAGATGCTGAACTCTTTTTTATCTTTTTTCATTTTTATCAGCTGGCATACATCCTCCCTCACCAAAGAATAACTGCATACAATAGCAAGGCACTGCTTACAATAATTTACTTGTAAGCCTTTGAAAATAGTGTGTGGTCACAAAAAGCACAGTGTTATACAAAGCAAAGCACCAGAGAAAAACAAATTCTTATCAAAGAAAAGGAAAAGCAAAGAAAATCAGAATGTGTGTTAAAGATAAATCTTATGTCACGACCTTAAAAAGCTCCAGCTGGGATCCTGCTATTCAGAATAGCCCTTGGAAATTATTTTCAAAGGTTAGCTGCATGTAAAAAAGGAACAAAATAAAGTTTGACCACCCAGGGATTTGCAAACATGTGTGGGAGCCACCAGAAGGCCCTGATGAAGATGAAGAAATAATACAGCTTTCCAACCAAGCAAGAGGGAGGGAATGTTCAGTAAAAATTTGAATATCAAAGGAGGCCATTAAAACCATAACCTGACTTCACAGAGAGCCAATTTAATGAATACATACCAGAAAAAGCATAAATTGCAGGACTGGAATACTTGGTAAGGTCATACCATTTTGATGTCTGTCATTTTCTGAAGACTTTTCTGTGCAGGTCAAGAAGCAAACTCTCATCTAAACCTTGTCATACGACTGGTAGGGCAAGACAGAAAAGCTTAGGTTAAGAAAGGACCTGGATTAATGTGTAACATTTGAGAATGCACCTGGAGCCAGCTGCTACTAGAAAAACAATAGACACTTGGCATATAGTAATCCTTTCAGCATGTTTAATGAAGCTTTGTCTCACAGATAGTCCCTTCTGGCTTATAATTCATTATTACTTATTGCTGATGAACGAGAACTATCTAAAGCTGTGTTGAATTCTGGGCTTAGCTTTTGAAGCATCTTTTTAGGTGGACAAAGGTACAGAGAAGCCTTAAACAGCTGTCATATGGATGGGCACCTTGAGGGGAACAGTTCCAGTGTGGTGAAGGGGAAATGACATTCCCATCAGTTTTGTACCACATAGCCCTATGCACCAACAACTTTCATTTACTTCCTGTAAATTAAATGCAAAAGCATGAGGGAAAAAACCAATAAAACCCTCATTCATTTCAACTTCTTTCATTTCCCCTTTCTGGAACTCATTTCAAAGTATCAGGGCTATTTTTAATCTCCTGAAGCTTTACATTGTAAAAGACTGAAGCAAAGAAACCCGGTGTCCGTACCCACCCTGGGCAAGGTTTCTTACTGGCAGAAACAAGAATTTTTTTTTTTTAATAGTGTCAAAAATACAAACAGGTTAACTGAAAGGTTAGATAAATTCATGTCTCTTAATAGTAGCCTAGTTATTACTTCCAGCTCCAGATGTCTCTGTACCACTGATTACAATAAATCAGGAAACTGTACTGACAAAAAAAAATTGTTCTCAATATGTCCTCATTATTACATTTCTCAATTAGCTCTAGACCCCTGGTGGAGCTGGGAGGCTGAGCTCCACCCCAGTGTAATGTTTATGTTCACCTTATGCATAAAACCTTCAGAAAAAATAGTCTGGTTTAGACATAGATAGCTTGACAACTGGCAGCAGCAATGTAACTAAGCAGGAAATACAGGATGAGGAACGCAAGTACAATCAGAGATAAAAAGGAAGAAAGAATTCTGTCAATATAGATCCACTGACAGCAATGAAAATGTGCTGGTTTACACCTCCTATAGTCTTGACTAAGGTAACAGTATAAAGCATCTCTGGGAGTATAACAAATGTTTCTCTCTGGGCCCAATGGATCACAGCCAGCCATGGCTGCCAGCTGCGTGTGCTTACACCAGGGCTCCATTTGGCACAATAGCTGTAAGCATGATGTGGCTTAGCAACTGATTTGTGCTGGCTTTGTAGGCAGCTGACAGCAGACACCTCCCAATAAAATCTTATCAGGGAGTTACAGGAAAAGAAGTGAATAGAATCTTGGATGGTGTGGCCACCCAAATCTGTACAATATTTGTGTTGTCCCGGCACACCTCTGTGAACAGAAGATGCAAAGGAAATGAATGACAGCCACAAAATCATTGATCAGAGTGGGCAGATGAGGTCATATTCCCCTGTGAAGAGTGTTAGAAGGGATAGTTCTCC
This sequence comes from Chloebia gouldiae, assembly GCA_003676055.1. Taxonomy (NCBI): domain Eukaryota; kingdom Metazoa; phylum Chordata; class Aves; order Passeriformes; family Passeridae; genus Chloebia; species Chloebia gouldiae. The sequence continues at coordinate 7,984,989 of QUSF01000012.1, forward strand.
AGGGGTCATCGGGGGGAATGTTGTCCCCATCTATGGGGACAACCCCACTGGGTTTGGCAGAGAGATCAGTGTGGTGTGTCCTTAGGTTAACAGTTTGAGAAGAGAAGGTGGGGAAAATCTATTGCCCTAAGAAAAACTGTTACAAACTGGCATTGCTGTGTTTTCCCCTGGGGTGTTTGGAAATCAGCTACCAGAGCTGAGCTATTTGGTCTCATTTGACATCCTGGCGGAGGGCAAATTTACAGGAACAGTTCTGTCCTAGCAGAAAGTAATGAAAATGGAGCATACCAAGGGTATTGTGAAGGCATGAGCAAAGTGTGAACTGTGCATCCCTGAAAATGAGTATGCACAAAATAACAGAAGTTCATATCAATCATTAATTTGAAAAAACAAACCCCAACTTTTTCTCTGTGGTAAAGGATCCATGTGCCTGTTACATATCCTGGCTGTTCTGCACAGAATTTGATCTATTTGCAAGCAACAGCGCTGCTTTGGAAAATACCATTTGGAAATACAGTTCTCCTTTTATAAAAGTAATTAGTTATGAAAATATTTTAAAGACAAATATTCAGAAAAAGGTCATATTTTAAAGTTATTGACTCTTTCCATATTTTTCAATAATTAGTGTCTGGCATGTGGCCACAGGCAGAAATAGGATTATGGTTTAGGGCTATGTGTTCCTGGATTAGTAACTGTGTCTTTGAGTGTATCAACCAGGGCAAGAATGATGACTGAACTGTTCTTCAAAGACAAAATTTTGTGATATGGAGAAGTGAAGCTGTAGTGTGTGCTTATAAGAGCAGAGGGAACTTAAAGCAGCTTCTTTTACCAACAAAGTAGATATAAAAAGATAGATAAGTAAATATAATTATTCCTAATATGAGAAGGTAGAGAAGAATATATGTTGAGACTATTTACCATCATTAAACCATGCACTGGAATACAAAGTAATGCTGTGATTAGCACTATGAACTTCCACTGTTTTACCTCTGAAACTATTTGAGATCACCCATCTGTTCTGTTCTGCAGCTGGCTGCTCCTTGTGTATCCCATTAAAACATAACTTAAAATATTAGCTTGCATTGTTGGCTTTCTCTCCCATGGCCCAAATAGGCAGATGCCAGCAAAGGATTCATGCATGGTCAGGAATACAGCCAGAACACCCAATTTCTCTGCTGTGAATGTAAGGAAACACATTCGGCAACAGGAGGAGGAGTTAGATTATTTTGGTTTTTCCCTTTCATTTCTGATTTTTTACCTGTATTTTGTTAGCTGAGGGAAAGGGAATAAGAAGAAAAAATGGCCAGTGAACCACAGTGTTCAGTACAAAGTCTTTGCTTTTGACTTGTGCTGGTTGCATTTTTGTCTCTTTGCAATGGCTGAAGCTTGTCTATATGTCTCAATAGTGCTGTTTGCTGAAAACTTTCTCATGTAAGATTCTGCTCTTCCTATCTGCTCTATAAAACATGACCATTTTGAGGCCAAATGGTCTGCGTTAGGCAGAATTGTTAAAGTTCTTGGGGGGGATGAGAAGGGGGAATATAAATCTTATTATATGTAAAGAGGAAAAAGATGGTTGCTTTTATTTCTAGCAATGAGAAGCCAGAAATCTGCTCCCCATACTGAGGAAGGCAACAAGACCAGGATCTTCTGCATAAATTTACCCTCTAGGAATTCTACAGGACGACAGCATTTTTTTCCAGTCTATTCTGGTTTTAGGGAGAAAAATACTAAAGCCTCAGACAAATTATAATGACCTTAAAAGAACTGTTTGTATTTTTTTCTTAAGCATTGGCTGAAATCCTCAGATTTACACAGAAGTAGATCAAAACTAAAATGCAAATGTAAGGTCACTAATGCAAGGGCAGTTACAAAGCACCTGAGGTATTAGCAGGCCATGCTTTGGTGGATAAAGTTTTTAAGAAGTTTTCTCATGTGAAGGATTATTTTGTCATAGTTTATGTGAGACAAACTATGTGAGTAAAAGATACTGGGGGAGGATGATCAATCATGCAATAAGAGGCATTATTTCCTGAAAAGAAGCTTCCAAATCTCTCTTTAATCTTAGCTTCTCCCTGTGTCCTCTGTTACTGTAATACCTTCCCTCCTCTACCCCCTTTCCATTCTCACTGATCTGTGCTGAGAAGTTGGTTGAGAAGAAAAGACACGACTCTGCAGAAGAGGGTTTGTCTGTGTTGAATTATGAGTTAGTGTGGCTGGACCACAAGCAGGATCTAATAAACAGCTTCCCTGAACCTGAGATTTGCACCTCTGCCATAGCACCAGCCCTTCCACGTCCTTTGGGATCCTGGTATTGGATTTTGTCTGTGGTCTGCAGTGCAGGTGAGGAAGCAAATTGAAACAAATCAGCAAATCCATCTAAAATGCAGAAAATCAGAAGCCAGCAAAGAGTGTGAAAACTGTATGTAATTCTCCATCTTTGTTTTCTTCTTTTAGAGAGGAAAAATACTCCACTCTGCTTCAGTATCTTTAATTTAATTTTATTTTTATCTGATTTTTCATGTCAATATTTTCTTAAAATCAGTGTTAGTTGGTAATCTGAAGTACATTTAAAGATCTGAACCCAGTTAGATTTTTCAGAGTGGCAGAAGAGTTTAAGATTTCATCAGGGAATAGAATGCAGGTCTTCCCAGTGTTAAAAAATATCCTAACTTCCCTATCCAACAAAGAAGTGAATATAGCAACCAGGCTGGATAGCAAGACTCTCTTCATGATTCTTTGTCCAGCTTTTTTTCTTTCTTCCCTTTCCTTATCTTTTAGTAGAAGCAAGGACTAGATTCTTTTTACTTCAGCAGTGTCATACGAATATCTTCCCATCTGAGACCATCACCAGTCTTATTAGAACTGAGAGTTTAATTTTGTTTGCTAGTAGGTATAAGCATTGTCTGATGCTTCCTTTTCTGATGTATTTTTCATCTTATCAACTTTGTTTATATCCATTCTCTTTCCTACTTTATCAATATCCTGTCCCATTCTGTTAATGGCATGTTTTTTAATTGTAATTTAAAGAAAACCCCAAAACTGAAAAAAATATTGATAATATTCTCCAGTTGTGTCAGATTCACTTTCAGCACCAAATTGCACAAAAGTGCAAATACCCTTCACTTTGATTTGTGATGTAGCAGCTCCTGGAAGTGCTTGGTGGGTGAGGTGCTCTGCATAGGTTTAATTAAGCCCCTAAATTGCAAACACACTCTACAAACAAGACAGAGTCAGGAGGAAAATGAGGATGTGAAGGTTGCATAAAACCAGATGGTAGCATGCTCTAGGTCAGTAGGAACCCTGCTAAATGGAAATCAATATTTGGCCTCATCATGCCTGGGTTAAGAGTGGCCATCCTCTGCCTCACTTGAAAAACCACCATGGAACAAGCTGGAATTAAATAAGTGCCATAACTCTCATCCCATACATCCTGCAGTAGAAGAGAAAAGTATGTTTATATAAGAGCACTTTTTACCATTCTTACACTTTCCCACTCTCAGCTAAAGATATTAATGTTATTCTCACAGTATTTATTTATAAAGAAAATTTATTCTGTTGGGGGGGTGGGGGGGTGTGACATTTATGCTGATTTTACCACAGCCTTTTCACTGCCTATCTTTTATTAGAGCTGTATTTCTTTCATAGCCTGATGTTCATCCCCTCTTAGAAGTAAAATATTTTACCAAGCTGACCATCTGATGAAACATTTTTTCTACTAGCTTCAGAATATATTTACGAAGTAGCATTGCAGGAGTGAAGGCATATAACATTTCAGACAGTGTGCCACAGCATAAGGGTGATAGAGGTTTATGGGAGATATAAGAGAAAGAAGGGAATCACTTTCTTAGGGTGATTAAGTAGATTTTATTTACAGCACAAACTGGAAACATGAAAATTGTGTCTCTATTAAACACAACGCTGCTTTAGAATTTAAGGCAGGTGGAGATGAATGCTTTAGTATTTATTTTCACCTAGCCTATAAATGTTAGATCAAGTTAAGTTTTAGGATATACCAACTATTTTAAGTTAAAAAAGAGGCATGAAAAACTGGGATTTTGCAATTATCCCTAGAGAAACCATTGCAAGTACAATAAAAAGAAAATGTAAAGTCAAATTTTCAAGGCAAGTAAACCATGTAAGAGAAAGAAGTGCAAAGCTGAATCATAAAGGCTATTTAAGGTCTGCTAGCCTGTTTTTTTTATCATAGTTCTTTCACACCATTGCAGGAACTGGTGCAAACTGGTAGAAGTTAGGTTGCTTTTCCTTTCTTGCCTCTCCCTTCATTCTCAGTCTTGATTCCCAGCAGAGCAATCTGTGCTTCCCACTGCTGCTACTTTGCTCAGGAGAAGGGGAAAAACTGGGTTCCCTTCCTGGCCATGTGCAGAGTGCAGCCCAGGAAGGAGTCACACACTCCAGAGGGGCTGATGGAGGCCCAGGAGGTGCAGAGAGGTTGAGACCACCTGGCTCTGGCTCAGAAACTGCAGATTAGAGTAAGTGGGAGAAATTAATAAAAGCCAGTCTGGACCAGACCCAGATCAGTGAACAGTCACGGTGCCAGCTGTTCCCCCAGCCATATTGTGGAACTTGTTTTCCCCTCTTCAAACTAAATTGAGAAATGTCATTGTGACTTTAGAGTGAATTTCCTTGCAGGATGATAGAACAGGGCCTAAGGAACCTTTCCTCTGGTGGGCCTCAGAGCTGCCCCTAGCTCACAGAGTTTCTTGACCACCCCGAGCTGCAGCTCTCCATAAGGCTCAAATCCTGCAATACCAAGGAGATCCTGCCCTTGCTCCTGCATACATGCATTGGGTGCATTTCTGGAGAGCTGGACCCATGCTTCTGACAGCCAATAGATAAACATAAAGCAGGCAGTCTCATTTCTTTCACTCAATACCATGTGCTTTGCACATATTCCCCCTCACCTGCTTCCCAATTTTTCTCACAGGAACAAAAAAGATGCTAAAATGTAGGAGATAAAAAGCTCAATGGCTTTACAGGTTTCAATTAAACACATATATTAATGTTATTCTCATATGCTTATTTATAAACACAGTTGATATTTTTTCTGCAAGTCATTCATGGAGCTGCTATGAAAGTGCTTCCCTTGACTGCATATTTTATTATCAGCATATTTCCTTAGCTACTTTCCTTTCTGTCTACCTTAGAAATAAAATATTTCATTGAAATGTCCATCAGATAAAATATTCCCCTTTAGACATATATTTACTCAAAGAGTATTTGAAAAGTAAATTTGTGTAGTATTTAAGGCAGGATGTGGTGCCAGCAGCAATAAATTAGCAGCAGGATCACCTGCAGGTTTGTAGGTATTCTCTTCCTGCAATCATATACACTCTGTCATTGTTAGCAGCAATGCACACATTCCTATAGATCCCAGTTCATGAAAGACCTACACACAGGATTTAAACAAAGTTAAGCGCTCCAGTTATCCAAACTGGAGTGTGCTTTAAGTACACATTTGAACTGCAGAGTAAAGCTTCCCTGGGAAGTTTGGAGGTTCATAAGGCCATGTTCTTTATGAGTTCCCAAATTAGAAGAGCCTTCAGTTAAATACGGAAGTGAGTATTTATTACATGTGAACACAGTGTTCATTGTAAGTGTAAGCATGTTTTTTTTGTTGAGGACAGACCTCATTTTTCTTTCAGAGTTCCAACATATCCCAAACCCCTCCATAGAATTTTCCATCAGCCCATAGATTTTCCACCAGGGGCTGGATGCAATTCAGTGCCCACTTGCAGCTAATGGTGAGTTGTCCTTCCCTGTGGCTGTACAAAGCCTGAAGTTTGGTTTGTTCCCCACTCACTGCCCAGGTATCGAAGAGCCAATGCACATACATGGCTGAGGCATGAGTTGCTAGCAGTTCACTTTACACAACTCTGCAGTGCACAAATTCCTGGTCTAGCTCATCCACTTCCTCTCAAACATCTTTCTGAAGTCTCAATCATGTGTCCACCTGCTAAAAAATGGTGTAGCTTCTTGGCTTAAGCATTCCAAATTCTTCTCCCTAGAAAGTTATAATGAGTCTTCAGTGTGACTGAACTCAAAGCTCATAAAAATTTTAATGTCCTAAATGGGATACATCATGAATTATATGGACCAGAAAACAATGCAGGGATTTACCTCACTAAACATGAGTCCATTTCCACAGTCTCCTGCTTAATGCATTACATCTGCTGCCCAAGGAAGCCTTCAAACACAAAGGTTCTGAGCATGGGGAAGAGCCCCAGGTACCAAGTTAATAGAACAGGATTTAAATGTCATATTTTTGTAGTACCACTCAGTGTGGACAAGGTACCTCAGGTCCACATATTTTCAGAGATCCTGCTTTCCCAAATCACTTCTCTTTTTATTATAGTAACCTCAATGTGTGCTTTTAAAGCCAAAAGATACTGGAATGCCTAACATGATCTCACTTTTTTTTTTTATTTACACTGGTTTTCTCAACTTTTCTCTTGTATAATCCCAGTCCATGACCTGGTGGGTTAGATCTGCATGACGGCAGAGCTGCCTTCCCAGGGGTATGCTCTGTTCACCTGTCTGTGACCCTGCTAAATGTGTAATCCTCTGTTTCTGACAAATTAATCTCTTTTCTTTGCAAGCAGTAACCATGACATTACAGGCAGGGGATTATGCTTGCCTGCAGTGAAGAAACAGCAGAAGAATGTGCACTTTAAACACTCCTTGAAGTTCCCATTTCTTGTGTTTCTTAGTAATAAAGATCTATGCAAGGGTGAAAAATAAGGATTTCTAAGATTAATATAAGCTAGTATATCCAACATGCATTTTAAAGGCCCCATAAATTCTTCTTTCTGCCATGCAAAACCCTTAAGTAAATGACTATTGCATCTTTGAAAATCTGGTTAGGAATATCTCATTGAAACAGATTTTGAGTTTTGAAGGAACCTTTAGGAAAAAAGCACAGGTTTAAGTCTAGAATGAGAAAGTGGGTGTACAGTTTTTTGGGATTTGTCAGTGCTTGTTTGTCAGTGGTCAGCTGGAGTGACATGGACACCCTGTTTGCTGGCAGAGTACCTCCTTTCCTGTCGCAGGACTCCAGTGGCATATGACCTGGTGTGGCTGGGGACATTGGCCAGATTCAGAGCACTTGCTCACATTTTTCTTTCCTTTTCACCACTTTGCCTCCAAATTAGGCATTTAGCACTAAACTCAGCTCAGGAGTGGCTTCCCACAGGGTCAGATCCATGGTTTTGACAGAAGGGGCAGGTGAGACATCCACTCCAGCTAGTGCCATAGGAGGGGATAAAGCATGGCTCCAGTCAGTCTTTCTCCTCCCTCTCCTCTCCCCTCTCCTGTGTTTCTTGACATAGGGGGATTAGCAGGGTTTGCTGCAAGATGTGTGCTGATCCTCTTCCCACTTCTGCAGTTCTTATGAACTTCACAAAATCCCTGTTTTGTCTTGCAGCCACAGCAGCTGTTCAGGGAGGGTGGAAGCAGGTGAAACTTACTGTCTTAGGCAGAAGTTTTACAGCAGTGGGGTGTTCAGGCCACAGATATCTGTAGCTATTTTGTTTATGTGCATTGGTGCACTACTCATGCCCTTGATGCTGTGGAACCCAGAGTTCAGGCTGTAATGTGGTGCAGGATGACGCAAGTATTGGTAATATTTCATCCTTGGCCTTTTCTTTCTAGCTCTTCTGTTAAAACTCCTCTGAATCATCCCAGACTAAAAAATAACTTGAAAAACCATCAATTTAATACCTATCCAATAATTTATATTGAAAAAAAAAAAGAAGAGGATTAAATTTCTTTTTATAGTAAAACCTCCCTATCTCATTTTTTCCCTACTGAAATTATAATCAGCATTTGTTTTTTTGTAAGGTGGGATGAAAGAAAGATAAAATATTGAATAGGTATAGACAGCATCTAATTAGTAAAAAATATTTGTCCTTGAGTATAGCTGTTTACATTATGGGGTAAGTTTGGGATACTTAAAATGAAGGAGAGAATTCCTGCTGGCGATCCCAATGATGCAGAACAAGACCAGCATCTATAATGACTGATAGAGACAGTGAGTAAAGTAGAAAACCAATTTTCAGCTGCCTATTTGAACTCATTTGTAAAATTTTCTAAAATATCTCATATTTGGGAAGGTGTATTTTTACAAAACTTTGGAAAATTTCCTGTACTTTGTTTTAAGAAGCATTTTAATTAATACCTGCTTTTATAATAAAAACCTTTGTCTTCAAGCGGTGAAAGAGAGAAAAAGAACTACCACAGGTGATAAATATTTTCACAATGCTATGTTGCATTAATAAATACAGGTTTTTCTAATAGAGTTTATGATTATTAAAAATACAAATGGTTTGATTAATTATAAATTATAATTTGATTTATAAGATGGTGTTACATATTAAATAATGCCAGATGGTGCCATTAAGGCATTAGCTCCCTGTAATAGATTCTAGATGACAAGGGAATTAAAAGAGGACAGAGTCCGGGAACCAAATTAAGCAAGCACTGAAAACTGCCAGAATAAAAATAGTTTCCAAAGCATTTCTCTCTCTCTCCCTCTCTCTCTCCCCTTCTGTTTTAAAAATTTTTTAAAAATCCCCAAAACCTATTTTGCCTTCAGCACTTATGATTGCAGCAGTACTCCAAAGGCAGTAAACCATGGATTAAACTTTCAATAACTTCACATGCGTTATGAGCTTTAATAGTTTTGCATTGTCTAGTAAAATATCTGTTGCTATGTACCTCAAATTGGAAAATGCTTCTGGATTTAGAGCAGCAAGGCTTGTTGCTTGCACCGCTCCTGGGTAACAGAGACCCTGTCCCCACCTCAGCGCTGGTGGCTGAGGTACATCATTGGCTGAAGGTGCAGTTCTCCTTCCTATGCAGTTTTAGCCATGCACTCTCCACATTGGCTTTACTTGTAAATAGGACTTCCAGGGAACAAAATACATGCTTCTACACAGAAAGCTCAAAGTACTACTAAAGTGAATAAAAATTTCCTTTCCCAAAGGTGTGAGGAGGGTAAAAGAACAGAGGATGCAAGTATATAGGATTACAGTTATATAGAGGTGTTTAAAATAATTTTCAGTGTTGATTTTTCAATGGGAGTTGCTTTTTCCAAGTCATGTGTGGAAGGGGATTCTGTTTCAGCCCTTGCCTTAATATGTGTCTTCTGGCTCTCAGTTCTGACTCCTTTTCTGTTCAGTGTAATTAAACACCTACCACTGCCTTTGCCATAGTTAGTTCCACAATGTCTTGCCTATTAAAGGGGTATTCTGGAGTCAGCTAAAACTTGCATCTTCTAGTGGCAAGCTTTACACTGAGAGGTTTTCTTTAGGAGTTTGCTTGTTCTTAGTCCAGTGCCCTATTGATGTGAGCAGTGTCTGCTCCCCAGTTTGCAGCTGCCCCATCAGGTGTATTCTCAGGTGCTTCTAGTTTCAACTCTGGTGTCCTTATCTTGGTATCATTTTTTAATATCTACACAGACTTTTCCTTTTCATCCAACAGTACCTTGATGTTTTCCAAACCTAGAATGCAGGGTGGGTGTATGAGACAGAAAGCTTACAAAGATCCTCTTTAGGAGCTGCAAGAAACATCAGCAGAGCCTGAGAAAGTCCTTAGGCTTAGCATGTGCCACTTTCCTCTGGGAACTGTGCTTCTTTCTATTTGCATCCTTTTTATTTTTTTGGAAAAAAACAGTGAAATAGTAAGGCTATCTTTCTTGAACTCAGCCTCATGTATTTTATTTTGAAGTGTCTGATTCAAGAGCAGCAATCTTTTTTCTTGTACTCTTGAAGTTTTTGTCTTGATATATCATCTTTCTATTGAAAAATGACTGATGACTTCAGGCTCTGCCTTACAAGCAGTGTTTATAAATGGATCAGAAAAGCAATGTTGCATGTATTTGCATAAGAAGATAAAGTAATGGAATTTAACCAATTTTAGATCTGAAATTCCCTATTTAAAGTGTACTGGTCTTCAGTGTAAGATGGTAAATAAAGTGTTGAGTCTGGACTTCTTGCCTTAAACTTTGGATTTCCACTATAGGTGATTCCAGCATTTCCAATCTGTTTGATATTGAATAAATAGAAAAGCTACATTGTAATGCAAGTTAGTTGTATTATTATGTAAGTTACAAAGGAAGGTAGAAATTTTATTTTTATTTTGAAACAACCTGAATAAGCTCTCTTCCTGATAAGGTTCAAAAATTTTATTTCAGTGTTTTGTTTTGATGTTTATTTTATTTTATAGTTTTAATTTAACTGTCAATTTAAAGATGAAATTATGAATTTCAGTCAGTGAAAGTTCCATTAGTTCTAGTACAGATATAGAAAAACTGACCTCTATTTCAGTTGAAATATTACACTATTTCTGAAGTATTTACTGATGAAAAGCACTTTTTCCCCCATACATTTTAAAGAAGTATGTGTTTGCAAGTTGTTAAGTGCTAGGTTTTATTTATTACCCAAAATGCATAGAAGTCATGTATTTCTACTTTGTCCCTGTGTATGACAGACAGTAGCAAGAACTATCTGAATCTCTTGAATTTCACACAACATAGTTTTTAGCAACTTCGAAAAAAAAAAATTATATTTTGCAAATTACTTCTGCTTCTGCTAAGCTTCAATTAAGACAACAAATTTCCACTTTATCACAGCTGGAAGGTGTTTTCTGGAACTCTCCAACCTCAGATTTTTTTTCTGGTTACATCTGTTAAGAATTCTATGTTATTTGATTTAGAGTGGAAGAGAAGTTGCTCCCAGAAAACCTCAGAAGCCTGTGTATATAGTTTTAGATATGTTTTAATATATATAATTAAGGTAATTGGTACTTTGAAACAATCCTTTCAGAAAAACAAAACAAAACAAAAAACCCATTTAGTTTCAACAGCAAAGAATGATGGTATCTATTATGTTATAGGAAGTTGAATCCAGAGTTTCCTTCCTCTTGGAGTCTCATCTCCTCATCATCACGAGGAGCTGTGATTTCCTTGTGAAAAACTCTCATTCCTTCTTCAGCTTTCTGCCCCTAACCATGATGTGAAGGGTCTCTGTGACTTAACTTTAAATATGTATGTATTTAAAGGATTATAAATCAGCTAAAAAGAAAAAAGGAAAATACACCCAGTATTGGTGGCCCATCATTTGATCCTCTGGTCCTGCCCCTTATTAACATCTGTCCCTGCCCAGTTGCAGCTGGGCTGCTCGAGCCACGGTAGGAAAGAGGTTTGACATCTGTTGTGGGGTTCAGAGGGACTGGAGGCTTTGGTTTGCCTCCTCCTGGGTGTGTGGCTCTATCTCTGCAGCACAGGGAGCCCCTGCAGCACAGGCTGACATGGCCCAGCAGCAGAAAATGGCCTGGAAAAGGCCTCTGCCTGCTGGAATGCTTGAGCATTCCAGCTGCTCTTCAAGGGCTACTGCCGCAGTATTGGGTAATAGGGGAATAATATGGACTATGAGAATGATTCAGTGCCGAAGGAAACTGCAAGTTTTGAAGGACTAAATAAAAAAGAAAAACTAAGGGACAGTTATAGATTTCCAAAGGAAGGCTACCTAGTTGCTTGTGTTTCCATTTTCTTCTATTACTTAATAAAGAAATAATTAAAGTCTCCAGAAGGATACTTAAACAGCCTAAGGAAATGTCTGTCTTCTATTTATTTTTATTTTTTAATGTTATATTTATTTTTTTATGATCACATTAAGCATTGTATGACAAATTTATGAAATGCTATCCTGAAGGGAGGGATGGGAGGAAGGAAGCTTTTGTCTGAATCATTTGAACCAGTTACATTGTAGATAAATCTCTCTTAAAATGTTCAACTTCTTAGTTTTCAGGACTACTCTTTTAGTCAGCTCAGGTTAGGAAGCTTGTTTCCCTTGCTCTGTGGAGGTACCTTTTAAAAAATGTCTATGAATTACTTCAGACTGGCTTCCCGTTGAGGAAGACTATTGAACCCATTTGCAGCTTCATATTGTCACCTCTTTAAACAACAGGAAATATATTGGTGTATATTTTCATGAGTGTTCATTTGAGACCCAGGTAAGCTGCAAGCTAGTAAGAAGTTAAGCGAACAGAGAATTTACTCTTATATAAAGTATAATTGCCTGTTTTTTCCTTACATGAATATCAACTGTGGAGGTGAAGCACCTCTGAAAGGGTTTGTTCAGGTACATGACTCCAATAAGATCATATTTCTTATAAAAAGATTCATCTAGGCTGGGACTTTAAAAACAGAAACTTGACAAGGCATGAAAGATTGTTGAAATATATGTACAATTAATTTAACTTGTGTTTCTAACACATACAATACGAGGCATAATTTTTTTAACCACCCCTGCTCTCTCTCTCTCTCTTCATTGCACATTTAAATTCATTATGGAAAAAAAATTGGAAAAAAAATACTGGTAGTTATTTTTATGATCAAATACCTTTTCCAATTAGTCTTGGCACCTCACTATAATCACGATGAATGTTATTAATTCAGCAGTCTACATCCTATTAAGGGTTTCATCATAGCAGTGTGTTCAGGAACTTAATGGCTTTTGCATATTAATGCTGCAGCCTGTGGTCTTGTGTCCATTAGTCCTGTGTAATATGATGGGTTTGCACTCATATATAGATATACAAACATAGAAACATATGGTTACACACAATTCTCAATCAGGAAAATGCCAGGTTATCAAACGATATTTGGAATTCATGCAAGCAACTCCTTTAAGATTATTACACATTCAAAGCATTCTCCACATAACAAAAGAGGTAATCAGTTGATAAATCAGTAGGCTTTCACTACAAAAACACACAAGACAACAGTAGTAGTTGTTGCCAGATGTGGTGCACATGGGGATGGTGATCTGTGAGGTCCTGGTAAAAGTACACCTCACATTTGCAATATTACAGTCAAGTTTTCTTTAATAAAATAGTGGTTCAAAATGGGGACAAGGTGCTTTGTGAGAAATTGTGAAGATTTTCAATGATTTGTGGGGCAAAAAATTTTGGTAACTAGGTAATAACAGACTGACTGTCTGCTTTGTTTTCTGTTGACAGCAAAATAATTAAGAAAATATTTGAACTATCCAGCCTGATCCAGATCCTGACATAACACTGCCTTTTGTGCTCCTTCTTGTTAAAAAAAGAAGAAGGCAATATACCCTGATAATGCCACTGTTGCAAGTCCCCTGGCACTGGGCAGGCCTTAGACTTGGGAGGGAATGGCCTTATTTACTTCCAACCTGAGCTCTTCCCCTGTCTTCCAAAAGGAACACTACACAAGATCTATTTAGGTATTATGTGCTCATCAGAAAGCGCATTTAGAGCTGAGCAATAAAATAGTCTTGTACCACTAATTAAAATTCAGTGATGAGGTTGCTTAATTACTCCCTCCACTGAAAATTCTTACTTTACTTTTCACATTTATTCTGGTAATAATGTGTTGAAAAGCTCATCAGCCGCTGAAGGAAGGCAACAATTTTTCTCATGTACATAATCATTAAACTGACAGATAGGCACAGCACCATACAGTTATCAGTATTAGCACTGCAGACCCTTCACTATTAAAACTCTTGGCAGCAGAGGATTAGGTGCATAAAGGGGGTGTGTGGGGAGGGGGGAAATTGTGGGAAACAGCCAAGTTTGAAATCCTTCCCTTCCTTCCCTTTTCTGTCAAAGCAGTCACCTCAAATCAATTCATAGTGAAATTCTTCCTTCCTGTACAAAAGCAAGATAACTGAGTGCATTTCATTCTGTAAAAAATTAATGATCTTATTTGCTTTTTCTTTATGGTTTAGACTAAAATGCTTTTCTCTTTTTTCTTTATTTTTTTCATTCATGTTCATAAGATCTTAAAGCTGATGGATCAGTATAACTGCCTGCTGCAGGCTGCTTTCAAAATCAGTCACCAGCTCTGCCAGTGAAATAAGTGGGGTAGAGGGGAAAATTTCTGAATTAGCTTGTTAAAAACTAACTTGAGTAAAATAACCACTTTGCAGCTCCTTGGCCATCTTCTCTCTTCTTCTTCAATGCCACCAGGATAGGAAATGGAAGACCCAAAAGTTCCCCTGCGTTGTCATTGCCATTCCCCCAGGCAGCAATTCAGCCTGTGTGGGGCCTCAGGGGTTGTGGTGTGATGCTCCCTGCAACCCTTCCTTGCTTCTTCTAGTGCAGAACTCTGATCCAGAGGTCTCTATACACTACAAATAGGCATGGCAACACTGCCAAAATACATAGTTTAGAAGCACTAAAAATCTCTTTGAATAAAGAAGGAAATGATAGCAAATTTAAGCTGCTCAGGAAAACAGCAGCACGATAAATAATGTATGGAAATAGGATGTTTCCTTAAGAGATGGAGGAAGGAACTCTGAAGCTTTTATTGAGCTGTTAATGCCCTCTCTACTTACTTTTGGAGTTTTTAAACCTTATGGCAGTCAGATATTTTAAAATTAAAGAATTTAATCTCTTCTACTGTGAAAAAGGGGGACCCAAAATGGGATTTGATCTTAAGTTCCAGGATCTTGGTTTAATTTTGCAGAATCTGATGTTTTCTTTTGGTCTGTACTTTTGGTATCATTTTACTATGGGTCTACAAACAGGGAGATAAAGCTCAAGACATATATGTGGAGTGTGTTGCCTACTTTTCACAGGCATTTTTTTGCTTTGGAAAGGCAAGTATTTCCTCTAGGATAAAAATTACTGTGTTTCCAAGTTTGCTGGTGATAATGCAGGTGAAGCAAAGTCTAGCATTTATAGGAATCACATCTTGGGCTACTGTTTTGAATTTAAGACCTTTGTTCATTATGATGACCTCAGACTTTGACATACTCAACTTTGTTCCAATTCTTTGAGGTACATAAAGAATGATCAAAAGTACAAAATCCACATGGCTTATATATTTTTGGCAGCACTATCAAATCTTTTGATGCAGTCTTACAGTTTAATGCAGTTTTTTGTCCAGAATCTGGAGGCAAACCATTGAAATACTGTGCTAAACCTCTCAGTTTGGATCAGACCCTCTGAAAAGCTTAGAGTATTTACTGTAATGGAATCTTTATTTTGGATGTATGAGTAGAAAAAATGCTTGCAGTGGATTCCAGGAGGACTAGATTTCAGGTAATGGAAGACAGGCTTTCTTTTGGTACTTTCAATTGCTCTTCATTACATTGTACCCTGTCAGAGTCACCACTGGACGAACCCTCTGGGAGGGAATGGATGTATCTTTGCCACTTTGAGTTATTTAAAAGCAATCTCTTCAAGCAAAAGTCATTGGGTCTAATAAGGTACTAAAGCAACATATTATAGGTGCAAAAGACCAGATGTAACTGAAAACTCTCACATCTCTTTTTCTCATAGTCTGAGTTACATTAAATGGAGTTGAGGAGAGCAGCAGAATCAAAGGCATGGCCTCAGATGAGGGCTTGAAATTAATATTGTGTTGGATATGTCATCTAGCAATTATACAGTCTTTTATGTTTTCAGATCAAGAGATGACTAGTTGCTATTCTTAACCTTTCTGATTTTTTTTTGGGGGGGAAAGCAAGTGAAAGCCATTTTCCCCAAATTATATGCTCACACAGCAAATTAAACAAGCAAAGGAATCATTCAACGAATGTCACACTGTGGCTGGCTATGTCAGAAATGCTTCTATTCAAAAATTGTATATAGCAGGTCCCCTCCCCAAACCTAGCTGGGGTTAAAGAGCTTTCAGAGATTCCAAACTCTAATTTATTGCACTGTGTAACTAAGGATCTCAGGAATTATTATACTTTGTAGGATTTGCTACAGTGTAATCTTCTTGCTAAAAGATGTTTTCTCTTTTTATGTCTCTCACTAAGCACTACTCAGAATGCAACAAGAATTTTTATTTTCTTGCTCGTTAACAAAAGAGAAAAAAAAAAGAAAAACAGAAGAACAAACACCACTTCACATCCCAAACATGCAAAGAGCCAAAATAACCCTGTGCTGAACCCTAGTCTATTTGCAGTGACAAAGTACAGCTGATTAATAAGATATGATTATCCTTCATGCTTTCCACCTACAGTGTCAATGATGGCATGCAAAGCTTTTTGTGACTGGAAAGAAACTTCCCTCTGAAGGTATATTGACATATTTAATTTGGAAGGATGGTGGTGTAATCAGTTACCTATCAAAATGAAATAAATGGAAGTGACATTGTGCCTGAACTCTGATATCTTTCTAACGAAAAAAGTATTCATGGCTGTATTTTCAGAATTACACCATTCGTAAAATTTCCATTTGGGAAATCATTTGTTGGAAGGATACTGAAAATTCAAGCTGTAAAGGGACAGGAAAATCACAGCTCATATGTCAAAAAATGTACCTGGTTTTTTTTTTCTTTTACTTTTTTTTTTTTTTTTGGTAACAGTGGGATATTATTACCTTTTCTTTGTCATTTTTGGACCAAGAAATATATCTCTAAACGTATTTAGATATTGAGTTAGCTTTGAGAAAATCCCTGTGGTTGAAAATGCAGAGAAATTATCAGCTCAGCTGGTGAAATTGTAAGTGTCCTAATCACTGGTCCTTGAAGCTGGAGATGTGATGAATCTTCTCCTGTGTCAACTTTTTTCCTTTGATATTAAACATATCTTCCTCACTGGTGAAGAGAAGATGAGAGAAATTTCCTAAGCAGAGTATAGCTTGCCTAACAAGTCTAGAAAGAAAGGTATAGCCCAGAGAACTCCACATTTTGATTAAGAAAATATTCTGCTTGATCAGTAAGGGATTACTGAAAAATTAATAACTGAAGAAGATCTGAGGGCTTCAGTGTAATAAACATCTGTAGCAGAAATGTGTAAAGACCTCTTCTAAGTTAACTAAGTGCTAAGACTCCTACCTTTGCAAGCAGAATCTATAGGATCTGATTTATATACTTGCCCACATTTTAGAGCACAGCAGAAATATTCTTAACACAGCTGCTTGAGGGGTTGGTTTTTTTTATTTTTTTCCTTACAAATGTGTGAGACAAAGTGCTCTGTATCTATTTGAAATGGGCAGTAATGAGCTTCTCAGCTGATGAAGCTTGAACAGTGACTTTGCATTACCCAGCAGAGCTGATGAGCACACATGAGCTCTAACTCAGTGCGGATCTCAAAACTGCCAAGTATGCCAAGCAAGGGGGCAGAAATAATAAAATATTTCCATGAGTTTCATTCTGGTGTACAACTTTTGGAGTCCCAAGTAAGTCTTGAGCTCTAATTAAATATTTTTCAGCTCATGGGCTATTTGCAACATCTGTTTTCCAGCTATCAACTACTAACATTTGAATTCACAGTGCAGTTTTGAGGGACTGGGTTTCTTTTATGTTGTTTGGTTTGTTTTTTTTTTTCCTTGTGAGATAATTACAGAGTCTTGTTCCTTTAACTGGTTGCTGCTTATTTTCATGTTACACTCCTGTTGTCAAATCTGGTTGATAGAGGCCAAAGAGCTAAAACAATGTTTAGAGAAGCACATGCACAGACAGTATTGGTAACATTTTCTGAGGAAATAAGTGCTTCTGGTTCCTGGATCCCTTGACCACCAGATGCCCAAGAATGCTTTCGTTCTTAATGCAGTATGGCAGAACAGAACAGAGGGATGGAGCTGGGGTCAAATTGCCAGCCTGTGAAATTAATTTCCTTCTTTTATTTCCTTTCAAAAAGAGAGTAGTGTGATAGGAATGCAGGACTGAGATGCTCAAAACTATTAACAATAGTAGCTTTGGAGTTCAAAATGGGGCAAACATGCTGAAAACATTATTGAAAATGTTTACTACCCTCCTCCAAATACTGCCATATCACACTTCTTTCCTGGAAAAGGAAAATGCAAAACTGTATTTTTGCATGTAAGTGGGTATTATAACCTGATTTCTCTTGTGATTGTAATTTACTGACTAAAAGTTTAAACAGATTCCCAGGTACCAAATGTTTTACTGGGTCACCAGCTGGGTCTGCACTTTTGTAAGCTGTCTTTGTTACCAAGCTGTTTTCAGTGGGCACAGCACTGCTGGGCGTGAGGTTATAAGGATGAAATAGAGAAAAGAAGTAACCAGCAGAGGAGTGAAGAAAAGCAGAAGTCAGAGGGGAGTGGAACAGGTGGTTAAGTGGAAAAAACTGGTTTTCCTGGAAAGCATTTGTACAGTGCTCTGCACCCTGAGGTTTCCCTGAACCCAAACAATGTAACAATGTAGGGTTGTGGATTCAGCTGGATGGTCACCCTCCTGTAATGCTGAATATTCCTTTATTCCTTCTTTCTATCTGTTTGCATGGTAGATAAGTTTCCCCTGTGTAATACAAGCATGTGACATTATTTTTTGAGCTGAATCTCTTTGTACTTTCTTTTGCTTCTTCACAGGACTCTTCATTATTTCTCTCTTGAGGGGTGTTTGCAACTTCTCCTAAATTTAAATTATCTGTGAATTTAAATAACATGAAGTTTGTTACTTCTGGAATGTAAATTATTACATTAAACAATCCAGTCAGATCCTTTCAATTTTCTGCATTACATTATACTAAAGCATGGTGGTAATTAGTTAATGAACCCTTCTAATGAACCTTTCATTCTTAGACCAGATCTGTAAATTAGCATCAGTACAGAGCACTGCACATTAGCTTGGCTCAGTCTCTGCTTAGTCAGAGAGGGCAAAATGCAAACATTGGATCACTGAGTCTGCTGAATCCATGTGAAGGGATTACTTGAAGAAAAAAAACCTCCCTGATCCAGAGACCACATTCCATCTCACCACAGATAAAAAAAAGAAGGTATCAATTTGTATTTGCTTTAGTGGGGGTTTCACCAGATTTAGCCACAAATTAGATTCCTACAAACAAGGGAGGATGATTGGCACAACTTTATTCTTCTGGTTTTCTCATTTTGCCTTTGAAACTCCTCTTCCTTTCATCAATACAAAGAACAGGCAGACACATCAAATTAACGATCTGGAATAGGAGGATCAAACAAATCTTACCAGGCTGCAGGAGAGAAGAGAAATTATTTGAAATGTCCAGTTGTCTGTGTCATAGTCTCTTCCCCTCAATGATAAAGGATCAGATAAAGGCTCTGGAAGAATATGGATGTCTGCTCTAGCTAACAAGCAGGAGTTCAGGTTTTTAGGAGCTTTGACCTTACAACAGCCTTGGGGAACTAAGACACAAGGAGATGAGTGGTTAGTCTATGGTTACAGCACATAGAAGTCTCCTCACCACTAGTTTTCTGCATCCCCTTTTTTATTAACTAATCCCCTACCTAATTGTGGACATCAAATATATCCCACTTTCTTAATGAAAGGAAAAATACACTGATTTGCTTTCTGAAACATGTGGCTCTTTAGAGGTGTGGGACACCTTTGTGTATAGCTTGAGTTAAGATGAAGTAACTTTCAGGATTTCATACTTAATTATTGAAAAGGGTTATATTGTTGATTCCTTTAGAAGCAGCTGGTACTATCCATTTTTAAAGAAAAATAATGAGGTTGCCCATTCACTTTCATCTACAAAAAGAATATATTTGCACTCAGTCTTTTATGTTTATATTTTAACGTAAATATTGCACATATATAATGTGCGGAACTGACAAATGCTATAATTTTTCTATGGTACATTTTGATGTTCTGTCTACAACTTCAAAGCATTCATTTATTGAATTCTTTGTAAAGAAAGAAAGAAATGTATGGGAAGAGCCTATAATCAGTTTGCATACGTTGCCCACGGTCTGTTGTAGGGATGCACAGGATGAGATGTGTGTGTAATGTTACTTAGTCACGCTGGCAGGGAGAGCTGAAATGCACTGGACCTGTTTGAGAAGGACATCTTGTTCTGTGACCTGTGCAAGAATAGTCTCTCTTTGTCCAAAATGATTTTAAGAAATCCTGGGGAAATGTTGACACTGACTTTTAAAAACTGCGCTATGAAGCTTTGGCTTTCTAGTTACATTTTGAGAAATAAGAGAGAACAGTTTGGGGAAATTACACAGACACTTCTGTGCCCCTTTCCAGGTGAAATGTGGGTGCCTTTCTTTTTATTGAAAATTCCAACTGATCTTGTAAAATTTCTCTTTAAAAATCAGCAAAAGACAAGAAATTACATTACTGGTCATGGTGAATGAAACTGGAATGACTTGGTTTTTTTCTGTATTTAAGTCCCAGGCACACTTTATCTCTGCTTTGTAGCTTGGTGTTTTCTCTAGTGAATTCTGGTGAGCACCCAGTTGTTTGCACACTAAGATTCTCATTGCAATAAACAACTAAACCCTTACAAACATGCTCTAAGTTTTCTTAGACCAGCTAAGTCTGACAAAAAAAAAAAGACTGAATCTGTTTATTGTCAAAAGATGTCCAAGTAGAATACTTTAACTGAAATAAGATCAATTATGTTAAAAGGTCTATTGCTCACTAGGGGATCTGAGAGTCCCTAAGTACAATGAAATGTGTGGATTGAACTTCAGAAGTGTTTCCCTTCAACGTACCTTTTTCAATTATTTTCTTTTTTTTTTTTTTTTGCCTGCTTAATTGCTTTCTCTGTATTTCTGCTCTGTGGGAGAGTCAGAGAGTGATTCTGAAACAGGAGGATGTCATATTTATTCTGTAGGCATTAAGAGTTCTAATTACTCCCTGATGATTCTCATACACAAAGCATTATATTTATGATGCTTTTTCTTAAATGATTAAACATGTATTGGTTAAATGTTTGCTAAATATAAGAGCATCACATCCTTGATGCTGCTTCCCAGTAGGAAAATAAGAATAAGGAAATAGTAGGTAGCTGTTATAGGAAAGTCTTTCCCAATAGATAGTAGCTATTCATCAAAAAAATACAGTCTGTCCTGGTTTTAAAAATATATATATCTAATTATAACAAATATTTTTTAATTTGTGGTTCCATCTAAATTGCTTTCTTTTTGTTGTTGTTTATGATTTTTCCTGTTTCACATCTCATCTGTCTGCTCTTCATCACATGAATAAAACCTTTTGAGGTTTGACTTTGTAAAATATATCTCTGGTAACTCATTAGAGTCACTTCTTTGTTTCCAAATTGACAACAACATTTCTTTTAAAAGTTCTTGCCTTCAGCATGCTGGAGATCAAATGCAGTGTGTGCAAAGCAAACACAAACTGAAGGACACAGAGTGGAAGTTAAGCAGGGAAAAGCCCTGAGTGGCTGCCCTGGGGATGTAGGCCTTGTAGAAGTTGTCTCTGTATTTCCATTTTGTTTGGGACATGTCCTTGCCTGCTCCTTTTTCTCCCTTCTTCCTTATTTCTCATTGACTCTTGGGATTCTCTTTATCTAATTTGTCCTTACCTTAATTGACACTATTTCCCTTATCCAGCTCTGCTTTCTTGCCAGCTCCCCCTTCTCCTGTTCACACACAGGCTGCATGTTGAGATTGCTGCTGTTGCCCTGTTCCACAGTGTTTTCAGTTACTTATTTCTCATTTGCAAGCTGCCATCAGTGGGAGGGGTGACCCTGGCATCTGATGCAAAATTCTGCACCTGCACATCAGCTCCCATCCTCTGTTCAGATCGTGGTTGCCAATAGCCTTGAATGATACTCTGAGTGTGTGTGTGCCAGCACAAGAGGCGCAGTGGGAAGAGCTGGTAGAAAAGCATGCCGGAGCAGGCTTGTTAAAAGCACTGTCAGTGGGGAGATGGGTACAAACTGCTCAGGCAAGCCCTTCCTCCAACTCTCAAACAATTTGTCAAATCTCTCTCCATCCTTGGTTGGTTTGTAATATTCTGCATTTTTGGTAACTTCTTCTGTGAAATATATGCACATCCTAAAATGATGTTACTTTAATCTTGATGTAAATAAGGAAGAAATGATGTATGCCACTGTCATTATATCTCTTTCATCAAACCAATAGCTTTTAAGAAAAACAAAACACAGAGGCAGCACATAAATTACTCTTGGTAGAGCATAAACTGGGTGAGCTAAAATAACCATGATCATCATGGCTATTTGGTTGTTCCAGTAGAACACGTCAAAACAAAAAGGACAAAATACTTGAGCTGTAAGTACATTGCAACATGTAATGAGGATGGAGTGAAGCTTTGAGCCCCACATGGACTTAGGACTTGAGGTTTTGTAGGCTAAACAAAAATATTTTGAATAATGCTGTCCTTCTTGGTGTAGTATAGCGAGGCATTCTAAAGATGTATGTCAGTGAGGGAATAAAATGAAGTTATGTGGGCAGGAAGTACAGCTTCACCATGGCACTTAAGGCTGAAGAGAGCTGTGGCTGGTTGGGGAAGCAGTTCACTCCTTGCAGCAGCAACTGGGTAACACCATTTTTCTGAGATGTCATATTTCACTCCTCCAGTCATTGACCAGGTCTTGAGAGCTGAATATCACCAAGAAATGCATTTGTCAGTGTGACGTGATTGGTAAATTTGGCAAGCCCTAAATGTGTAACTCTTTGTATGTCAGGAGCAGGCTGTGTGTGGCGCTGCAGATAAAAAGACAGGATGAAATGGATTTCTTCAAAACATTTTTATTTCCTGGGCCTACTGCTCCGGATAACATGTAAATTCAGAACAGCTGCACCAAATCCAGGGCTGGATGGCATTTACTCTGCTGTGACTGAGATCAAAGTGAGTCTAGAAGATGTATGCATTTTAGTGCCTGTAACATTATGTATTATGCACACAAACTGACAGCTCCTAAGCTCAGTTCCTGCTGTTAAGTGCCTTCCTCAGAACCTGCAAAGGCAGATTCTTTAATTAACCTTTAAATGATAATTATTTCACTGGCAGTGCACCAACCCAGAATCAAAGTAACTCAGTTCATCCTGTATTAGGCTTGTGTCTGCAAGATATGTTAGATTACCTGGAGTACCTTGGTGAATCTGAAGACTGCTTCACCTACCTGTTTTTTTATCCTGGTAGTTCTGTGAGCAAATAGGATAAGAATGGGAAGATATATGGGGCAAGGCAGATGATGTGCTTCCCTGAGAACATAACAGAGTGGAAAAGGCAGAGTGCAGTGAGGAGTCCTTGGGGAAGCAACATGAAAACCTACTGGGGAGTCCAAAGGAGAACTGCCCCACTTTTGTGACTTTGGAAATTACTTAAATTTGTGAATTTGGAAATTACCTTTCTGTGAGAAGCATTGCTGTGCAGATAGGGAAAGACTTACTATGATATTTGAGAGACATACATCCATAAATAAGTGGTTTCACTTTCTGTCACTTTGGCGAGCTGAGCACGGGACTGTTCTGTTGCACGGGTAGCTGATTCTCATGCCTGGCCTATTGGGGCTACAGAGAGTAATAAGTAAATTCCTCTCAAAACAAGGGAGGTAAATGACTTCCCATCATTCATCCCAGGCGTTCCCTCATTCCTGGCTGAGTTTTATGCAGTAAGTCCATATATATCTTGATACTTGTGTACAATCACCTGAACCAAACACATGAAGAAGCACTAAGTAAGGAAAGAGATGAAGGCAGATGTTGCCTCTTTAGGCCTCTCATAATGTAATTTCCATAAAAGCTATGATAAAATTGTCTTCTCCAGCTTGGGATAGAGATGCCACTGAAGAGGAAACATGTCTAAACATGTTGCTATTCACTGCAGAGCCATCATTTTAGGGAGGCTGATGATGTCAAGGCAAGCAGCCTTCTCTTTTCCCCATAAGTTTCCTTGCATGTTTCCTCCAAGTTTTCAGGAAGAAACTACCATGAAACAAAAGAGCAGAAATGGTGGGTAAACCATCTTCTGCTTTCAGGACGTTTTTTAAATTTGATTGGAAGTCTTCCTGTGAGTGATGGTACTACCTTTTGTTATTTAACTCCAAAATGTCCCAAGAAGCTTGATGCTCCCATCTTCACCTTTTTGATCCTGTCAGCTCCATGTCTCTGGAGGTGTGCTTTACTCTTCACTAAAGCCACATTGTGGCTGTGCACATAATTCACTGGTTCCCATTTATTCCCATGTGCTCATCAGCAAGTCTCTCATCTGAATGACTGGAATATATTGCTGTCTCCAGGCTAGTAAAGTAAGAATAAATGGATGAGACCACATTCCTTATCTCCAGACTGCAGAAACTTTTGTCAATCCACAAGATAGACTGGGCAGAAGCAGAATGCATAACAAGATCATTTGGGGTCATGGTACAATGATTAGATTCCTGCAGCCTGTGTTACTGTAGATTAGTACTCTGACTCCCTGGAGGAAAAACAAATTTGAAATTCTGCGCTGAAGCCAGATGCCAGGCAGACCATCATAAACAGAGTGTGAACTGGGGAAAAACTCACATCCTTTTAAAGGTACTGAGATCTTTTCCCAGCAAACTCTAATCTCGGTCCTAAAAGGAAAGCTCAGTTCAGCTTGCAATGCTGTACTCAAACGGGATATTTCTGGCTGCTTGCCTGGGTCACAGCTGTGGTTTGGTAAGCTTTAGGGGTGGTGCTTTTTTCTTGAAAGAGAGAGAGAGGTCAGAAATGTACAAAAGCTCTAACTCTGACTGAATGTTTTCAAAAGCTTTGTGGTAAGACCTAGCCAAACTGACCAGGGATTACTTTTGTGTCACGCACTCAGTTATGATATCCACTGAACACACAGAGAGAACACAATGTACTGCTTAGAAACAAATGAGTGCTGGGCATGGGACAGGGAAGGGAGATGGTCTTTATTCAGCACTGAAAAGAGGCAAAGGGAAGTTTTCCAATTTTTGTGTGTCTGGCTGTGGTTTCATAACATAGACTGAGAAGGGCATTCTCCAAGTTAAAGCTGATGCTCATTTCTAGTCTGTGCATTTGCTCCTGGGACAGGGATTTATTTAGTGTTCCTCTCTCACCTGTCTTTTGCAGGGCAGTAGCTGCTTTGGATATAGTTTGGCTTATAGAGGAAAAGGGCTTAATCCTGATTTAGAGACAGCCCCTTAGAGAGTACTTGAGAGCAAGTACTTTTGTCCAAAGTCTTGGCATCATGTAATGAGAGAAGTTCAGATTTCTCTAGACACATTACATACCTTCCATAGAGAAATACTGTTGTGGGAACCTGAATTTCTAATACAAGCATCAAACAGGGAAGAATAATTAAGCCTCACATCATAAGAAAAAAATAATTCTCTTAACAGGGCACAAACCCAAACAACTCCCCGATCCTTCCTTTTTATGTGGCAAAAGAAAGAGAAACATTTCATCCTGCCAAAAACCAGAAAACAACAACAAAAAAAGGTGTTAGCAAATGTGATCTTATTCCAGCAATGTCCAACCTAAGAGAACAATTTGTGCTTCTGCCAGTAGATACTGCAATTGGATACTATTTTGTGGCAGCAGAATTGTAGTAGCTGCTGTGAAGGCACAGCATGCTGCTAAAAACCTGGCAACTTTTATGAATGCCATTTATATTACTGTAGGCTTTCTATAAACAGTGGCAATAAAAAGCTAAACTGTTTTAGAAATAAGATGCAGATATTAAAGATGAGCATTTCTGCAACAGTAATGCCTTTTGGCAAGTGTGCTGACATTTAAAGAAAAAATAAAAATAATAAAAGTATCTCTTAGAGACACAGAGTTTGTAACTGCAGCCTCAACAGCAAGCAGAACCCCTTCCCCAAGACAGAGCAGCAGCTGCAGAAATTAACAGAATTAGTTTTAATGCTAATCTTGCAGGACCATGGGGACAGAGCATGCTCCCAGGTAGCAAAGGCATTTATTTTATGAATGAATATTCACAGGGGAAGGAGCAAGTTTTTTGACTGCCCGCTAATGTATGGCTCCACTATATAGGGCACAGCTTTACAGATATTTATGTTGACCCATTTGAACTCATATATTAAGAGTTTAAGACTAATTTGTTGGGTTGACTTTGGTTTGGATTTTTGTTTTAGGGTATTTTTTCAGCTGTTGCATTCTAGGGTTTTCCTTTGGGTCAGTGGACTTTCCAGTTAAGACCTTGGAATGCTTATTTATGGGCATCACTGTAACAGGCCATCCTGATGTCACAGATATATACTGAAAATTAAATATTCATATATATATATTGTCACAGATATATATTTCAAAGCTTTGAACTACATCATCTTTGTTATTTTTCATCCTAGCCATAATTTCTATTGGTTTCTAGAGTTAGAGAGGTTTCCTTTCAGTCAGGTTCAAAATTAATTGTTTCCAGAAGATCCCAGAGCCAAAAATGGCTGGAGGTTAAGGAACATGCATGGTCTAGTTTTATATTCTTCAGTAGTCATGTCCTTTTAGTCCTCATCAGGGACTGGCTATTAGGCTTTGGTCTGAACTATTGAAGATGCTCCCCTATTTGTATTTTCTTGCATACTGGTGATGTTTTCCATCAAATAGCTGCTGGGCAGAAAGAAAGGTGAACAGAATGGGAAATATCTTGCTGGTTTTAAGCTCCAGGATCCTTTCATACAACAACAGCTGTATACTAGAAAATCGGTCACTGTTACACCTTGCAAGAATGATCCCTCTACCCCAGGAGCCCTCACTTTCAAAGAGGGTGTGCATAAGTCTGTTTTATGCTTTCCTGCGTGATTTAAAATATTAATAGAATCCCACTCATGCCTAACCACAGAGAATTTATAAAACTTGATATATTGTAAACTTATGGAGTACTTATAGCCATTTACACTTAATCATGGGCTAATGGAGTAGTGTGGGAAGGGTGTGTGCAGCGTTCCCAACAGAAAGCTGCTGCAAATCCACTGGGCACCTGCTCCCCAGCCCAGCAGTGGGGCTGGGGCTTGCAGGAGCGTGTCTAAGATTAGGTTGTAGCTCATTGTCTGCAGCACTAAAATTGTGCCTACCCAAGCTGTGTTCAGTGCCTGTTATTTACCTTACCTGGAGCAGGATAACAAGAGGCCATGATATCAGTGCCTACTCTCCTGATCATAAGCAATTATTTCCCTCACATTGTAGGAGGGTGTGAATATGAATATAGTTAAATATAGTTTTACCCCTATTTCCCTATTTTTCCACAAAAACTTGAATTCTCTCTGCTGCATTTGATATTAGCTGTCTTGCAGAGCTTGGTACTATATATATCACATTTTTTTTGAAAATGAGACTTTATTCTCCCTTCTATTTGTGGACTTCTGGTGAACAGATCGACTCTTTCTCAAAGTTGTTCAGTATGAGAATAATTAGGGACATTAGGACTGAAGCATGAAGTTTGTGGGAAAATGGAAAAGGAAGGCCGATTCACTGTCTGTATATCATTTCTTTAGGGATGGTATTTACTGAGCACTGAGATTCAACATCCAAGCTCTTTGCATTCAATTCTCTAACTTCAAGGCTTTGTTTCTCTTGTTTGAATTGTAAGGAATCAGGAATCAGCATAGTGGAGCTTTTTTTCCAAAAATAATTGCTCTCTACATTAAATCTGAAATATTTGCTTACAATGACATTTTGAGTAAAAGTTTAAGCCCACATGAATTTGTGAGAATTGGGTGATGTGACTTAAAAGGTTTATGAATAAATCTTAAGAAACTTATTTAAATCTTTCCTGAAAAATGTACATAACTTTTTTTTTTTTTTTAGGCTAATCCCCTGTTTTTTCATTAAATAAATATTTCTGCAATTTTCTGAGAAAATTGTTGCTGAGGAAACAAATCCAAAAAGTACCAAGAGTCAGTCTGCTATTACTAGTAGTATCAGTAATTAGATTTGCCAAATCTGTTTGACAAACCTTCAAATTCTTTCCCAAGTGGGCTTTTACAGCCAGAGCTCCATCAAGTTCCTGTGGGAATATTTAGAAATCTGCTTTCAAAGCTAACTGAGGGAGGCTGGGCAGAGTGTTCCCCTCCACACACAGAGGTGTCATTAGGGCTACTTTAGGGTACCAGGGTCTGTGGGCAGTGAGCTGAGGGGAAACAGGGCTTGCAGGGTACCAGAATCCCTCTAGAGGGGCAGCTGGATATCACTCAGCACATCCTACACCTCTGGAATGACCTTAAACATGTTTCTTATAGAATCACAACATTGCTGAGGTTGGAGATCATTTAATTCAAACCCCATGATAAAAGTAGGGACAGCTAGGGCAGATTGTTCACAGCCAAGTCCAGTATTTTCTAATCATCCCCAGGGCTGGAGACTCCATAACCACCCTTTGCAACTAGTTCCAGTCCTTGGGTACCCACACACTAAAAAGGTCCTTTTCCTGTATTTTGAGGTGTTCAGATGCTAGGGCAGCTTAGAATATTCATCCTGCTATGTCTATCCTGAGTGCTGTGGTCACCAGCCATCTTTCATTGACGTATCCAGGTCCTTTTTTGAATAAGGGTAGGAAGTGCAGGAGCTGTGTGCAGGGCTGGAATCAAGGTGCCAATGACAAAAGATATTTCAAATCAGTATCCCTTTAGTTGCTCAAATCAGAGTATATTACATTAAATTCACCGTGGTCAGATTCATGTATGTGACGGGTAACATGATGTGACTTTAACTGATTTGATGCTCAGGTTTCCATGTGTCCCATCAGGACACGCTATATTTCCCAGTATATCTGGGATATTTAGAAGTACACTGCACCTGTCCCATGGGGCAGAGTGTCTGGGAGGGAAAGGATCATACCTGTCACTTTCTTGCCTCCACCAGGAGGGCAGGAGCTGGGAAATCTCACCTAACTTCTATCCAAAGGCAAGAACATCATCACCATATACATAATTTCTAAAACTTGCTAGTGGCATAAACATGCAGGGGTAATTCCCAAGGCGGGGAGGAATCAGTTATGCTACAGGAAGGCACCCTAGGCAAGACCGCATGGATGGAGGCTTTTGCAAAGAAACAGAAGACAGCGAATAGCTTTGCTGTTCGGGGCAGCAGCCCGGGGATGTGAGCTGCAGGAGCTGGCGAAGCTGAGGCCAGCAGGGCGGGATGCAGAGCGAGCAATGCCGCGGTCAGCGGCTCCCGGCAGAGCCGCCGTGCCAGCCCCTGCCCAGGCCTGCCTCTGGGGCCCAGCCTCACAGGGAAATCCCTGTGCCCACCTGGCAGGCTGCTCTCCCACCTGCAAACCTCTCAACCGAAGATGCAAATCTGCCCGGGAATTGGGAAAGGGCCCGGCCCTGCTGAGAGCACAGGGAGGGTTCTGCTGGCTCGGAGCAAGGGGCTGCCCTGCCTGGCACTGCCTCCAAAGGGGTCAGTGGGGCTCTGTGAGCCTGGCCACTGTCCCTGGGTGCTTCTCCTCGAGCTTCCCTGCAATGTCAGCTTGCACGTCCTTGCCTCTTCCCTTCAGTGTCTCTGCAGAGCTCTTTGCCACGATTTATTTTATTTATTTTGAAGATGTTGGTATTGCTTTCTGCCTCCAGCTTCCTGTGACAGCAGTTTTTGTGGATTTTTATAATTTAATGGAATATTTGGGGTTTTTTGTTTGGTATTGCTATTATTATTTTATAACAGTGTAGCTTTGGGCCTGCTCAGAAGATCAATGCTCTGTCCAACACTTACCTAATAAAATAGCCCTTGGTACCTTTCCAATGAAGGAAGCCAGCCACCAG
The DNA here is from genome assembly GCA_003676055.1 of Chloebia gouldiae. Taxonomy (NCBI): domain Eukaryota; kingdom Metazoa; phylum Chordata; class Aves; order Passeriformes; family Passeridae; genus Chloebia; species Chloebia gouldiae. The sequence continues at coordinate 8,014,418 of QUSF01000012.1, forward strand.
CCATTCCCTTCTAGTCATTCTCTGACTTTCTTTCATCTTTCTATGACAGAAACAGCAACAAAACCAGATTTTACCCAATGGCAGGATAAGGAGGGTTGCAGCATCTCCTGCTCCAAGGTGGAGCTACATGCCTGTTATATGGAAGCAATTAATAACATCACTGTTGCTATGGTTGGAGAATTTTACTGTGTTGATTGGATACTTGGGAATTTACTGATTGTGTCAGGTAGAACAAAGCTGGGTGAAGAAAAGTCCATACACGTTAATAATATGAGTCAAAATCTGAATATTTCTCTACTAATCATTGCAGATGTGGTCGTATAAGCCTAGCCTATGGTTCTGCAGATCCTAAGCTCAGATAGGACAAAATATGTCCCATGATTCTAAATCCTTGAGGACAGGGACCATGTATCTCTTCTAGAGACAAAATATACCTTAAGTATTTAAGGACTTCACCCTATTACTATCTACAGGAACTTCACCTTGTAGTAACACCTCACCTAGTAACAGCACACCATTCAGGTTTTGCTAGCATGAACACTCACAAAAAGAGAATTTCAGAGCCATGCAAGTGGTGGTGGATTTTAAGCTAATGCCCTAAGGAGGAGAGTGGAAACAGTACTGTGTGATTTCCCTGACCCTTGGAACAAAATTATAGCCTAGCTCAAATGGCTCATAATAACCCGTAGATTCAATATCTGCAACAAAAACAATCAATGTAAAAATATGAATAATGGGTATGTTTGAGGAACTCTATCCTCCCCAGTGATAAGCAAAAATAAAAGGTAAAATTTATCAGACACACTATTGGGAATTCATTGAAATCTGTTCTGTGGGAAGTGATGTGGGCAGATATCTTCCCCCTGCAGATCCATAAAGCAACTTTCATAGAAATAACTTAGACTTGTCAATTCCATTGCTACCAAAAGAACTTTGTCAGTTTTTACGAGCTAAAGTTGGTGAAATTCTGTTGTTTGCTATTGCAAGCACTTGATCAGTCCCTTTGAGTGGAGTTTTTTCTGCAGCCACAAGCAACTTGAGTTCTTCACAAGAATACAACCATTACACTTTGCAGTTAAAACTAGATGATTTTTTTCTTCCCTTGAGAGTAGCATAGGAAAATGAGAATTAGGTTTTTGTTGACATATTCCTGATTATTTTTTATCCTTTCTCTTTATGAAAATTTTAGGAAACAAAAATTGTTCAGTGAAAGTGAGTGTCTCTATGAAGAAGAGAGAAGCAAAAAACTATTCAAAAAACTATTTATCCTCAAACAACCTGATTCTCAGATGCAGTCCATCCCCCTGAGAAAACTTAATTTTGATTTATTTGGCTTGAGGAAAAGCAGCCTTTGGAACTCCTTTGCTTGCTCTTTCCACTTGGGATTTTGCTAACATGGCTCCCACGAGATTTGCTGGCCATTTCTACAGATATCTGAAGTGTAGACCTGTTTTGAAAAGAACAGATCTAGAGAATGAATTAGTCTGTTGAGGTGCACCTCATACTCTTTTTTTGCTTGAATAAAATTTCCATTGAAGGATGAAAATAATGTTTTTTTCTGTCAGCTGGCACCACAGTGTGATCTGTCTTGAGGTTGTTAGAATGATTTTCTGCAATCTCTTGGCCTGGGTGTCAGTTGGAACAAGGCTGCAAACACAGAATATCTGTTCTGGTTTTGTTCTCCACAAACACTTTTTCTTCCTGACCTAGTGAAATCTCACTGCCTGTATATAAAACACATCACTGATTTCTGTGAACTTCACTTATTTACATTCTCACAAATCCTTTTTAATCAAGCTATTTACTAAATTTGTTTTCTCCAGAAATAGCACAGCATTAACTTGTGACAAATGACATTTCAGCTTGTGACATCTCTCACTTAAATTAGTTTCAAGTGATTTTGAGTAAATTTGTGATTACATTAAGCCTGGGTTTTAAAAGAATATTTTGCCATCCAGTATTCCACACAGTAATGAGGTAGAAACTCTTTCCATCTCACCTTCCTCTGGCAGTATACATTGAGATCAGTGACTTCAAGGGCTAAACCCTTGAAGGTTTTGCACAGAAGAACTAGGAGAGTTGAACCACAGAGCATTAAGAAGAAAAGATGACAGAAGCATGTCACAATAAGTCCAGGTTCTTAAGGGCCTGTTAAGGGGAGAGGGAGGGAAGATCCCTAGTAATCTCTATATATCTGACAGGTATCAGAGGGAAGTGTGTATCAATGTATGACTCCAGAGCTCTCTAATCCTGCTTTGGAATCTTAATAATCTGTAGGATTTTATGCATTAAGTAATTTCTTCTCTATTGTAGAAAACAATGTTTAAAAAATATAAAAAATCAGCAGTTTAAAAGTAAACATTAACTAATGAGAAAGAAAGTGGTTGTGATTAAGTAAGGAGATTCTGAAATAAATACTCATTTTCAAAAGACCTAAGAGAACAAGACATCAACATGTCTCCATTTCTCACCACGCAGGCAAAAAGAGGCCACTAAAAAGGCTAAACCTAAGAATCTCTGGTGTTAGATGTTACTTAAAACCCGTGTGTGGCCTCTGGGCCAGGAGTAACCCTTACAGTGAGGAGCAGAAAGGAGATGTCCTTGTCCCTGTCTCAGCAGTGAGCCCTGCTCTCCTCCCAGCACGGGCAGAAACCAGGCGGAGGGGCTGCAGGAGCTCTGGTGGGACAGGCTGAGGCTGGCACTCCACATCTGCTGTGTGCCACGTCTCCTGGACAGACAGACAGACACTGCCCCAGGGCCCTGTGGCAGCAGTGAGCTGGCAGCTTCCCCCAGCCCCCAGGGTGGGCTTGGTGTGCAACTCAAACGTTCTTCCATAGCAGAAACCTCCTGCACGCTCTCCTACCACTGGCAGCAAGATCTCAGGCTGCCTGCTAGGTGAACAGGGAGCTTTATTCAGCCCAGACACATGGAAATAGGTTTTTCCCATTCCCCAGCACTGTAGCTCTTTTACTGACTAAAATTTCAGTTAAATTAACTACTATTCAAGCTACTGAAATTGAACTATTCAAGGTTTCAGCTGTGTGTTGCTACATATATCAAGAATTTTTAAAAAAATATATCAAGAAGCAGCTGTAGTGTCTACCTGAAAATCTTGCAAATGTTTCCAAACCCCAAGAGATTATGAGAAATCAGAGAAATGTGAGGGTTCTTTTAATAGCAATAAAGTCTAGTTTGATATTTATTGGGGTTTTTTTATCACTTCAGTCTTCAACTTGCATTTATGTCACATTTTTTGTCTTTTCTCCAAAATCACAAGGAATGAAATCTATTTGAAAAACAGTGAAAAGGCAAGAAAAGGAAAGCCAAGGCAGAAGTGTTAACTGGCTTAATGTTATTGAGCTTAAAACATCAAATATTTTGAAAGCCAGAAAGAAATGTTATGCTGTTCCCTTTGTTTGGAAAAAGAAACAAATCCTATTTACCAACAAATAACTCAGTAATTTAATAAATAAAATTATTTCTAATTTAAAACAAAAAAACAATCACTCAGGAAAGAAATAGTGAATAGCAATTAACCATTCTTATTGCATTTGCCTGTGGTTATTTCTTTTTTTTTTTCATATATACTCTTTTCATGAAATGATTGTGTTTAACTTGAAAGAACCTTAAAAATTAGTCACTTTGTCAAAGAAGAAAATAAGCACCAGGGAACAATTAGGCTGTGGTAATGCTTTTTTTGTACTAGGACTTCTGACTTCAGTTGCTAGAAACCCTCGTTGCAGCTGTTTTTTGTTCTGACGAATCCATTTCTGTCTTCTAACAGTATAACAAAACAGCATACAATTTTAGACTTCAAAACTCTTTCCAAACATTTAAACTTGTTTTGGTTTGCTTTTGGATTTGTTTCTATGTCCTTGCTTTTGACAAGCAGTCAATCTTCAGTACAAGCTTTATGATTTATAGCTCATACAACTGGATCAAAAATGCTTGTGAGGTTCAGGTTGTTATATCAGTCTTCTCCAGAACTACAGGATATAAATAAACATAGAAAATTTAGGCTGAATATGGTAATAAAAGGCCACATATCTTGACTTTTGCATTTAGCTACTAAAAGGCAGGAAAAAACATTGAATATGCATGGAAATTTTAACTCCAAGCTGGAAACTTTATTTATCAATCCCCTGAAAGCCTTCTTAAGACTATTACAAGTGTGAACGAACAGAAATAATAGTGAAATCAAATGCTATTTGCAAACTCATTTGACAGGTGAGGCACTGAAAAGATTCTGAGTAGAAGAAGGACTTTGTATGTTGGAAAATCCACAGCCTCTAGTAGCTTTAAGGCTTGATTTGCTCTCCTTTCTGTTTTCCATGCCACAGTGATTCTGCTGCATTCTGGGGATCTGTTTCTTACAGAAAAGTTGCATTCTGCCCTCTTGCCCAGGCTGCACAGCTGTGTGACTGCTGCAAGGTGCCCTGACAGTAAATAGGATGGTACTGGTAGGTGGCAGGGATAATTTTATGACTGGGATCATATGTATTTCCATGCTTTTTTTTTTTTAAGTAAAATGAATAACCTGATAAGAAAAGAAAAAAATAATATAAAAGGATCTACATCTGCAGTTATTTGTTTGGGAAATAGATTCCAAATTATGCTCACAAGAAACATATTTCTGTCTCATTTTTCAAATACTCTTAAATTGAGAGGGGTAACTATATTGCTGTTCCTTTCACATGATCAAAGTTCAAGTGAATTTTCATAGTTATATAAAAGCTTAGAAATAAAAATGCAGCATTAAAAATGTTTGAATGTGTTGGCAGTGAGAACAGAGGGGGAAAAAAAACTGAAATTTGAGTAAAATCTTTAAAAATATGTATTTCTCATGGAGAAGTCCCCAAAAAAATTCCAGCCTGAAAGGCAAAATAATGATTTGTTTCCAGCTTGCTCCCTGCCAGCATGTCAGGTACAGGTATTTGACCTCTTCAACCTTTTTAGCCCTTTTCAGCCTAAAAAATGCTGGCTGGGTGCAGCAAACTACTCATTGGAGAGGAAATGAAGCTCATGTGGTAGGAAGAAATTTATTATAGATGGGTACCTGCACAAATGGCCAAAAACCAGCCAAGATTTTTTGTAATTCTTATCAAAACTTCTGACAAACCTGAAAGGACTTGGCTGGCCATTTCCAGCCAGAGTAAATTATTCCATGTTCATCCAAGTTTTCTCTGGCTTGCAGTGATGTTTAGGTGACTCATGTTACAGCAGGAACCTTCAGGGAGGAAAGTGGAGAGGAGAAAGAGGCTCAAGGTTTTCATCTGGAAGTGTTTGGAGGATGTGCATGAGGTGGGAAACATGACTTCATACACCAAGCAGAGCTGAGCTTGCTGAGGAGTCTCCTTATTTTAAGATATCCAAATTGCAGATGAGCAGAGTTGTTGTCATTAAAATGATTTAATCCTATGAGTCTCAAAATATGTCAGAAATATAAAGAGAAAGAAACAAAGGAGTCGGGGAATGAAATACTAAAGACTACAGACATTGATCATAAAGTTGTGATTAAATACTTTTCTGTCAAAACATCTCTGTGGACAGAATAGCTTTTTTTTACAGAACATGTTTGTCCAACATATTTAGTTTTTAGTGTTTTTCTATATCTTATTTTTAATTAAAAAATAGCTAAGAACAGAAATAAGTGATTTAAAATATTTTTACTCAGAAGTTAATATTTAATAAAATATAAAGTGTGAGTGCAGAGAAAATTTCAGTGTTTCTTAAATAATAGCAAAAAAATAGATTCATATAAATTGGGGATTTTAAAGCAAAATCTTATTTTCCATTAATAAAAGTGTTTTCAACTTTGAGACTTAAAATTGAAGAGCTGTCAAGAAGAAACACCTTTAGGAAATGCATTGCATTTATATCTCTCTAAAAGAGCTTGAATTCAGAGTATTAATTTGCGTAGAAAAAGAAAAAAGCCCTTGCAGAGTCTCTAAACCTTTTACTTTTCAGCTTTCTAACTTCAAGGCTTTATTGTATAGCAGATTTACATCTGACATTTGGAGTAAATTTCAAGAGGTCTCAGAAGAACCTGAGCTCTACAAGCATGGAATACCCTTTAAAGTCTAACAGCAGAGTTGCTCTAGTCCAGACCTGCATTAAAGAAAGCAGAGCTGGGTAATTTGATGTTCTCAGACTTTAGATTTGTGGGCTGTTATATCCAATCAGTGTAATCATTATAATGTTATGCTCAAAAAAAAAAAATGCTGTTCTACAGCACCATCTCTGCCTCACTAACATAATAACAAATATGGGGCTCCAGTGATGTGGTGCAATTTGAATTACTTTGTATGGTATGAGTATACATAAACAAATATACTAATCTTTTAATGTAATCTCTTTCAAGTAGGAAAAATAGCAGTATGTCAACTTATGCAGACTGTAAACCCACTAAGTAAGCTATCAATGTGTTTTATCAGTCCTGCCTCTTCCTATGAGCCATACAAAATGTTGTGACCCTTCCAAAACCCTTCGCAGCCTTGATGTGTTTATCCATAAAGCTCTCTGTGACTGTCCATGTGCCTTCTCAACCAGAGTCTGTCTCACACTTGACTGGAGTCAGCATTTAACAGAGGAACCAGAGACAAACTACACAGACACAAACCTAGCTTGTTATTGTTTTATTTAAAGCTTTCCCTTATCCATTCCCACTTCTCATTCACTTATTGTTGGAATAATCCCAGTGCATCTGAAGATTTCTCTTTGCTCTGACAGTAGTCTCAGTTTTCTGTAGTTTCCAAGGCAGAATAGCTGGACTGCAGATGTACATGCTTCTCGGTACAATGTTGGTTTTAAATCCTTTTTCATTCATCTGATTTGTGACTCTGCAAAATGAAGACACATATATCTTGTTTGGGCTTCAGAAATGGAAAATGCTATAAGAGAAATTAGTTTTTGGTTATTGTTTTCCTGGCCTCTCTCTCATTATTTTGACTGCATTACACTTTGGAGAAGTATTTTTTTTCTATATCTGGTTAACCATCAGTCTGCAAAAATAGCATTTAGTCTGAGGTAAAAAAAAAAAAGTATTTGCTTTTTAAATTTTGATTTTTGGTTTTGATTATTTTTTTTTTAGTCCTGTATGGCTGACTAACTCTTTAACTTTCCAACAAAAGCATTCTAGATTTCCATGTTTGCTTGTTTGTGAGCCAAGGTGATAATTTTTTTCACGGTTATATTTCAGCTGAAAAGAATATTCTTGTGTAGAAAAACAGCAATGTGCATGGAATTTGAGGGGCAACAGAATGAAATATGGCAGAGCAAAGTGGAAGGACATCCCAGAGACCTCATGTGAACCCAGTGTTACTGCACACCTCAATTTCCCTTCCTACATAAAAGTTGTAAGTTGCTTTTCCCTTTTTGCAAATGCTGATAGTATGAAGGCTCAGACACTTACAGATCTGTGGTTTGGGAAGCACTGTGACACAGCCATGTATTTTATTGAACCTGAACCTTTCAAAAGCTGTATAATATGGCCTTCTTGGCTATAAAATACAGAAATGAGAGGAATATTAGTTTTTATTGTTTTTAAAGAACTTTTTTTTCCGATCAGGAAATATCTCTCCTGGTTGCCTTGACTATCACATTGCTTACCCTTCATCTGCAGAGTTTTCTTTTTGTGTTTGTGATAATTCAGTGTGCATGTGCATCTTTGGTGAATGTTCAGCTGATGTCTCAGTGTGCAGCAGAGAGGTAAGAGGCTTCCCTCTGCAGCAGATTGATAATTTGCAGATCTCTTGATTATTATATTGGCATGGTTTACAAAATTACCATAATCAATTACTTCTTTTATGATCAGTGTCATGAGAATGACTAGTTGTGACTTGGGGGAAAAGAAACTCAAGAGTGAGTATCAAAACCACGATGCTTGAGGTGACATAAGAAGTATTTGCTTTTCTCCTGGTGTGATTGTCTGTGGCTGGGAGCCTGTGTGTCTACTGGCAGAATATACGAGCAACAGGATGCTCATTCCAGCTGCTATGTGGGGTTGCATTTTCTTCCATCAAGACAAGTCAGACACAGGTTACCAGCTGACTGACACTTCCTTCCTGAGCAAAGAATTGGATCCCCCAGTAATTACTTTTACTGTGACTTCTTTAGGCCCTTGTCAGGCCTAAAATTTGGATTAGAGTCGCATTTCTAAGAGCTGAAGGGCTTACCTGAGATATGTAGGATGTATGCTGGATGTGTTCATAGGGATTAACAGAAAAATGAATATCCAGGTCCCACAGAAGCAAGCACAAAAACTGCCACTAATGTCAGTAGAAGCTGCATAGGACTCCTAAAAAAAATTCTAAGTGAAAATAGGACATTTCTAGTTATACCTACAAGGTAAAATGTCTCTGGAGAATTCCTCCCTGTAAAATAGTGATATTTGGAGCTTTTGTTTTTGCTTATTTCACATCCTGTATCTGACCTGTAGTTACCATGCACAGCCAGATATGAACTAGTTTTGGTGCCTTGTGTAACATATCACTGTTGTTTAAAAGATACATTACTCTGTATGTATATTTACATCAAAGAGTGTTCTCACAGTTTTGCAGTGAGTGTAGTACATTAAAAGGATAATGTAGCGGTGAAAAAATATTTCAGTTTGAGGTGATTTCAAAGAAAAAGGGCTTTGTATAGATCACCAATATATTTCAAATGGTCTTCGTCTTATGCAAACACAAAAATGCCTTCACTTGGAGTGGAAGAACAATAGAAATAGAAGTTTCATTAGTACTTCTTCCCTAATCACTCACAATAAACATCAGCTACTGGGAGAAAGGATGAATGAAGAATTCTAAAGCCCCTCAAAATCAGTTTATAGATTTTAATACATTCCATAGATGTTGAATAATTTGGAGTGAGCAGTGAAAGGAGAGTGGCAATTTCTCTGAAAAACTTAAACTTGCTTGGGTAAGTCCTAGAACAGGTGTTACTTTTTGAAAGTGCTCAGATCTCCTTCATGTTCAGATTTGGCTTGTTCTCACCTCAGCACTCTTTAAAGCAAAGCATTTAATATGTCATTAAAACAGGAAAAGGGATAAAACATTTTTTCCTTGTTCAAGCTATCCTTATATAGAGTAGGTACATAATGAGGACGGTCCAGAAGAGGACAATGATGTTAAAACACAATAAAATGAGTAAAGATGAGATAAATTGGAGGTTTTCACTTCAGCAAAAGAAAATTCATAGGAATTTGCTATGGTGTTCCCTAAATGTGAAAAGACAAAAAGAATAAAATTATTTCTGAGGATAATGTATTGAATTCAGCTGCATTCAGGTTAGACACTGAGGAAAGATTTCTAGTAGTGGGAGTTGGGAAGCAGCCAGTGACTTCCAGGGTTGGGACACACAGGTCCAAAAATGTTAGAAAATGGCTGTCAGGAGAGTGGGGTAGAGACAGTCATTATCCTGTGCTAACTGTCCTATCTCCTAAATGAAACTATTTATATTTGTTCACTTGCAACATAGTTCTCCTAGCAGCATTAATTAATAGCACCTGCCAAAACCCCAAATTTTAAGTCTGATTTCATTTGTTAATATCATGTTCATCTCCAACACTCGGTTCTCTGTCTGTGTATTGGTGATCCAAATCCTCATTAAATCAGGGATTTCTAGTTTGTTTTTTTTTTGTTTTAATCCATGTACAAATCCCAAATCTTCTTTTTATTAAGTATTCACCCTGCAAATTTGGAAAAGTAGTGACTTTGTAAAATTATCTTTGTCTTTCTGAGGTTACTACTTGCTGTTTCTGGATTTGTTTGTATTGCTGTTCAGTGCAGACAGTTGACCTGATTTTTATCAATTTATTCCCAAAAAAACTTTTCATCTAAAATTCTAAAGTAATTCCCATTTAATTTTATACACATCATTGTCTTTGGCTGCTAAGCACCAGGCAAAGTAAGATTAATCCTCTTTAAGAAGAGAAGTGGGGAGAAAAAAAGGAGAAAATGTACACTTGAATCTGTTATCAGTTAACATGTGTATTTTTCCCAAACTCTTTCCTCTTGCATTATGCAAGCTCAAAAATTATAATAGTATCTAATGTTTCTTAACAAGAATGGGCTGTGTCTAATGCATTAAATTATCACAGTGGCAAGATAGCAAAATTAATTTTTTTCTTCATTATCTTCCATGGTGCTAAGTATTTTAAATCCATCATGTATATGAATTGATCTGAATTCAAGTTTTAATGCTTTGTGTGGACAATTGTCTCAGATCCTCCAAAACAAAAATTCAAAAGCAATACTAAATTAAGTTATGATCATTATTTACCTAAAATTATAGCCTCATGACAAGTTTTTCAAACATGTTTTTAAATAATTTCATCTTAACTTTTGACAAAATTTCAAAGTTAAGTATCAATATGGGCAATGAGTTTTCAAACATATTATTTAGAGCTTCTCTAAGTAGGTTTATTAAGCCCTGGTGATGCAAAAGACCATTCTGACACATAAATATTGAATTTAAAATTAAGCATCCCTATGTTTTGGACAATTTCTTTTTAATTGTTTTTTGGGGGGGTTTATTGTATGTGTAAACTTGATGGCATTATTAAACCTAGGTATGGAGGATAATTCATATCTTATACTTCCTCTTTTTGTTGGAAATTATTTTTCTCATAGAGGGTACTTCAGACTTTAAAAGTGGTGTCTGAACTGGTACTTTCCATCATGATTTGGCTTTATTGACATATTAACTATTAGACTATTGTCTAGAATTCTTTTATGTTGGCTTTTTTTTTTAATAGTACAGCTTTCACTCTTTTTTTTTTCTTTCCATATCCTGGTGTTGTTTTATAATCATAAATAAATAAGAAATTATTTTTTAACTTATTTGTTTTATTTAGTTGAAAACATGCTTATAGTTCAGGGGAGTTAGTTCTTTAAATAAATAAAAACCAAATTGTTCTGATTCCTGATGTGATATTTTAGAAGTTGAAATCTAATTTACCCCTACTAAGAATCCAGACATGTTTTCATATCAGATTATCTAAACATGCAGCTCAGCAGCTGAGAACCACCACAGACAAATGAGCCAAAATGTGGTCAGGCAGGTCATTTCCCTGGAGAAGCAGTGCTCTGCAACTTCGTTCTTCCTTCACTCCATGTATTTTTTCATAACAGGGTATCTCTTGTACTCTTTTGACAGATACTGCCAAAATTGCTGTTTGTGTTAAGCATAATAAATTCTATCCAACTCAGTGCTCTGGGACCTGTCACTAAGTCACTTAAAAATCCTTTGAAGAGCATTTTTTACATGAGAGTATTTGGGATTTATCACAGACTAAGCAACCAAATGAAAATAAAATGTGTGACTTAAGTGAAGTAATAACTTGAGGATTTCTAAATACCACAGTTATGTCCTTTATTGACCCCAGGCATGGGAAACAGAAATACTGAACTTTCTGGGTGATCCTTTCAACTCTACTGGAATCCAAATTCCAGCGTAAAATATAACTTAATTTTAGAAGTGAATTTTAAAAGCCATTTACTTAGGAACAACACTGCTGTGACTTACCTTGAAAGATTTGTCTCTTTATAAACTTTCTCTAAAACATCCTGACACTTCTTTTTTTTTTTTCCCCAATGCCTGAAGCTGAGATGTATTGAGGTTAGATTTCAGCATTATTATTTGTTCTGCAGAGTGAACTTGTTGTGTAATTATATCTACCCTTACCAGTAGCTACCATCAACTGTCACCCAAACAGAATTACTGGGTAAAACAGTCCTCCACAGAAGACTCTTGCAATTATTTTTGTGTGAAATCACACAGTGTCACTCCCAAAAATATCCCACAACCCGTTGTGTGCTGCATCCTAAGGAAAAGGGAACTGAAAATCACAATGGTTTCTAGATAAAACAGAAATGATGGCACTATCATCTTTCCTTCAAACTCGTTCTGGGCTCCTCTGATCCTTGCAAAGAAGTGACACATTTGTGTGGTCCCTAGCAAGTGCTGATAACACCTTGCTTATGGTATAAAGGTGCCACGGGGAAATCTCAGAGATAAGCAGCAGTTAAACTCAGGCTGTTTATTGAAGGGTCACAGTGTTAGGTGTCTTATCCACTGGCATTTGGCCATGAGACTTGCCTGTGATTACTGCATCAATCAGTTGTACATAAAAGGCAGGATTGCCAGGTTTTTCTTATTACCTACCAGTGCAGTGGAAAAACAAACAAACAAAACCATCCAAACTATCAAAAAAAAACCCCAAAAAACCCCACTCTCCCCCCAAAAAAACCCAAAAAAAACCCAAAAAAAAAAAAAAAACCAAAAAAAAAAAAAAAGTGGGAATTGATTTTGCACTCCCCAGCTCTCTGCCTTTCAGCCTTGCAGGTGGTGGGACACTCTTGATGGCAACTGGCCCATGTCTTCGTCTTGAGCACACACCATGCCCTTGTGACAGAATCTTGGGCCTCCTACTATAAACATGAGGCAAATTTACACCTAGAAGGTGCCACTTGAGCACATCAAAATGCTAACATAGGTGTTCCAGCCTGCTCCAGGTGCCAGCTACACTCATTTACTGTCTCATACCATCCCTGGATTTTGGCAACATAAAGCATTCCACAAGTAAAATGCTCATGTGAGAACAGTTCTCTAAGAATTTTTCTAGAACTTCTTGAACACTGATAGCAGTGGAAGGCTCAGTGCACTCAGCATCTGAGTGCCATATAAAGCACTAATGAAATACTGAGAAAAACAATTCCTGTCCACAGACAGCAGCACAAGTACTGGCAGCACACATTCCCTGTGGCAAGGACCTCGTGTACTTTGAAGTTTCCTATCATACCACATGCATACACTGTTCTGCTTTGATTTTATATGAGACACGCTTGTTCCATCAGATATTCTCAGGGATGGGAAACTTATAAGGGTGCTTGTTGTTCTGTGTGATAGCAGCAGGGTTTTGTTTGCTTCCATGTGCTTGAATAGCTTGAGGAGTTTACAAATGTGTTTCATTGCATTGAGTGAAGAACCTTAGAAACAGCTGGGAGGAGCGATGAGAAGCACAAGTTAATACAGCAAGCAGTTGGTTGGTGGGTGTGCAACTCCCTTTCATTTTTGGAAAACTAGATGGTTTTATTTAGTTCTCCTCTGATGGCATATTCTTGAGCCAGATCAGAGTCAGATAGTTCAAAATATCTTGTAGATTGCAAGACAGATCTTACAGGTCCCTGGGCTCATCCTTCATTCCAGAGAGGGTTTGAACCATGGGGTTTTGCAGCCAGACCCACCTGCAGGTGCTCTGAAGACATCTTCTGCATACAGCATCCAGTGCTGATTTATGTACAAACATCTGGAAGCCTACACACTTCACTCCCTCATTGCACAACAAGGTGTGGACAAGCAGTTCTTCCAGTGGGAAATGAAATGTAACTCTAGCCCAGTCTCTAGAGTATTTATTGACATTTATTGACTGTCCTCTGGGGCCTTCCATAGTCTCACAAAAAATTAAATAGGGGACCTCTATCATGTCCTTGAAAATGCTGATTGAAAATGGTGGCTCAGAGATTATACTGAACATGGATACAAAGTAGTCATCTATCATTGGTGGTTAATCTCTTTTTCAGAAAGGAGACCATATTGATCAGAATCAGAATGCTTGAAGTTAGGTACACTTTAAATGACAGTATTGGCACCTAGACATGCATCAATAAGGCAATTTTAATGTGTCTTATATCATTCTGCTCAAATTATTTCATTTGCTCTTCTATCATCCTTCTAAAAACTTATTGATCTCTTATTTTCCTTTATAGTTGTTTTATACCAGGGTGTTCTTTGTTGCACTTGCAATGATGTTGCAGGTTTCTAACACTGTTTTAATTTCACCAAGATTCTTGTTTGTTAAGTTACAGTCTCAGAGTGTAAATAGGTAGTGAATCTAATGGACTTGCTTTCAGTCTGTGTCTCTCAGTCCCTGGTGCAGTTATTAAAGTTGTCCTTCTAGGAAGTTTCAGGATTATTCTTAAACTGTTAAACAGTGCTGAAAAGAAGTCAAGGATAATTTTTTCTAGTTTTAGAGGAATGAGAGTAGGGGAAAACAAGAGTAATTGTATGTCATTTTTTTACTTTCTTCTTTCCTTTTTTGGTAATTAACTTCATTTCTAATGGTGAAATTTTTACCTTTTCAATCTTACAGCTCTTTCCCCTGATTACCATCAAGAACATGATGAGAAAACATGGTTGTGTATGCGTTTCAAACAGGCCTGAGTGTTAGCTAAGGATGAATGTAAAGGGACTACTTCAGTAGATCATCACCTCTGACAGAACCCAAGGCAACTATAAACTGTTGAAAAGGACATAACCCAATTTTCTACTTTGTTTGTTTCCTTTCTTCACAGTAAAAGGGCATATAAACACTATCAACATTTCAGTCTCTGGAAAATATCTCCATGACTTCACACAGGAGATGAAGATGTGCTGAAACTTTCTCCTCTTGCTGTATTGGCAATATCTTCCTGTAACCAAAGGTCATTCATAGTTAAAATAGGGGTTGGCTGAGCGTGGCGTATTTAATAGGTCAAGCTGGCATAGAATACATGATTCATTTTGTAATGAAAGTTAGCCTTTTTCATTTTTTTCCCCCATGCTGGTTGAGTGATGGAGCTGTTTTCTTATTTGGCTTGTTCCATTTAAAAGTCCATTTGTAGATTTCTCTTCAAGGTAATCATGTCTAGATCATTAAACAAACCCTGCAAACACCATTGATAATAAAAAAGCCTGCTTGATTCCATACACAAAAAAAAAAAAATGTTTTGCACACAAGCTGTACTCCTTTTATGCAAATATGTGACAGGAGTACACATTACTGACATTACATGAAAAGCTTGACAAATTACTGCTCTGGACCTGAAGAAGAAAAATACCTCAGAACATACTATTTTTAGAGCAAAAGGATGAAAATAATGGTTCACAGTTCACCATACGTACTTGAAGAGGTGGGATTAGTCTTTGAGGCACTGGGAGATTCACAGCTAGCACAGCCACTTGTGGCTAAAACTTGCAGATTATTAGGCTGGTAGGACACTGGTTGCTCATTCTGCATCAGTTCAGGCAGTAATCTGTGCCATGGAAGAACAGCAAAGAGTCAATATGTCATGTGTGATGGTATGTCATGCAGCAAACTAGAAGTCTTTGGATATGAAGTAGGTTCCAGTGTAATTTATAATCTGCTCCTGAGTTGCTTTCTTTGAAGAAAAAAAAGAAAATAATAAAAAAAGAAGAGTATTCACCCTTCTACTTTCTGTGCCATGTAACTGAATACAATATTTGATGTAATTTATAACAAGTATTTTGGCAATCAGGACCAGATGCTCTGTAAATAGTCCATCAAAGTCAGAATGCTAATATGAGTTGTTGTTGGCTGCTACTGCTGCTGTTTTCCCCAAAAACAACCTTTCATGCAGAGTCTTGACAATTTTGAAGAAATCAGAAGAAAGCACAGATTCTGTAACAAGTTCCATCTTAAAAGCTGTTTCTTTAATCTGTAAAACAAGTCATAACATACTCTGGAGTTATGTCTTTTAAATTAAACATTTGGCAAGATGCTGTGCTAAGGTACTCCATGATGCTAAATGAATAACAAATTCTCTGGACTGCCTTTGTAATTGGATAAGCAGACTTGCATGCCATCACAAAGACCTTAATTTACTACATTTTGTATTGGGTTCAGTCATGAGCTGTAGATCATGACTGAACTGTAGATCAAGTCAAGGGAACGAATCTTGGATTAGTTCTCTACTGAAGAAGATCTTTAGCTGTACAAACAAATACAAAATTATTTGCGCTGTGGGTTGTTTTTCTTGCTTTCTTCATTGTTATCTGTGCCTCAGCTGTTGTCTGGAATTTGTGATAGAGTTGTAAACTTCTGGCCTTTTGGAAAAATCCTCATTGAATCAGCAGTTTCTGCTATGTGCTTTCAGGCTACATCCTTCTCAGCACCAAAGGTGTGTGTGTTGGTGTTTCTTTATGTCTGTTGCACATCCTAAAGTCTTCCCCCACTACAGCTGCACTCATTCCCCTAATCCACTGTGCTTCCACCTGTTGATAACATTTCTCTTGGAATTATTTTATAAAGGCAGAAATTTAAATCCACCAGTGACTTTAAAGGAATTGTTATCATCTCATTGCTTGTCTCCTGGTAATGGGCACAGCAAATTGTACTTTGCCATTTCCAATGCGCAGAAAGCGGCTTGCTTTTCCTTACCATTGTTGTCAACATTATCTGTTGTTTGCTAATCATAATCTCTTGCTTTTTGTAATGGCTCCCAAGCAAACAAGGTCATAGGCTAGAAAAGAGCAGCTGTTTTGCACAGCCACTGTCATTAATCTACACAGGTTGCCCCAGCCCATGTGTCAGGATCTGCCTGCACAGCCAGGCCTGGGCTCAGTCTGTTCTCACTGTGCTTCCTCTGGGTGTGCTGGCAGTGATGAGTCTGAGCTACAGGGCTTCAGCCCTCACTTGTCAGTGCATTCCTGCGCTGGCAAATCCTATGACTGCCTATCTGATGCTAAAATGTCTGGGAAAACAAAGAAGGACCTTTATATTCAGAATTTTTTACTTTGAGCAGCCTTGTGTGATGAATGCTTTGTACTCCTCTGCTGCGCTCTGGCTTGGGTCACCAGCTGTCCATCCCCTCAAAATATTGTTATCAGTGAGGGAATACTGCACATGTGTAGCTGTCACTGCTACTGCTACAAAACTGCTTCAGGTTTACAATATTTTCATACTCTAGCTTTTCAAAGCTTCAGAGGAGTCTTACCAGAAGGTGTGGTTTGTCTGTTTACTATATACCCTGGTCAATGACTAGGCAAAGATGCAGTTCAGGAAAATTCCTGTGATCTGGATAGAACTGAAGTCAAGGGAAAGAATCCTGTTGCATTAACATTTGGATTAGATCTCTGCTGAAGAAGATCTTTAGCTGTACAAACAAATACCAAAGTTTTCTGTTGGCAAAACATATTGTGAATCCCTTGTTGCTGTCATTTGTAGATGCTGTTCAACAGAAACAAAATGCAGATCGTTAAACATGCTTTAGAGAAGTCCTAGGATAGACTTCAGACATTTAGTCAGGAAGTGGATGAAAAGACCCATGTTGTGGGGTTAGTTCAGTGTATGAAGGACTTTATCACATTAAAAGGCAGAAAAGAGTATGACAGATTTTAAGGCCCGAAGAGAATGTTTTGATTCTGTTATTTAACCCTTCTTAAAACATAGATCACATAGTCACCCATTTTTTTTATCATATATGTTTATCAGCTATTTATTAAGCTGCACAGATGTGGATTAGGGATAAGAGGAGTGTTACACAGTCTCACATGTGTAATTCTATTATCAAAACATCAGATGTAGGTGTCTTCCTCTGTTGCACCAGGACTTCATTTACTAATGAAGGCTTTCTTTGCCTGTGGTTACCCAGTCCTCTGTGTATATATATATTTTCTATTTCTAAAAATATATCTTTTCTATTTCTACAGAAATCAAAATGCACAGTGACTGTATGTAATTTGCATACTATACATACTGTAATTCCTCCAAAGGTGACATATTGACAGCATGTGTAAGTTATTTATCTGCAAAAGGTGCGAGCTGAGTTCCAGAGGAGTCTGCATTGCTAGGAAATAACTCCCCCTTCCAACACACACCAGCTGCTTCCCTTTTTCACCGAGGTGTTTGCATCATGTCACCACCTGACATCATTTGCCCTGGAGGCTCCAAGAAGGAATAGAATGGTTGCCATGTTAATTAGAGGAGAATGATAAAACCTGATGTTTTATTTATTTTCTTGAAGAAGGATTTGTGTTTCTTATCTTGTTTTATGGTAATCTTTTATGATTAATTTTTTTGAGGTTTAGCTCAGAGTCAGTTCTCCTGAGGAACAAGGGATACAGCAAATTACAGAGGCCTTCAGTGCTTCAGATTTCTCAGTAAAATTAACCCACCCGTGACTGCAGTTAATTAACTGTCATCACATGCTCAAGGACCCTAACTTAGCTCCCTATGTTATAGATAGAATGAGACATGTGCACTGTTAAAGCATTTATCTTTGATGACTGAGATGGACTCTGTACTGTGATTAAAACCACTAGTTTACAAACACAGCAAATACCTGACAGCTGCAGCAAGTTATGCCAGAAAGGGAACAGCATTGTCTAGGTCCATTTCACAGAATTTCAAGATCTGAACACCTTTGTGGATATTGGCTCACAGTGGTTCTTTTGCCTTTGGAGTAATTGGATTTTGGCAGAACATGTGGAGTAAGGTTATTGTATTGCTGTAACTACAAGGATAAGTCTGGATATGAGTGACCCATGGCACTTAACACAACTCTCTCTGGAACAGTGCTGGACTAGAAAGCCAAGCAGACAGAGAAGAATAATTGTGGGGTTTTTTGGTCTCAGATTAGTCAGAGTTCAAGCTGAGTCTTCAGAATGTGCTGTGACACATATTGAAACCTTTGTTGAAAATCAAAGTTTTAATCCTTTCCTTGTGAATTTCCAGAGGAATTATCTAAAGACCAAAAGGCAAATACCTGACTTCTATGGATATCTTGCTTTACATATCCATTTTACATAACAATTTGATTGGATTAATCCACACTGCAGTCTTGGTATTTATATTATCTTAGTTTTTAAGATTACCAAGCATGCACATCTTTCTAAATACTGTCTACAGCTGAATTACAAGATACAATTTCCAGGAAAATATATAGCACAAAAGAAAGCTTAGATGGTGTCCTGGTTTTGGCTGATAAAATTTTCTTCTTAGTAGCTGGTACAGCACTGTGTTTGTATTTAGTATGAGAATAATATTGGTACCACACTGATGTTTTAGTGGTTGCTAAATAGTGCATGCTCTATGTCAAGGACTTGTCAGTGTCTCACAATCTGCCAGTGAGGAGGTGCACAAAAAGCTGGGAGGAAGCAGGTCAGGACACCTGACCTAAACTGGTCAAAGAGATGTCCCATTCCACAGAACATCCTGCTCAGTGTATAAACTGGGGGAATTGGGTGGGTTGGCACCAGCTGCTGCCTGGGGACAGACTGGGCATCCATCAGTGGATAGTGAGTGATTGCGTTGTGCATCACTTCTTTTCCTTGGGTTTTATTTCTCTCATTTTCATTATAATTATTTTTATAATTGTCATTTTTGGTAGTGTTTCTGTTTGTTTTATGTGGCTTCAATTATCAAGTTGTTCTTATCTCAATCCACAAGTTTTGCTTTTTGTTGCAATTCTCACCATCCCACCAAGAAGAAGGGAATGAGCAAGTGGCTGCGTGGCAATAAATTCCCAGCTGTGCTTAAGCCACCATGGATGGAGGAAAGAAAAAGGTCCAATAAGAGAAAGACCATTTAGTTCACACTAACTTCAAGCATATATTTGAATCAATTGTTGACTGGGGCTACTTGAAGCAATTACAATATGAATGACAACTAAACTACTATGTTTTGTTAGCATCACATATCAACAAAAATACCTCTGAAAAACACTTTTCTTTTTCCAGACTTTTGCTGTGTTTTTTAGTTTCTACTGAAAAAAACCTTTGGGTTTACCTTTAAGCTCTTTGTCCTGGCTGTGATTTTAAACAGAAGGGGGTTTTTGTGCAAATAGCATATTATTCACAATTTTTAGTGTCTTGTGCTTGATTGCATTATCAGCTTGCCTTCTGTACTTGCTGTCTTGCTGCTAATAATGTTACAGATCATATAATGAAGTTAATAATGAAAGCAACTGTGTCACTTTCATCATCTGTACCACAAATTAATAGACTGCTGCAATAATTTTGGAGACTTGATAACCCACTATGTGTGAGAGGCTTAACCGATCACGTGTGTGTGCTTTTGGTCATGTTGCACCATTCTTCTCCAAGTTCATTTCTCGCTGAGAAAAAAAGAAGAATTTTCATACTGTTTTCTAAGGTTCTAACTTTAGATTTTATTGGAATTATTTGCAAAAAAACAAAACTAGTCAGACCAAAAATAGTACAAAGACATAATTTTTTCTCTAATTGTACCAGATTTGAACAATATGTTCTTGCCTACAATAAAAATGCATTACTTTAGAAAGATGTTTATGAAGAACGTGAATTACTTGGAATAAGTTTCATTATGGTGATTAATATGCATGACACTGCATCACAATATGAAACCTATCAAGCCTGCCTTGTTTATTTTATTGTTGTTGTCATTCTTTTGATAGAATGCCATTTAAAAGAAAAACCACCCCCACCAAGAAGATCTTTGTGTCTTTTCAGAGGCTCAATCTCAGTTCATATTTCCAAGATGGGATCATGGTTTTGAAAAGCTAATTTGTATGCATAATACCTTTGTTACATATACTTCATAAAGAGCAGTTGAGTTTACAATATAAGTGTGAACATTTTCACACATTTGGGGTTTTGAGCTTTATGATAGACATGGTAGAGTTTCCTTAGAAGACCTTCAGTTAAGGCTGAGGATATGTACCCAAAGACCTGTGACTTGGGTTTGCATCTGAATAGCCCTGATTCCAAGTGAAAAACAATTTGGGCTGGAACAGCCTAGATTTGCTTCTTTCTTCTCAAAGCCTTGTAGTGCTGTGAATGGTGCCAAAACCTTGACCCCAATGTATATTTAAATCCTTTTGAGAAACTAGGAGGAATCCAAAAATATGGTATAAAGCATGAGATCTAAGGAGTTTCCAATTGGTTTGGGTTTCATTTTAAATGTTCCTGTGAGTTTTAGTGAAAAGCACCTCAATAGCATCATAGCATAAAGAACTCCTCATCAGTCCAGTTTCGATAGATGTAACCTAGTTAAGTTTCTGTGAAGCTTTTCATATTTTCCTGTAAGAAAAAAATTATTGACTAGGATTAAAAGGAACAGAACTACTAGAAGCCTTGAAAGTTGCATAAGAAACTGAAATACAACTAAGGAAAACATTGGGTTGAAGGAAGCTTTTTGATTGAAATCCTCATCTTGCTTCATATGTCCAAAACACTTTTCACTGTGACCAGTGTAATACGCAATGTTTTTGGAACAAGTTAATATTTCAAAGGTAAAAAGGATAACAATAAATAGTAAGGATCCAGGTACTGTACAAAATTTGCTGAGTGATCTTGAGGTCCTGAAGTAATGGAAAGAGAAGGTAATAAATATCAGAACTAATAAAAAAATTTGGGCAGTATTTAGCACTAGAAGGGAAGGAAAATACGTTTGGTGTTTTGCTCAGTTATGGTATGACACTCCTATAGAAAAAAGAGAATATCATTCTACTCTGTCTCAGTCAAAGTGTTTACAACAGAAATAGCAAAGTATTAGCAGGGATATGCAAAGCCTGTACAGTTCTTAATTCCTTTATTTGGGTTGTGTGACAAGTGGGGGCTACTGTTTCCGTGAGAAACTGCTTTAATCTTCTCTGGTGCCTGTTTGAGTGAATGCCAGATGGCTCCAAGGTGGACCTGATGATGGTCAGGGCCTGTCCCTATCTCAAGGCACAAGGTTTTAGTTTTATTTTCTCTCCCCTGTTCACCTGAGGAGGGCAGTGGCTTTGGTGGGCATCGTGTTTCCAGCCACAGTCAACACACCACAATTCCTTATATACTTTTCTACTCACATGTGTAAGAAAATTATTTGAAACTGAAACAAGTGCAGAGAAAAATAAAGGACTTAGAGATATTATAAAGGAGAACGAATGTTTTTTTTTTTCTTTTTTAACCTAATAAACTAAAGTCTATTCCTCCTCTCTTATTTTCTCAAGAGAGGGAACCTGAAGGATGGATATCAGATAAAGGGCAAGGTGGAAAAAGAATAAAGTACATATAAGTTAATTATGTTGGAATTATATAAATAAACCCCATATTTTCAGAGCTATGATTTGGTATCCTGTATGAAATGATGAGAAACCTGCCTGTGTAAGCACAGATCAGCACACTACATTAAGGGCAGGAATTAAATGAGGTGCCAAAAATTGACAGGTCTTTGATAGCCTGTGAAGGGCCTGGTGACTCTGCTGAATCCTGCCTAGCCTTACACATCCCTCTCTCCCCAGCTGAGTGTCATGCTGTGAATGTGACTTTCTCTTGCAAAGTTTTATATTTAACAATCCATCCTACCATCACAATGAGATGTGAAAAGGGATATTTCTACTACAGATTGTTGCCTTGTAAAATTTTGTGCTTCTGAATTTAACAGAAAAAATTGTTCTTGAAAGAGCAAGTTCCAAAGAAATCATAAGCATGTTTTTGTTTCTTTTGGTTTTGATTTCTCCTTAGAAAACCAGTCAAGGGAGTAGAGTATTCTTAAGGATAAAAAAAAAATAAAGAAATTGAGGCAAGGAAATGACACAGCTAGTATTGTCTTTGTCTATATATGGTGCCCTGGGTTTCAAAACAGCTCCTTGAGTCCCTAGGTATCCAAAGGGGAAAGGTCACTCTGCCCAGCAGAAGGTAGAAGTGGTGATTTGTATTTCTTTTCCTCAATAGCATAGTTAAGCTCTGGTACATGTCCATTGATATACAAGGAAGGTGAACTGTCAGGGTGTTGTGACTCACTAGAAATATCTGGTGTCAAATCTTGTAAGACTGAGTAACACAGAATGTATTAGAGGCTAATAAACAGCCATTAACCACCCAGCATTCAGATTTACCAATTACCACACTGTTCTAGGCCATGGGCCTGCTCACTGTGGCTGACAACATCACATTAATGAATCTCAAGTCTTAACCTCCTTGAATTCATGAATAACAATTTGACTCCATGTAACTTGATTACTACGAAATGGAAACTTTAGTTGAGTCTAAACAGTGGTTATGAGCTTGAGATGAGAGAAAGACAACCCTACTCCATCACTGGTAATTTAAACGCATATGAAACCGAGCACCTGTCACAGTGATAAATGGGTTTTCTTGTTATCTTGCTGTCGGTATCATTTCCCAGTCAGATTACTATCAAACACCCAGACAACACTGTGGAAACCAAGGTACAATTGTCTTCATTTTATTTCTCTTCCAGAGAAACAGGTAAAGGTTACAAGATGCTTATAAATGTGATTGATTTTATTTTCTTTGAGTCATTCCCAGAACACAGTTTAATTTACTTGTATATGCTAATGTAAGGTTTTTATAGGCACCACAGAATAGAGAGCTGCTCATTGTTTACTGATGCCAAGCTAAAGTTGCAACCACCCTGAATCAGGAGGTGCCTCTGTGGGTTACAACTTTCAAACTCCATTTCACTGTGTATGATTAAGATAAATAAATTTTTAAATCTGTTTTGCTTTAGATCAGTGCTTCAAAAATGTGTCTTCAGCCTGAGGAATGAGACTGAAAGTATAATGTGGACAAGCTCCTTCCTTGCAACTTCAGGGTGTTTTACTTCCAGGCATGTTATTTTTTTTTCTTGACTCAATTTTTTTGTAAGGTTTTTTCTTGTTTTAATTATTTGCAGAAAAGATGTAGAAAAATAAGGAAGAAGGAAGGAGTAACCTCCAATATTTAAAAATATTAAACTTGGAAGAACAGTCTATTAAAGGTTATGTCTGTATAGACAATAACTGTGCTCATTTCTCAATGCAGAAACTGTGCACAAGCTGTCACCTGGTATCCCTATGAATAAAGATCTAGCTGATGGGTTTAGGATTAGCTCCATAATACTGCAAAGTATTTTTATTCTTTTACGACTTCAGTGCCATCCATCCAACAAGATGATAGTAAATTTTCATTCTCTTTTGCTGGGCTGAGTTTCTAAAATATATATTTGAATGTTTATGGATTTTCCTGGAAGCTGCACAGAACAGCTTGTAAACATGGAATGAGCCATGAGCCATAACCTCCAGAGGTTAGAATAATATTAAGGATTTATTTTAAGTTGCAGCTGATTTTCTCTCTTTTATAGAAAACTTGAAACAAGCAGAAGACTCAGATTCTTTCTGTCTCTACCTGTTGCTTTTCCATATTCTCTCCATAGGAAAACACAAGTAGCAGAGTGTAGGTGGTTTGTTGCCTGTTGAAACTATCTCTGTGTAGAAAAAAATATTTATATTACTTGATTGTGAAATAGGAGGTGAGAGGAAAGACAAATTTTGCCTGACAATTAACAGTTTTCTCTTACTTCATGAGAAAGGAGCCTGCTTTTAGAAGATGCTATAACAAGTGGTGCTGTATTTTAGCTGCTAGCAAAAGTAACAACCCTGGAGAAAGGAATAGAAGGAACCTTTTTAAGAGTGGCAACAGGGTTGTTTGCATATTGAAAAACAAATAATCCAGTGACGTGTCCTCAGGACAGTCTCCTGTGAGGGGCACAGCCCAGGGCTGGTGAGGTGCTGGCTCTGCTTTCCAGCAGCTGGCAGAGCTGTCCGGCTGCAGTCGGGGCAGGCAGGAGAAAAAACCCAGCAGCAACAGTCAGAAGTGGAGATGGGGAAGTGACAATGTAACAACTTGGCAATTGTCAAAATGTTCCACTGTAGAATTTCTCTGAGATGTGAAATTGAGTTCTGTCAGATAGAGCAGAGAATAGTAACCACTTCTTGGGTGAACCCTCATCTGTTAAGTCTCCGTGTATCCAGGGCAAGTACCTGATTCTTCCTCCTCCAGTTAAGTGTGGAAAGAAAGGACTGAAGCGTGCTAAGCTCTTTGAAAAAAAGGGTCCTGCAAGCCAGCAGTTCAGGAGCATATTTCAGGCTTCTCTCTTACAGGAAGGGGAATAAAAGTTGGTTTTGTCTTCTTTGCTATTGCGTACTGGTTAGGTGTAAGATGCTCCTCCTCAGCTGCTGCCTGCTTTGGATACAACCATCTGAATTTCCCTTCAGTTCTCTGCATGGGTTCAAATCCAGGTTCCCACTCTTAAGCTATTACTGTACTTCTTGTTAGGTCATTAGTAAAATATTTTACTTGATTAAGAACTTTGTGCTTGATGATGCTGCATAAGTCATCATAAAGAATAAAATCCTTATGATTCTTACCTGTTTCCTCAAGTTCCCCTTTTATCAATGGCCAGGTGAAAGAATCTGTAACTCTTTGGGATGTAAAAATGGAACCTTGCTGGAAATGTGTAAAGTTTTGTATTTATTTAAGTTGAATGTCATCCTTTCTTCAAAGACAGCTAAGAAGGTAAGGAAGAAAAGTACAATTTATCCACTGTATTGACATTTGGGTTTGGAAACTACAAAATTACGTGAGCTGCCAGTACTATTAATATTAATAAAGTTTAAAAAAATCCTCTCACAAGGGCTTTGTGTTAATCTTACATGATTCAGCTCCTTGCTGCATAATGAAGATCTTACATATTTAATAAGCAAATTGAAGTAGTCCCAAATGAGTGAACAACATAGCTCTGTAAAAAGAAATGGGGTGGAGGGGAGGGGGAATTCTTGTCAGATGAGGGGGCTGAAAAAATACCGATCTACTGACATTTTTATGTCTCCTATCAAATGTCATTGTGAATTGAAAATGGAATGTCTGGAAAAAAATAAGAAGCAGCAAGTTTCTACATAACCTGATGAATGTAACTCCATTGTTTCCATGAAATCATATTAAAAAGGTCATCACTCTTGGTATGAAAATACCAAGGCAGTTATTCTGTTGCTCTTTCAATTTGGAATAGGCACTTGAATATCATCAAAGAGAAATAGCTGATATTCTATAATTAAAAGTAGATTTTGATTCACAGTGGGGAAGATGATAAGAATGGATCCTTCCATGCCACTGATGTAGATGCGCATCTTACACAGGAATAAAAGAAACTGTCTGGAGGATGAAAGGAAAATACGATTAAATTAAAATGTCTGGGGTATAAAAATGTGCATGTGAAAAAACCTGAAAAATTCCCCTTTCTTGTGGTGTTCTACAACTAACTCCTTTGGGTAAAGCCTTTGCCATAGCAACAGATAAAACCTTTATGAGGTGCAAAGTTTTGCTAAGAAAATGAAGTCTTTCCATTCCAGTTCAGTTGATGTCTTGAAATGATAATAAGTTTGGCATAAGATTATCATCAGTTTAAAGATGCATTTTTAAAGACTATAACAACAAAGAGTCTGTGGTACTTTTTCAAAGTAAGATACACATATGTTCTGCTGGAGATGGAGAAAAGAAATCAGAACTCAAATGAACTGTGGCTGTCCCCACTGTCCTGTTACCTGTTCTTTCTCTTTCATATTTCATCATTTTTGATATCTTCATTGCTATCTTTGCTTTTAGCCTCTCTATGTTTTGTACATTCTATATTTTAAACTTTTTTTACAAATAAAAGTAAGCATTGGGAAAGATCTTAACATTAGAGTGTAACTTTTCCTTGAACTTCTGCTGGCTCAGTTCATTGCATTACACCCCTTTCTAGCTCTCACTGTATTGTCTCCTTCTATGGAAAATCAGAGATCCAGGCCTTCCCTCTTGCCTTGTCCATGATTTTGTTTTTCAGTCAGCAACAGCTCTCCATGACACCTGCTCCATCAATAGGTTTTTGCTTCTGTTCATGGTGAGTCTCTCAATGCCTTTTTTTTCCCCCTGGATTTCAGCTCTTGCATGTTCTCAATATTGCCTCTCTGGATAGTCTAAAATTTAAATTGTCTCATTATGTGCATTCTTGTGAAGGCCCCTAGAAGCAGAGCTACCAAGGTTTTCATTATATCATCATCCTCTTCACTGAAGGACCCCTGGCTCTTCACAAGGTACAGGCAGCTATCTCAGAGGATTAGGGTGACTCATAAGAGGATCGTCTGATTGTCTGACAGCTCTGTGAGTTTCTTGGCATTTGTGCTTTTGGAATTTAAATGGTGTCAATTATACCTTCACATGGAGTTTTCCTCAAACTATGCAAAAAAAAACATCTTGCCTTTTTGCCTCTACATCAATTAGCAGAATGGAAATTCTCTGAACACTTAAACACCCCCTCCCCTTTTCTATTTTGTGCCCTTGGCTTTTCCCCTCTTTTGTCCCTTTTTCATTCCTCCTTGCATGAGGAATCTGTCCTAACATTGTGGGGCTGGGATTACAAAATTAGAATGGAAATGTGTCAAATGGAAACCTCTGTCTATCACTTTGCTATCAGCACTTGCGCTGCTTTCCTGGCTGCTATGAAAACCCTGAGTTATGCTTTTTCTGCTAGTTTGCTTTTATTTTTATAATCAGCTGGGTCTTCAAGTGCTTTTTGAAAGCTGGAAAGGTAGCTGAGTTTCCTCACCCTTATCTTTGTCTTGAGCACAGCTGCTCAAAGTCTCGGAAGTGTGGGACCAGAGAAGGAACTGGGGATGAGAAGCCAGGGCAGTGCTTTGGCACTGTCAGCAGCGCGTTGTGCTCTGTGCTGAGGAGAATTCCCACTCCTGGCTGTGGGAACAAATGAACTCTGGGGAGAGCAAGGCAAAATGGGGAACCACCTGGGGGTCATCTCACCACCCCACTCCTCGCATCACATTGTGACTGAGGCCTAGACTGCAGTGCTACCCTCGTCTTAAACCACAGGAAGGAGAGCCTACCTCAAAAGTAAAGTAAAATTGTAAAAATGAAGAAGGATGTTTTTAACAAAAAAATTTCAGCCATTCCATCTCAAGACTTTTCTTCCTTGCAAGTGACAAAATACTCTATATACGCTTTACTTTCCTAAAAACCTTGAGGTATGTGATTAAACTTACTTTTCAGAGTAATTTTGGTATTAAAGCACCTCGTTTACTGCCTCTGGCACTTCATTCAAAGAGAGGAAGTAGAAAGAAAAGTGAAAGGCAAATCAATTATATGGGGGGAAATCAGTCTTTTCTTTAGAAAGCCAATTTTTTTTATTAATTGCCATATGATTTATTTTCCTCTAGTTGGTGTGTAACAGTGGAGAGAGTAAGGATGTTGATTCCTGGATCTTTTTGTCCTTCTGGTTCAATGCAGACAAATGCAGTTTTTTTCCCACTTGCTTCCACATGAGGCTGCCTCTTTCTTTCAGCATTTTTGTTGGATGATTTGGACTGCATTGGCATTTGTATTGTTATATATATTAATAATTTTATTTTGAATTGATAATTAATTTTTTTTTCAAGCAATTACTTCACTTCCCAAGTGTTCTGTATGAATTACAACCTCCCTGAATTATGAAGAGCAGAAAATTGCCTTTTGAATTTAGCACAGTTTTGAACGAACTGGAATCTGCTGATGTCCCAGCACAGGAAATCTTTCCATCTTCCCCCTTTGCACTTCTTACTGAAGTTCAGAGCTCTGAAAAAGGGCCTTGCCTTCCCCCTTCCTGTAGGCAATTCCCAGAAACAAAACGAGATAAGCAAAATACACATCTAGAGGTGTTCATTGAGTGAAAATGTCACAGCTGTTCAGAATCTTGTTTTCTATAGCAATTAGAGGCCCTGCATGTTAAACAAAGATTTCACCACTCAGTCTGCTTTGTCAGCATTGCACTGTATGTGGATCTCAAAATCCAGTGCCTTCCAGGATATCCCGGTCAACAGGATGAACAACAAGGATGAACTGTGACAGTTCAGGATCCAGACTGCTGCTGTTGCTATTTTCAAAGTCCTCAAGGTGATTTACTGAGGTAAGTAGAAAAAACTCTCAGTCCTTCTTTTAAAATGAGTCACAGAGAGGTGCAAGGAATATGATCACTGACCAAGATGTTCAGCAAAAAGTAGGAATTCCCACAGCACTTGCCCGCCTGTGCAGTATGTCTGACATCACTAATGACTCAGTTTTACTCAGTTACCCAAAGGTACAGTATATCTCTTTGAGTTATGCTTGTGAGTTCATCACTTTTTATACAGTACTGAAGAATAGCTGCCTACAAGGCTTGGAGTTTTGGTATCTGAATATTAGAAGTAGCAGAACTGGAAATGTAGGGTTTGGGTATTTATTTAATTTTCACTAAGTGATGGTTTATTATGAGTGATGACCTTATATATTTTCTGTTTCAGATGAATTCTTTGGGAGCATCAGATAATGAAGAATTCAACAAAAAACAACCTGAAGTAAATCCCCTTTTATTCAGGTACGTCAGTTTGTGTCTCACCCAAAGGACTGCTAATCCCAATGGTCAGGTTAAACTGAAAATCTAAGTGTCCTCTACATCTTCAGGCCTTTGAGATTTTTTGGCTTTGTTTTTGTTTGCTTTTGCTCCACATTTTCCAATATTATTCAGGAAAGTGGAGAAAAAAAAACAGAGTTGATTTTGTCTCTCAAATGAAAATCCCTCATCACTGACAAAACCTGCTCTGCTTGTGCCAGGTCTCTAACAGCTTGAAAATCAAATTAGGCCCAGAATTATTGCAGACACCGTTTTCTGTCAACAACCTGGGGAAAAAAAAAAACAACCAAATAAACAAAACCCTAAACAAAGAGAAAAAGCTTTCTCCTGTAATCTCAGTAAGAGCCATGCTTCCCAATCCATTAGAAGTGTCTCACTCCAGCTCTGGTGTTCCCTGTTGCCAAGTGTCTGGAAACAGGGGCTGCAAAAATTGTTCTAAAAAGTTGTTTGAAAGGGAGCAGAGAGATTGCATGCCAACTGGAAAGCAGGACAGCAAGAAATCCTTGAACTTGCTTTGCCAGTGATGAGAAAAACCTCACCAGATTCACTCTAGGTTGAGCTCACAGGGGTGGAGGAGGGGAGTTTAATCTCAGTATTTGTTAGTTTCTCAGTGTAGTGGTTTGTGCCACTGATACCATTTTTTCACAGGCAAGATGAATGCCTTTGCTAGCTTAGCAATGCCCACCCTCCTTGAATGATACAGTAGGTACATTGATAGTAGATACAGTGGGTCAGATTAAAAAAAATTCCCTCTAGCCAAGTCTCTAGCTTTGGTCACAAGCAAATCTCTAGAGTAAATTAAGAACAGGACAAGCATATATGACATTTCCCCCAGTGCACTCTGAAATGCCATGTCAATAATAACAGTTGATGGGTTCTCTGTTATGAACTTAATTACTTTATTGTTCAATGCATATCAACTATTAGCTTCTACAACATCCTCTAACTTCATGTTCTATGAGTCTCCTACACCCTGAGGGGCAGAAAATTCCTGATTTTCCTGTTTGTTTTATTTTCCTGTTTGTTTTGAACTTGCCAATGAGAAGCTTCATGTAGCATGCCCCATATCTTGTACTCATGAAGAGATGAACCAAGAGTCCCCTTACTCTCCACAGTCCTCATGCTTTCAATGTCTTTCCTCGACCACAGGAATTTCTGTATATTTGCTAAGCATTGCTGCTCCTCTCTGAACTTTTTCCAGTTCCAATATGTGCTTGGAAATAAATGGTAGAATGGAATGTCTTGCTGCACAGTCCCTGTTTTTAGCAGAGGCTTTTGCAGCATGTTGCTGCTGATGGATTTGTGCAGTCATCACCGTTAAAGCTTGAGGCTGTCAGCAGCAGTAGGTGAGCAATTTCAATTTTAAAGAATTTTTCTTTTCTCTCCTCCCCAATATTGCTAAGCCAACTTATCATATCAAGCTGTTTTTTTCTTTCTTTTTTTGCTTCCAGGTTGTAAATGTAAGCTTGCCAGTGTGGGGTTACTACTTCCCAGCAGGCAGGCAATGCAGGCATTGTGAATCAATTTAGACCTTAGGTTTTTATCTTGTGGGAAAAAGGGGAAAACAAACCCCCCTTCAAAAAAAAAAATAAAAGGACCAAATCTGGGAACAATAATTTAAAATCAAGAAAGAACTTAAGAGAATAATTTGTCAGACTTCACCTTACCTTCTTAAGTTACTAGCCAAGATTTCTACAAGCTACTTCTAACTAATCAGAGACGATATAAAGAAATTGAACTTCTAAGTATGGATAAATTTTGTAATTTTATGTTGTCACTCCCTCTAGACATTTTACCTCTTTTCATTGTATCATGTTGAAAGGAAAGTATTTGTTTTGATCTCAGCTTTTTTCTGCACAGTGTGCAACTTGTTTTTGTGTTAGCACTTAATGTCTTCCAAGAAATCCTGTTGAGGGTTTTCAAATGCTTCTTGTTTGCAGACAATAAAAAAATATAAGTGGGTGGAGAAAAGATAGAAATTATTTGAAGATGATGAAAATGTTTCTAAGAAGAAAGTTGCTAAAACTACAGAAGAATATTGAATTTTACACTCTGGATCAATTAAAATTGGACAGTATAATATATCGATCAGAATGTGAATTTGTGTTGGACTTGAAGGGTAGATTAGACACTGGTTGGATTTGGGGATGAGATTTTCAGAACCTGTCAATCTGCTCTTTCTATTTAAGTGATAATAGTGTTCAGTCAGCATTCAGCACATTTTGAGTATCCTAGGATTCGGCTCTCTGGTTTTATAAGCTGAATCTTCATTTCTTTATCAAAAGAAAATACCCTGCAACTCAAAGACACATTTTCCTGAAATTAGATGTTTTTTTCAGTCTCCAGGCTGCTAAAATGCAGTCTTATTTTGAAATCCTATAAAGGAATCTCTTGGTTTTGTAGCATCTTGGATCATTGTTGAACCTTTTTTACAGTCAACTGTCTCATTCCCTCAAGGGTTCTTTTGTATTAGCAGCTTTTGGGATAATATTATCCTAATAAATCTGTCACTACTACAGTTGTTTATCTCTACCTTTATTATGTTAAACTCTGATAGTGGAAGAGTACAAAACCTACATTTAAAACACCCTAATTTGATCAGCCTTGGGAAGAGGACAAAACAACCTCACAAAAAGTCACCTAATTTTCTTTGAGGGACGTATGGGAACCATCAGCATGTGCTGTATCCATCCATCCTCATGTGCAAAGCGTTTCTGAGCTGAGCACACACCACAGCGTTTCCTGACCCTGACAAACTGCAGCTGCAATCCCTCTTGAGCTAAACATGCAGCCTGAGCCAGCTGTAGCACCCACAGTTTTGACAACAACTTTTCTGGAGTTGTAGGCTGGGCTAGGTATCTCCACAGATCCCTTTCAGCCCAAGTTTCCCTATGACTGTGATTCTGGAAGTGGCAGTCCCTTCTCAGCTCCTGTAGGGATTCACTGAAATTTTTGTTCATCTGTAGTTTGTGAAACTGCTGAGGACACGGCACTGTCAAGACATATTAATGTTCAAGGCACAGCTTCACTTTCCCAGCATGTGTTCTAGGCTCCTTCCAGTCCTGGAGGATCCTGCTATTTCCATGTTTCTGCACACTTTTCTCTTGAGTGGAACCACCAATAGATTTCCTACAATACTCCTCTCAGGTTTACATCTTGTTGTCACAACTCTGACTAAAAAAAAAAAATCACAGTAAAGTTTGGTGGAGCTAAAATAAGATATGTATGATTCCTTAGACAGGTTTCAGGCCACTGAGAATTCACAAAAACAGTAATCAAGTGGGAATGGTTGGAGCCCAATAGATAACACATTTCAACTTGTAAACGATCTAATAACAAGGCTTGAATTAAAACTATATTCATCCCTCTACTCCTTTTTTTTCTTTTCTTTTTCTTTCTCTTTATCATGCTTTCACATTCCCCAAACTGATTATTTGTTTCTTTCTAGCTTGCCTCTGGAAAGGGGACAAGCCTAAAGACTTAAGACTAGTGAGATAGTAATCATTGGTTCACACTGTTTCCCTTCCAGCTATTTGCTATAAGCAAGAACAAGAACAACAGAAAAATAAATATACAAGACAGAAAGAAAGAGAGCCTGAGGAGAGAACATTCATATTGTCATTTAGATGAACTATGCAGCTATCTCTCTTGACACACCTATTCCACCAACATGTTTCTTCTCAACCTGGTATTCTTTTTCTGTCCTTCTTCATTACATTAGTGATCCTTTTCTCCTCTCCTGCTCTGACTACAGCCTGAGCCACTTGCTTGGTTTTTTTGGCTGTATTAGCCACGTTGTTTGTATTGCTGTCCCGTGGGTGACCTAGCAGCTCAAACTAGTAACACATATTTCTTTCTCAACATTTTACTCTCCAAGCTTGTTGAAGACATTTTATATGTCCAAATTGCAGTAATGCATTTTGGGGATAATAACACAGAAGTGGAATTAATGCATTTTGGACCTTTCCTTTCTAACAAGAGTGGACTGGCCTGGATAAATGGTTTTCTCATGTAGACTTTTTTGGTCTTCTTTTGTTTCTTTTGTAGCATTGGTTGTTTTCCTCCAGACCTCTTCATGGAATTTTTTATGTTTGTTCTTGAAGAGCAGCATCTGCAAGTTCTGTTTCAAACTAAAAATATAATAGATTGAGACATTCTGATATCATGAAGGTGCGACTGGTTTCATTTACATTGCAGAAAGCCTGGGGCATTAACGTATCTGTGGAGTGTCTATCATAATGAGGTTTCCTGAGTAGAAATCTGGAATGTGTCTAAGAGTCATGACACATGATTGAGACAATGTTCCTGATAAATATAAATTAATTTCAGAAAGAAGGTAGAATTATTTTTACTCTCCCTCATTTATATCATTAAACTTGTAGGAACATTGTACCTTCAAAACTGTGACCAATTTTTTTGAAAATGGCCAGTCAAGGAAGATGAACACATAAATGCCAGATGATCACAGGAACTTTCTGTGTCTTAAGAAACAAGGCTAGACAAAAACTGGCAAAGAATAGTTATTTCTTAACTATGCAATAGTGCAGAGAAAGATGTGCTCTCAGAGCATGTTGCAGGTAAGGCACAGCAACCCACATTCCTCAGTAAAACACTGACAGTAATAATTTTTTTGCAAACAATATCCACAGGGCTTATGAAGTAGAGATAAGGCCTTAGGAAAGAGAGATAAAGTTTGATTCTCCTATAAGACTCCATCTACATGAAGGAGCAAAACTTCCTGGTCCTAGAAATGTTAGTATATGAGAGGATAAAAAAGCAATGAAAACAGTAGAAGAAAATAAATTTACCTTAGTTTTAACACCTGGAGGATTTACACATGTTTTAATTTAATTCCAGATCCTCACAGGAAGTTAGGTGCCCTAGGGATTTCTTGGGAGTTAGGTACTTAAATCCTTGCAAGGTTTTGTGTGAGTGACTTACCCAAGGAGATGCACATAATCTCTGCAGGGTTGAGATCTGAATGAGACCACATAAATGTCATTCCATTGCCTTATCCAGCTTATTTGTGTAAGGTTGGGTTGCTTTGACTGTGTTGTATCTCACATGGCTGTGGTTTCTGTGTTTTTGGAATGCTGGGCACAAGTACAGGTTTGATTTGGTCTTAACATACAGAAACAAGTTCTAGTCATATGTTCATAAAAAAAAAAAAAAAAACAAACAAAAAAACCCAGTACAAAACAAACCAAAAAAATTTGAAGTTCAATTAAAAATCATTAACATGTCTAGTCTAACTTTAGTGTTATAAACCACAGAAATTAAACAGTGAAGTTAGGACCTAGTGCTGTAGAAAGGATGCTGGTCTTGCTATTACCACCAGTAGCTCAGGCTGATTATTCAGTTCCTCCAGGTAAGGTGTGTGTGACCATGTTAGTTCAGCTGCTCTGCCTCACTGGTCATTAGCCAGACCACTACAGTGTGGCTCCCATCTGGAGCATCCCAAAAGTGGGATGAGCAATCTGCTTGTTGGCTCCACCCCACCCGCAGTGTGGGTACAGCTGGCTCTGTGCATTGTCTCTGCACACTCAATCAAGCTACCAAAGACAGTGTAGTTCCCCGAGGGTAGGGATATCATGAAGAAATGGCTATTTCATCACAGACACCAATCGTGCTTAATTTACTGAGGCTGGCAAAGAAAGGGGTGAAGACTCAGAAGGTACAAAGGCAGTAGAAAACCAGGCATGTTAATATCATTAAAAATGGGCATAAACTGGCTACAATAGCAATCGGATGTCCCTTTAAATAGCTGAACAGTGTTTAAAGATCTGACTTGTTTTAGGACAATATGGACCCATTTTCAAAAGTACTCTGTCCAAACAGCTCAGTAATTTCCTTCTATCTGAGAGCTTACCTCACAGGGAACATTGTAGGGAAAAATGAATGGATAAATGAGGTATGCTAAGAGCTATTAAATACTAGATAGCCAGAGAGATTCAGCTGTGAATATTGACAATAGCTCAATGTGTAGCATTCAGGATGTCTTGTCTTCAAGCAATCCTGATGTTTATTCTACTGTATCCTTTCAAATGAGCCAGGTTCCAGCAATATGTTATGTAGTGTACATAAGCTAGCATGTCATGAGGGGAAAAAGAAATAATAGTTACCACACTCAAACAGCAAATTCATGTAGGTAAAACGAGTCACAGTATTTGAAATGTCAAAATTGTTAATAGCTTTGCACTTGTCTGGGTGTTAATTTGTATTTATAATTGAAGCAACAAAGCAAGGAAGGAGCAGGTGACATGCTTTCACCAAAGTATCTACTGCAATCATTTCTTGATGATAAAAGCATTTAGAATATGTCTAACAGATAAAAGAGCCTTTCTGATCAACTGAACCAAGTGTGAGGGTTAACTGTCTCCCCATGTTCATGAGATATATATTTATATACAAAACTCCAAAGAAGATAGCTTTGATATACTCTAAGCCTTTGTCAGGAGGCAGATTTTAACACCCTGTGTGTATTCTGTCAATCAAAACTCTTTTGAAATGTGTAAGACAAACTCAAAGCATTAACACTGGGTTTCAGGGATCTCTGCTGGAAATGGAAGACCTTCCCTTCTCAGTCAGTAAAGCTGTTTCTTCAGGTGTGTGCCAAAAAGCCAGAAGGGGAAAAGGAAAAAAAAACAAACAAACAAAAAGGAAGTGGTTCTACAGTAAGGAAACAGTATTCTTAACACGTGTAAAGTGATAGACTTTCAACACACTGTGATCACAGCCCAACCTGCTCATCTGCTCCACGGTGTAGATTGCCATTCCTACAGGTCTAGCTGATTTCCTATTCTAATCTGAGGAAATAGCTCAATGCCAGGGTAAATTTTCCTAATGTGCTGATTTTTGGTGACAGCTTGCACTGAGGGCACAATCCATCTCTGACTGCATGCTCTAGAAAGTAGAAATAAAACCAAGTTATCTCACTTGAGCACTTATCCAACATGAAATTTTCATTTCATCAGGCACAGTGTTGGTGACTTGAATTCTAAGCATTTGGCCTTCTGCTGCTGTAAATTGCTATGTGAGCTCTAAAGCAAACCAGTGTGCATTTTTCGTGTGTCAATGGTCCTCTTTATTCCCATACCAAGATAATTCTTGGTGAGGTTGCACAATGGGCTTTTCTGCCTGCAAGCTGCTGCTTCAGAGCTCTCTGCAGAGAGCTCCAAAATCTGAACTTCACCATTAGCTCTTGTTTATCTCAATAACAGGGAAGGGGAGCTACATGAAAAAAGAAAGTATATATTTTACTTTTTCTTTTTTTTAACTTCCTCATATCTTGAGCAGTACTCAGCATATCTGTGTGCTTATGTACAAGTATGCAAGGGTGAACACTTATTGACTTGTGACTTGTATAAATTAGGCACATATTTAGTGAGCATCCTTGTCATAAAATTCCTTTTATAAGTGTAAATTGCTGTTTACAGCCCAACACTTCTGGCCTCACAAAAAGAATCAGAATCTTTTTTGTTTCTTTATTATTGCTATTGTAACTGCAGGTTTGTTCATCTCTGAGGTATTGGGAGTATATTATAGACATCATTAAATTTATGGCTCTTGTGTTTAGGAAAGAGAAAGATATGGTCATCCTGCTGACAAATTTATATCAACCTGAGCATATAAAAGATTAAAAAGTAAGCTTAAGAAATTTTTGCAGTTCCTTTCTAAGTACACTTCCTATTACTGGCATTTGGTGTTTGTCTCAGTTACTCATCAATCATCAAACTTTAGATATTTTGCCAGTAAGTAAATCAGGATGTTAGTGCGGATAGACTGGTACAAATTTAGACAAATTTTCTCTTTATTTCTCATTGATTTATACTCTTGAGAAGAGTTGGTAAGTGTGAGGCAACAAATGCTTTTGAAATTCAATGAAATTTGAGGCTGTTTCTCTGAATAAATACTCAGAAACACTGAAAATAATGTAAAAAGAGGAATCTAAAAGGTTCCCTGAAGTCTTAAATTTAGCCTTTAGATTCTCTTAAAGAACTTTCAACTGTGCAGTTGCAAATAATAACATAATGTTTTTCTCTTAATCAGAAAGTGCATTGAAGTATCTTAGTTGTACTCCATGTTTATAGAATGATAACTACCTTTCCACTTGGTCACTTCATGTACCAATATCAGGAAAATATTAAAGAAGCCAAAGAAATATATGTTTTTTCTTCTCTCTGTAGCCTTAGAGGCAAGTCAGCCAAGAGCCTGAGCTCCGCTGCCTTCCTTATTGCTGAGGGTAGTTATGCAAAAGTATATTCACATCTGTAAATTTGATTTTTCTTGCTCTTCTAAGGCAAGAAAAGGAGGTTTGCCACCTTTGCTTCATGTGCACAGGCTGAGAACTGTGGAAAAGCCTGGCAAAGCTCTTATGCCTTTGGACAGAGGAGAAAAAGAAGATTTTACCCACAGACTTGATGGTGGTTCTAGAATGGGTTTATGCAGAAAGGTGTCCTGTCCCTATTACATCTGCACTGAACAGCTCCTTGTGGACAACAAGGGACTCAGTGGTTGTGACCTTCCTTGCAAACACACTCAGAGGCAATATTGAGGGGCCAACAGTTGAACTATTAATATTTTTTCAGCTTTTCTTCACAGCTCAGTTCTCCTCCTATGTTGTCAGTCTTCAAAGCAATTTTTCACGCTGATCCTGTTGAAAAATGTCTGTGTGCTGGGGAGGACGTGTGATTAGCTGCCCAGTGTTTCCTTCATCAGAGCTGCTGTGAATTCCTTTCTATTGCATTAGCAACCAGAAATTTGTGGAGTTTTTTGGTTTTTTGTTGTCGTTTGTGGGGTTTTTTAAAGTAAATGTTGCTGCTGTGGCATTTAATGCATGCAGTCCTTCAAAGCTCACTAAAGGCGGTGGAATGGCTAAATGATGATCCAGCTTCTGTGTTGTCAAACCAGAGCACAGCCTTACAAACTGGGCCTGGTGTTGTTTCCTTTCCTGTCTCCATTGATTTGTGAATTCATACTCATCAGAAAGTGTGATTTTCTTCTTGTTTCTCACACTTCCCCTGAGCTAACTGTGACAGTTATTGTGTTTTGGATTTGGCTTCAGGTTCCAACTGAGATTTTATATCTTTGGTGCAGAGTGTGAATTAAAAAAAAAAATGGAGAAAAAAGCTGTTTTGTGATGTCTGTGAGTCTTCTTGTAATTTGAGGTGGCTTTCTAGCCTGGTCTACACACATGGCTTTCCTTCATGATTTATGTCTTTTAACCCCACAGTAACTATTGCAATTGTGCACTTCATCTCTTGAGAATGGATTGAAAGGTGAGTGGACAGGAGAGTTCATCTGCTCTGTTACCAAGCCCATGGAGCAGCTCTTCTCTCACTGAGCTGCGTGCTGGGATGCACCTTTGGTTCACCCCACCATAATAGATCTTTTTGCTTACAGAAAATAAAGAGGAGTGAGTGAGACATGGAGGAAAGATTAAATTCAGGAAGAGGAATTTTGGGATTGTTTCCTACAGGCTTCCTCTATTTAATGTCTCTGTTTCTCTACAAATATAGAAAATATTGTAGAAAGAGTGAAACTCAGGTAAGCACCAGACTTAGTTCTCCCTTAGAAGTGGAACTTAAAGTAAGTCTCTACATTTGGGGTGGTGAACTGTTATAGGGGAAAATAAAGATTATACAGAATGGAGAATGATCAGATACAGGACCTTAGAAGAACCTTAAGGTTTATCTTTATTAGTCAAAAAATTACATTTATACTCTGTATTCAAAATCAGAAATCCTGAAAATCCTAGGCTCAATTCAGATCTCTAAGTATGGGACATAAAGAATTTCTTGTCTAATTTCTTGAGCTGACACGGGATCTTCACTATTCCAGTTTCCTTTAGTTTAAAATTGAAATAATCTATCTTCTAAGAGACAGCATGCTGATGATGTGTTTCATATCTCACTCTAAAAATGACACATTATTATGAATCCATCCCTTCTTGCAGTGAGTGTGTGATGATAAGGAATCACTGTACCTTTAAAGCAAAGGCAAAATGTGAAATAACAGTTGCTTCTTTGGAATTGATGAGTTAACCTGGATTTTTTTTGTATCCCAGGTTATCCAGACTGCTGAATTCATAATAAATTGCTACCATTACATTTTTCTGAGGCTTCTTGTTACAGAATTCCTTTAAAAGGTTAATTGTCAAACTTTAGTTTGGGACTGTATAATGCACTTCAAAACTCCATAACTTTACTGAAGTATTAGCATAAATATGGTGGGTGATAAAAGGAGTTGTTTTTCATATTTTTTGAAAGGTTAAGCTCATATAATTATTCATGATAGCGTAAATATGTTTTTATTCCAGGATGCTAACAGCACTATAAATACTCATTTTAAGGCTTATGAATCTCATGTGAGTCCCACTAAAGTAGATGGAAAGGTATATCTTGATATACATGTTCTTTGGATAATATTCTTTACCTGGGATGACTATAATTCACCCTTCCTTGGTCTTTTAGGGCAGTATTTTCAAAATTCTCACAAAATAATTAAGTATGAAAGCAGATGGTGTTTAAGCAAATGCTTGTGTTCTCTCCTTCTCCCCTCTTCTGAAGTAATGGAGGAATTGTACACATTGGACTGATTGTTGACTGCCCTGCCCCATCTACTCTAAAGGCATTATAAGACAGATCTTTTTTATAAAGTCCTTGGAAATCTATCAAGGGAAAAGTGCTGTGCAAGAATTAGATGGAAAAAGTACTTCTGTTCCTACTTGTTTTCATGTTTGTTTAACATTGTATACAGACTGGTGTCTTCTGAGCACAAGAACTTGACTGGACAAAGTCACTTTCCGAATTTCATCTTGTATTGAATGCAACACAAATGTTTTAAAAAGGAAGGATAAAAAGGAGCCCTGACTCTGAAAATGACCTGGAAGATTGCTTAGAAAGGCTGTGAATGTTCCATCACTGAGCATTTTGGAGGAAAGGGAAAAGGGAAACATCCATCACAAAGGAAGACAATTTATTGGGAAGGGGCAGCAGAATATATAGAGAGTTCCTTCCTAAAGGGAGACAATTTTTTTTTAATTTACTCCAAACATAGCTTGAGGCAAAGTAACAGTAGGTTAATAACCAGGGCCATTCTTTTCTTCAAATTTATGTTATTTTTGATGGTACTAATTCCAAAATTGGGAAATATTTGATGGCAGCTCTTCCTGTGGAATAACATAGCATTGCAAAGTGGGAGCCCCCAGTCTTCTCCTAATAGCACTGATAATCAGTCACTGCACAGGGTGTCTGCTCCATTGCTACACACCAGGTAGATGGCAATTACAATGGATGCAGAGAACTCATCACTGAAAGGCACTCCTCTCAGTTGCCATGTTCTTTTATTTGGCTTTGCAGAAGCTAGTTTGTGTGTCTGTGAATCACAGTGATGCACAGCCCTGAACACCCAGCAAGCAGGAGTATCTGGGCACTTACAGCACTGCCAATTCCTCCAGCTATGCAGCTGGGGCTGGATGGAGCCTCAGTTCCTCCTTTGCCTCATGTTGTGTCAGTGCAGCTAAATTACCACTGCCACAGGACTGAGCTGTGACAGAGGAAGACCAGGTGCAGTAGGGTTCCCTGACAGAGAAGTTATCTTTAATCTTTTTACTGAGAATTCCAAAAATTTGTCTGCTCCTTTGCTTGGACCAGATTGGAGGGTGCCCCAGATAATATCTACAAGCAATTAAGAGTGTAATATATATACACACACACATATATATGTGTGTATCTATATATGTGTGTGTATGCAAGTACATATGTGTTTATATATTATACACATATGTCTACATATAAAATACAGAAATATATTAGTGTATCTGTCTATACCTAGTGAAGACACAGTAAAGAGATGTATAAACCAAGCAAGTAATAAATTTATGTTAGTTTTGGATTGTGCTTTCCTGGCAGGAAAATTCCCATAGATCATTCTGTCACTGGACTGTGGTTGGGAGTTGGCTGCATCTCTGAAAAAGTCCTCTGCAGAATATTGTCTTCTGCAGATAAAAGTTGAGTTGCTATTTCTGTAAAGGAATTTTGTCTCTCTGAGCACAGTTTCAGGACACAGCTGCATTTACGTGAACCTTGTTATAGCATTTCTTAGATCATACCAGAGAGACTTATGACCTTCATAAAGCCAAGAAGGACATACATTGCTGCTTTAAAAGCTTTTAGTAACTGATCATTTTTCATGCCCACTTGTCTCTGGCAGTTATAGTAAATTTGCTGTTCTCTACATGGTTCCAAGATACACTTTCCCTTATTACAGAGCCACAACAAAAAATACTGTAGTAATTGATGATTCCAGCTTGAAATGTAGTTGTACTGCTTTGGTTAATTTCCATTTAACTTAGTATTATTAGCTACACACCAGTGGTTCTTCTGCCTCTGAAAGGTGACATCCAGAAGTCCACAGAAAAGGGGTTGTTTTTAATGTACAGCTTTTTTAGATCCAGATGTTCCTAAAAGTATTATTTTTGTTATAGTAGTAGGTAATAGTAGTAACTCACCATAATTCAGTATCCTGTTTTGCTCTGTTGTGTGTATTTCCTAAGGAACAAGACCATTCAGTCTCAAACAGTGTATTATTTATACTGTTTTCATAATTATTATTAATGAACTAAGCAGCACAGTGATTCCCAGCCTTAGGATTTATCAAGCCAGAAGTGAATTGACAAGCAGAAAACATTACTGCCACAGAAAACAGAAATCCAAAGGATTTACCTGGACCTGCTGAGCTGCCTGCTATACAAACAGAAACAATGATCTTCTGACACCAAATATCTTATTAATTAAAGGTAAGAGAAGATAAAAGGTGCAGACTTTTTGGAAACAAAGGTAGTTGTGATAGACCCTCCTGAAAGTTCAACCTCAAGGAGAGCTAAGTCTTCTTTGATCTTTCTTATCAGTGCTGTGATATAAATAATTGACATTTTGCTAGAAAGTGTCCTTCAGGTAGAAATATACAGTCAATTAAGCTGTCCTTAGTATTGTTATTCTCTTTTTTTATCCTAATAATTTCCAAAACCAGTATTTGTGTTGCCTTTTTATTAAGGACAAGAGAGAATTCACCAGGTGAAAAAGCACAAAGTTAACTGGAATAATTCCTGGATGCTAGTTTTGAGATGATTTGGCATGTTTCTTTCAGTTTGTTCATGTAGCAGTGGAATATGTTTTTTTCCCAGGTAGCACTTACCAGGGTTTCTGGCATTGTCTGCAAGGTGACATGTGCCCAGGTTTCATAAAAAAGGCTCAATTTCTGAATAGAGCTCAATAGCTCAAAATGGAGATTGGAAAGAGAATATCCTCGTGTGGGGTTTTCACAGATCTTGGTCAAAGGCAATAATATTTGTTTTTATTGATATTAACCAATTACACAATTTAAAAATATCCTCACTCTTGAATAGAATTCTGTAGAGCACTTAAAAATCCCAGTTTAAGAAAGGAACAGAAAGCAGGTAATTTACTCTTAATTTTGATAGCAGTTATCCTTAAAGTTTTTCTAACCCAGATATATCAGCATTAGAAAATAGTAAAATATGCTAACAGAGAGACAGGAAAAAATGTAAATAGCTTGACTTTTTTTTGTTTTGGTTTGGTTTTTTGGGAAAAAAGAAACGACTCACAGGAAAAACAGTAAAAACTCAAATTATTTAGGAGACCTGTTTTAGCAGAATGGAGGGGATGAGATGCAGCTAAATGTCACATGAGAATTTAGTCTCTGTGTTCATAGTGCTGTGCTGGTTGTGAGGGATCTGCCCACAGTGGTGGGTTCCTGGGCTGATCAAAGTCTGAAAAGGTAGATGCACCCCCTGGAGAGCCATCACTGTAAGAGATTCTTGCCAGCCAAGGATGTAGAAGAACTGACTCAGGCAGTGGAAGTCAAGATCTAGGGAATTTATAAGACTTCATGAAAGAAAAAAACAAGAACAAGATGCTAAACAAAACAGCCTCAAATGTGCAGGCACTTTTATTTCAGAAACAAAAGCTGAGCATTTCTACGAACTGAGATGCTACAAATACTGCAAGATTCATGATGAATTATTGAGAGCTGGAAAGACTGCAATTTTTTGGAGTTAAAGGAAGTGAGACCTATGCCATGTGAACACTCCCTGACAGCTCATTGTCACTGACACTGTATATACTTTACTTCACCAGGGAGGAGAAAATATCTTGGTTTTTTGTCTTTTTTTTTTTTCCACAGACCTATTCTTTAGTCCAATGATGATGATTCACAATGTGGCATCAAACATTAATGTTCTCTACAACATCTGGAAAATACTGACTAGAAAATTAAGAGGAGATTAATGTTCCTTCTGATATTTTTATCCTCTTCACGCCTCATCATCATGCCCACTGTACCATGAGATCAACAAGATTAGATATCTTTGAAATATGCTCACCAGCAGAATGTGATATTCAGGCTGAGGTAAGAAGATAAGAGCAACTGACCTGCAAGATTAAGGTGACAAATTAGACATCCAACAGGACATCTTTGTTCTAAATAAGTGAGGTATGAATCCATGATGCATAGTTTTGTTGACTTCTCCTCATCTGAAGGAGAATTGTAATTCATTAAAAATACAGACAGTGTTTTGTTTCTGATTGTTCATGGTTCAAGTGACAATGAATAACACTGGTTGACACAGAAGATGGAGGGAAATAAATAAAGAACTTTGAATAAAAAAATGAAAATAATTAAAAATAATGT
This sequence comes from Chloebia gouldiae, assembly GCA_003676055.1. Classification (NCBI taxonomy): domain Eukaryota; kingdom Metazoa; phylum Chordata; class Aves; order Passeriformes; family Passeridae; genus Chloebia; species Chloebia gouldiae. The sequence continues at coordinate 8,058,126 of QUSF01000012.1, forward strand.
GTATGTGAGTTGCATAGTACATAATAATGTAATACATAAAATATGTAATATATATGTAAAAGTAATATATATTTGATAGATACTAGATTTATATATGCCTATTTGGTACATTTATGTATATAATATATATGCATATAATCTGTGCAAAGCAGAATATTTGCATATAAATACATACATATATATACATATATAGATAGCTAGATACCGAAGATGTAGACATGGGTATAAAATGTACATGAAAATAAAAATAATCCATTGTCCATCTTCCATGAGAAGTAGCTCAAGAAGCAATTGGCTCAAAATGGAGCTTGATGAGTTAAACCTTCAGAAGAATCCTAACAATTACGCTTGTGGATCATATGGAACAAAATAGTTTATGTTGTCAAAAATGAGCATGAACCTCTGCTGGTCATGATATAGATCCATTTTATCCTTAAGATTGCCTTTCAGCATCTTGCCAGCCTTATCATACTATATCCTTCCAATCTTTTAAGCTCTGAACATCAGTAATGTGTTTAACTGAAGAGTTGCAGTGTTGAAAGGACATACTGCTTCTTTGGATTTATGTATTTTATGAATATAAAGAGGCTATCTAATGAAGAACATGCTCCTCTGCCCAGCAGAGAGTGAGTCGTAGGATTTATCCATATGATATAAAACAGTGCATAAGCTTAAGTGGCAGTGCATTAAGAAAGTGAAATTAAAGTTGAAAATGGTCACCATTTCTGGGACAAGGTGGGGAAGGGGTTGGAAAAAGCCAAATAGCCAGGTGTATTTGTGCTAGTGATTCAGTGTTCCACTCAACATAGGTTTTAATATGACAGAGGGAAAAAACTAAGAATTTTCTTCTTTCTGTTAATTACTTGTTACTTATTGCTCGGAATTTTTGATATGTAAGCACATAGAAGATAACTAATTAATTTTTTTTTTATTATAGTCTCTAATACTTGTGAAGGAATTTTCCAGGACTTTCAGGATCAGACAAAAAGGAAGTGGTTTGGAAACGGGCACTACTAAATATATTTATTCTAAAACAAATGTTGAGTAATTAAATCACCAGAATGTATGAATAGAGTAAGCTCCAAAGTGAAACACAGTGACCAAAGAAATTAGTGGAGCCAAGTTGCTAAGCAGAGATAAATAGGGGCCTAATTGGTTTTATACGTCTCAATTGAGGTACTTATTCATGTGCAAAAAACTCACAACATTAAAAATAATTTGATTTAGAAATTGTTTTCATGGAAAGCATTTGGTATGAAGCTCTTCTATCAATGTAATATAATGACAGCAGAAGAGAAGATATTTCCAATTAAACACTTGAAAGCTTCATAGCCATAAATTAGTTGGTAGGCAACAGAGTTTGTATGAACTGTGACTCTGAATGGGAAAATATGTTCTCTTCAGAAAAGTCATGCAACTAAATGGCATAAACATGATCTAAAAATTCTTATAGGTTAGTACTTATGTTTGTAGTTAAATGAGAATTATGCTTTCTAATGTGTTTAGCTGCTGTCTTCTACTGGAGGACATTAAAGTAGCTTCGAATATTTGGGTGCCCATATGACTCAGAAGCAACAGAAGTATCAAAATCACAGAATATGCTGAGTTGGAAGGGATGCAAAAAGATCACTGAGTCCAACTCCTTGCCCTACATGTCCATCCCTCATTAACTACCTCTTTGGAACTATTTTTTATCAGTTAAAACTGATTTGGACTGCCATTACCCAGGACTTTCCAACCTCAGGCAGATAAAACACATAAGCTACTAGCTAGATTATCCAGTATCATGCTTTTTACTCCTGTTTTGTTCTTACCTAATTCTAGCTGCTCAATGAGACAAGAGGGTGAGAGAAACATAATTAAAAGCTGACATATTCCAGCTGGTGATGGATGTGAGCTTTGGACCTGTCCAGCTCAAGATGGGATTTAACATGGATGTCTGACCAGATGGGGTCTTTGGTTGCTAGAGTTTTCAAGGTGACCTCTGCTCTCTTACATGCAGAGTCTCAGCTGGTTAACCTCCCTCAAAACATTCACAAGGACCAAGAGCACTGGTTCCAACAATTTTGACCCTGTTGACTGGGTCCATGTGGGCCACATTTCTGATGGAGGGACATGCCCAAATGAGTAACTTTGGACATTTTGACCTTAGGCCAGGTCTCATAATGAATTCAAACTCCAGCTTTGGGCTATATGCTTCCATCTTGGCTGCTTTTTTTTTTTCCCCTCATAAAGAATACTGCGGGCCCAAGAGCCCTGTATTTGTTGTGGCTTTGTGAAGAAAGACACTTAAAAATATATAAAATTTGGCCAGAATACTGAGACCATGTTTAAAGCAGTGGCTCAGTAATGCATTTAGTAGATCAGTTGAAGACAAAATCAGACACTGACCATCTATATTCTTACAAGGAAACAAGAAACTCATGGGCACTGCTGTTTGCTGCAATTTAATGAAACATACATAATTCAATGAAAATAAAAGCAAATAGTCTTCTGTCTGAAAACCATGTCTTCAAGACAAAAAGATATGTCACATATATACTGACATCACCAAATTAATTTTGAGTTTTGAAATACTAAGGTTTAATTAAAATTGTATTTCAGTAAATGGAAGGTTGCAATAGTTCAGATAAAAAATAATGTAGAAGGCTTTTTCCTAAGTGGAAATTAAGCTTGTTTCATACCCTTCTAACAAATATTTGAAACATGTAATTTGTTTCTCAAAACAAGGTTTTGTGTTTTAACTGACATAATGGTCCTTGAATGTTCTGAAAATACATGTGATAGTGTTTATCTCCCACATAATTTTCATCAAACTTAATGCCCTAAAGTCCATTAGTAGGGGAAAAAGAGTGAAGAAAAATTTCTGAAAGAGCCTGTGTAATGAATGCTGAATGACAGCGACTCAGTAAAACAAAGGATTTCTTGTTTTTAAATGAAAATCGAGATCATCAGATTGCTAGCTTTGCTAAAGAGGGTTGTCATTTAGTACTCAGCCCAGACAAAAAGCATAGCTATCAAGTTGAAAGTTTTGTGATTGAGGTGAAGATGTGGTCTGATTCACCACACCTCACTTTGGAGTTTTGGATGCTGAATAGCAGAGATTTTTTCCTGAATGAAAAGAGTTAAGTATTTTTGTGAAACGAACCTACCTCTTTCCCTAATAAGATGTATCCAGGATTGGTGAACGACCTATTTCCCTGGGCATCCTGTTCTCATGCTTGAAAACCCTCTCAGTGAAGAAATTTTTCCCGATATCCAATCTAAATCTCCCCTGGTGCAACTTGAGGCTCTTTCCTCTTGTCCTGTTTTTTATTTTTACTGGTGGGAAGTGATGACCCTCACCTGGCTACAACCTACTTTCATGTGGTTTCAGAGAGTGGTAAGGTCTCTGCTCTTCTCCAGGCTAAACACCCCCAGCTCTCTCAGCAGCTCCTCATAGAATCTGTGCTCCAGACCCCTCACCAGCTTTGCTGCTCTGTGGACATCTTAATGGAGATGAAGCCAAAAAGTAAAGAAAACCTTAGATAAAAAGAAAATAAAGAAAAACATCTTTGCTGAATCCCTGCAAACCTGTTCTCAGGAAGCCTAAGGGAGGGAATGTACATCAGCTGGGAAAGAGAGCAGGGAAGAAAATAATTGGAAAAAGTTGTCAATTCCCATGGCACAGCTGGTGACTGCTCTTCTTTCTCCCAGGTAGCTATTTCAGGAAGGCTTATCATCCTGGTTGGAGTCAGTGATCAAAAATTATCAGTTTAATTGTTTTTAAATTGTTTTTATTATCTGTTCCCAGTCAAAGGCAGTAAAGGGCAGAGACTGTCCCAAAGCCTGGAAGTCAGTGCAAGAATTTCAACTTTCCATAGGTTAGCTTTGATATTTTGCTTCCCTCTGACTTGGGGGCTTCATACCAGAGAAACAATCAGCAGAAAACCAGCTAATTTGACCACAGAAAGAAATAACTCAATACTCTAAATTTTTCTAACCTGTCCACATTTAATTTCCAGCAAGAAGGGAGTGTGACTCCCTTTGGGAGTCTGTTCCCTTTGCTTGAGTTAACACAATACAGTCAATTTTCCCACTCACGTTTCACACAGAAGGCTATTTCCCAGCTGCTAGAAGTAGATACTTAGCTGCTTTTAAAACTTGGGGAGTTCTGTAATTGAAACACTAAGTTATTCTGTGCACAAAAAACCTCCATCAGTTGCTGCTCACAGAACAGATGCCAGAGTTTTTGGTTTGTGTTATTTTCTTTCTTTTTCCTGTTGAAAACTTCACAGAAAACTGATTTTTTTTCTTCAAGAAGAGGAAAAACCCCACATTTTTTCCTAGTTTGATAGTCCTAGAGGATATTTTTCTTCCCCCATGATCATGTTGAAATGCCATGGTTTGTTCTATTGCTTAAAATGAGCAGATTTTATGTTGAATGTATTCAACAGGATCAGAGTTATTTTGAACTGCAATAATGTTGTATAGTATCTGGAGTTAATACTAAACATGCTGTTTACCAGAGTTAATGCTCACAGCTAGAGAAGTTTACTGCTGAGTTTAGTCCTGCTGTATTGAATAGGGTACACACTTTTAAAAACTTCTCTTGAAATACAAAATATCATTAACAGCTTTTACACATTTGTATGTATATTTCTTCCAGTGTGTGTGTGCTCCTGATCTCTGAAGCTGGCTAAGAAATAATTAGATAATGATTTTAGAAAGGGTGTCTTGCTTTAAAAGTTTTCAAGATATTGAAATAAATGAGCCACTTATAAAACATAATGCATTCTAAATCCACTGACTTTTGAATATATCATATCAAATAATTTATAATCTTTCTTGAGGGTATATGTTAATTTTCTTACAAGAACTACAGCCCAACTTCTTAAAGGTATTTTACTTTCTAATTCCCAGGGAAATCAGTGTGGATTAGGGACTTAAATTGGCATTAGACTTTTAAATAATTTTGAAAATCTGGATATAGTCTCTTAACCACACTGGAATTGACAACAATTAAGAAAAATAATACTCGAATTATATGTGTAAAGTAGTTTTTATAATTGACTGAAAGATATCTGTCAATACACTAAAGGCTGTCCCCCAAATCTGGGAACACTTGGCTGAATTATGTCAGCTGGTGTAAGTATGTATATATACACAGAGCAATATTTAGATAGCTTTATAAAGCTTATAAAAGTCGTGCATTCTCACCAGACCTTTGTGAGTTTTTCCATTTCTTCTAACTTGGTGCAACACAGCATTCCCATGCATTTGCTTTAACAGTCTTTTTTTCCCAGAAACTGTCCTTTCAATTAGCTACTGCTAATTAAAAAACCCTAACAAATATCCAGACTGTTCTGAAAATTAGTGATAGTCTATGTATTAAATGAATAAGGACAAGTAGAAGTTAAGCTCATTAAGGCTTACAGGGGTTAACGAGCAGGAACATTAGTTGAGCATTGCTCAGAATTTTAAAGAGGGCACGTGAGCTAACACAGAGATTGGACCTGAAAAGGTGTGTGGGGACATGAGCAAAATATCAGAGGTGAGGGCAAGGAGTTACAGACATCAGCCACTCCAGAGCTGCTTTTATGGAGTGGCCAGTGTGTTGTGAAAACCTAGGCTAGGTTTCCCTCTGATGAAAGAGGCATGAGTGGCATTAACTGCTTCCTGCAGTGGCTGAGAGCTGTGAGACTTGTTGGAGAAAAAAACTTTTCCATGGAGGCCAAGCACAACAGGGCCAACAGTGCAGCTAATCATAACCATTTGTGTCTGTCAGGAAAGTCAGGAAGCCAAGGCTTTTGGGGAACAGTGTGGCCAGCAGGAGCAGGGAAGTGATTCTTCCCCTGTACTCAGCACTGAGTCCTCAGCTGAACCTTGAGTCCTGTGTCCAGTTCTCAGCCCTCAGTTTAAGAAGGATGTTGAGATGCTGGACTGTGTCCAGAGAAGGGAAACAAAGCTGGTGAAGGGTCTGGAGCACAAGTCCCAGTGAGGGGCAGCTGAGGGAGCTGGGGGTGTTTAGCCTGGAGAAAAGGAGGCTCAAGGGGAACAGCTCCCCGACAGGAGGCTGTAGCCGTGTGGGGCTGGGCTCCTCTCCCAGGCAGCCAGGGACAGGATGAGGAGGACACAGCCTCAAGAGCGCCAGGTGAGGTTTGGGTGGGACTTCAGGTGGAATTTCTTCACAGAAAGGGTGATCAGACATTGGAATGGGCTGCCCAGGGAGGTGGAGGGGTCACCGTCCACATCTGGAGGTGTTTAAGGGAAGACTGGAGGTGGCACTCAGTGCCATGGTGGGGTTGACATGGAGGTGTTTGCGTGTAGGTGGGACTCGATGATCTCAGAGGTCTTTTCTAAGGTAATTGATTCTGTGATTCTGTATGCAGAGAGGAATTGCTACAATATACTAAACTCTGTTACTGCAGAATATGTATTATATACATACACACACACACACACACACACACACACACATATATATATATATAGGTAAAAAGCATGTGGTATTTTATCTAACTGCTGAGCCTGTGCTCCATACCACATTCTTACACTGCAGCATTCCCAAACAGCTCTCTTAATGTCCAAACTGTCAATTGCAATAATCTCCAGGCCAGGTTATTTAAAATAAGCAGAGAAAAAACCTGTACCAAACCAAATTTAACAAACCTGTTTCCCTATTGTTTCAAACAGACCCAAGTAGTTAATGCCCATAAGTTAATAAATGTTTCATAAATTGGGTTCAGCCACACAGATGCTGTGATTGATGTATCCAATAGAATTTGTGTTCTGCAGTAAGGTGGCCACTATTTTTGTAAGGCAGCAGAAGATGCTTGCATTGGCAGAAGGAAGGTAATAAATGTCATTTCAATTCCTCCAAATGTGGATGATAAGGGGTAATATGACGATGACTGGGAATAGGTAAACCAAGTCTAGGTAGAAGCATAGGTGCAAATGGCAATTAGGCAAAAGAAAAATTGAGCCAAGCCAGGCCTAACAGCTGCAAAGATAATTTTTTTCAAATAGAGAACTTAATTAGAAAAGACTGCATTCCTCATGTACATACAGAGAATTCACTCTTGAATTAGGCATTTACAAAAAGATGTTTGCTATTGGCATCCTCTCTGAGAAGTGGCTGGTGGTTTTAAGGTTCTCTGTAAGAGGAGGCTTGGCTGATTTTAGATAAAGAAATGGGCTTGCTTTGCATAAAAATGCTAAACTCTCTGTATTAAAGACTTGAACTCTCAGATCTCAGAGGAACCTGTGACATTTACCTCAGGTGTTGACCATGCTTTAAGCATATTTGACCACTGCCTGGTACAAATTCTGCCAGGGATAGAGTGCATTGATTATTCTAGAGGAAGCTTCCTCTAGTAGTCAGATGAGAAAGAAAACAAATCCCTAATGACTTGCAAAGGTCCTGATATTTTTAGGTAGGCTGAAGTATGAGGTCTCTGAGCCTCAACAGTTTCATCCTAGCTTCCCTGGGACCCAGAATCCTGTATTACAAAACACCTAAATAGCTTTTAATCTTATCTGAACTTTGCTGCACAGATGTGTTTTTGTAATTCTTCATTGGTGATAACTTGTCTGCACTACATTCTATTGGGGGGGGGGGAAGCATTAATAATAATTTTAAAAGTATCCCCTGAGTTCTCAGGAGAATGGTTGAATTTGAAATTATTCTTTCCTTTTTCTTATGTCCTGTATTTTAGGATCAATGAGTAAATATAAATAAATTAACTTTAATCTAGATCTTTTTTGTGCATCTTATTAACATCCACTATGTAAGGAAATGCATCTGAACAAAGATGCAGATTATCAATATTAAAAGTTAATTTCCATTATAATTAATACATAGGAGCATAGCAGGAGTACTGAGAGATGCTGTGGTAACTATTTTTGTTAGGGGCCAAGGGAATGGAAAGCAGCCAGTTTGAGTGGCACAAAAATAGTTCCTTTGAAATGGTGACTTATTGTTTTGAATTGCAATACAAGGTTGGGGCCTCCACAAGTGGCACCATCTTTACACAATATAAAATCAATCTTCTGCCCCAAATAGAATCAAAATGGATCAGCCAGCAAGTGCTTTACAAAGGCCAAACCAAATGCCAGAAAATCTAATCTGTCTGCAGAAAGATGCCAAACTTCTGATAAGCCTGGGCCATGACCCAGTCTGTCTTGAATTATAAACTGGACAGTTAGTCAGTCACAGTCCAACCCTCCTCTGGCTCAGGGTGTAAGGGAGGATTAGCATTCATTTCAAGGGGCTAAAAGCCACATTGCTAGATTTTTTTGGCTTTCTATTTTTTTTTTTTTTTTTAGTAGTAGTACCTGGAATTTCTCACAAGTAACAAACCACATGGGATCTTGGATTTGGGCAGGGTGCTGTGGAGGTCTGCTGCTTAACCTTAGGTGCTGACTTGCACTAAGTCTATTTCCTTGATGGGGAGATGGGTTCCTGAATTTGCTATTTGAGGCACTTTTTCCTGATTTGTGATTTATTCTTTTCCTTCATGGGAAATTACATCAATTTGTTTCAGATCAGGACCATTACAAGTGCAAAAATCCTCTTTTGAGACTTGTACAGTTTTGCAGATACTTGATTTCTTGAGTAGGGGAAGGTTTCTGCATAGATAGCTCATGAAAAGTGAAGAGCTTTTAACAAAGAATGTAGTGACATGTTTATTCCAAGTCTTAATTTCTTTAACATGATTTGAAAACCACCCCATCTTTTTTGGTAGGTGTCTGGCTTGTTGGGTGACAATATACAAAGGAATGTTCAAACCAAATTTTGCAGACAATGCCTGTAGATATTCTGACTACTGAACAGGGAGTTATATTTTAAACTACTTCCAAGTCTATTATAACTGAAATGTGTAATATTTTTATAACTGGAATTGTGTAATATTTTTTGATCCTCTGAAGAAACCAAGCTCCTGATTCATATGTGGGAGCAGTGGGTGCACAAACATTCTGAATGTTGCCCACCAGCTAAGGGCCATTGTGAACTGGTAATGGTGGCCAACACCACAAACACATTCCCTGTGGTCAGTCCTATCGGGCAGGAACGCTTTGTCTTCAGGAATCAGGAATGCATTACCATAATGACTTCTAAGGCAAGTGCCACTGAGGCTCTGAATACTTCAGTAGATGCTCTGAGCTGCTTCAGGGTATGAAAGCCTCCAGGTGAGAGAACTAGGATGATATCTTCAAAGAACTTCTTCAGAACTGAGAATATTCAAAGTTGCCTTGAAGCTATTTTTAAGTCCACACTTTTCCTAGTAAGTAGTCATCCTTTGCTTAGGTATCAAATATTTTATCAAATTTGCTTGAAATTCAACAAAGTTTTGACAGAAAAGAAGAAAATATTATTTTTAAAAACCAACTATAAAAAGGGAGGGAAGATAATTAGGAAAGAAAAAATGCAAAATAAACAGCGCTTAGTAAAATTGAAAAAATATATTTTTTTAATTAGTTCTTCTAATGAAAATGATAGTTACAGAGTCACTGAACCAAAGTGTTTTGCTCCACTGTCTGTTTTGAGAAAAACATATTATTTAGAGAACTTTTGTGGAAAATCATCTTGAAAGCTCTAGGGATTACTGAATCTGTTCTTTCACGACTTTTCCTTACATGAGCGAAGAAATCAAAGCACGAAGAAGAAGAACAAACGAGGTCCAGTTTTGCATGGCTTCGGATGTTCTGATTGAATTATCTGCTCTCACCTAATGAAATCCAGGCTTAAGCTTTTCCCGGAGCTGGTTCTAGCAGCTGCCTTTCCGCAGGCCCCGAGCAGGAGCTCCCCTTCCCTCCCTTACACCTCTCTGTGCGTTCTTGAAACTCGGCGGAGCACGAATGAGCTGAATCCGTGCCCTGCCAAAGGCCGGACCGAGGCATCCTCGCGTGCCTGGAGGCGGCTCCCGGGTGGAACACCAGTAGATGGCGCTTGGGAATGTGCGATCCGCTCACTCCGGGAAAAGGGAATTACTTCTGCCTCCCGTCGATAGAGAATAACAGCTGAGACACGGCTGTCTTAAAGAAAAACCATGGTAACACGATGACCCGTAATTCCTTACAACAGAGAGAAAAGCAACCTTTTCCCTCTCAGTCCAGAGATCCCCTGATGGCTCTTGGAAGACTGGCAGTGTTTGTCTTTGGGGTACATAAACCTTAGAGGAAGATTCACCTGGATAATGGGACCTCCCCTGAAGCTCCATCCCCTCTCGCAGTGGTGTTTCCTCCCCTCCTGGTCGAGGCATCCTGTGCAGGAGAGCTCTGCACAGGACAGGCAGCAGGAGCAGAAGATGGTCTTTGGACAGTGGCAACAGCAAAGGGATTTAAATGAGGACTATTGGTGGGAATCAACGCTGAGGCAGCTGTACCTCCTCCCTGTGCTTTGAAGGGATCACAGCTACCCTGCAACAAGACCTGTGCTGCAACAAGATGCTGTGCTGGGTGCCAGGGAAGTGCCTGCTACAGAAGTGTTTTCTACCTCTTGAGTTGCCTCCTTTAAGGGAAGGGAAGTAAAAGTCTGCTGCCTTTGATGACCTGGTCCCCACACTTTGTCCAAAGCTCTGCCGCCAATGCTGTAGTGCTGAAAGGCTTTTAAATTAGCCCTCTTATGCAAAAAACTGACAACATCTGCTAGTTTCAGACTAGAGCTTTCATTATTGAATGTCTCTTCATTTCTTTTTTAGTCTAGTACAAGAAAAAGTCTCTAGCGAAATACTATGAAGGCTAACTTGTCATCACCAAAATACAAAGATACAACAAGCTTGTCCTTGTCTTCAAACATAAACTACGTTGCATACACTGTGGAAAGAGATCTGGAACCAAGACTAAAAATATTACTCATCAGCCACAAGAATTTGGAGCAGAGGAATTTCCAGCTATGTTCAGAAAAGCTTAAATTTAAAGTTCCAGTATTAGACTAATTCAATTCATTTAGGCAGGATCAGTTGGCAGGAACCACACAAACATATAATTCACTTCCATGGGCTTTTGGGTGCTTAGCACCACAAAAGAGCCTGAGGCAGAATACACAACACCAGTAGTGTCATTATCAGCGTTGCTTTACAAGTTTAACACCATGCATATTTGAAAAAAAAAAACCCAAAAACACAAAAAAGGTTTCACAGCTAGAAAATCATATCACATATATTCTGAGTCTTGTTCTCATGCATTTTGTCTGCTACTTTCTCACTCAGAATACCAGACTGAGAGTCCAAACACAAACCTGAAGCATGTGTAGACCCATAAGGATGGGCAGCTGGCCAGGACTAGAAAGAACTTATTTCTATTGAGAAGGGAACAGACAGCAGGCTAATGCTGTCTGAGCATTAATAAAAATGACAGGAACAGAATCCTTCTAATGATTAGGTAGAAATTGATGCCTTTCTAAGGTGAGTCACTGTCCTCTACTTGAAAAGTTATGTGAACGTGAGGCTGAAATCCATCATGATTGATTGGCAAGGATGGGCTTCAGCTTCATGGTGAGTAACCTAACTTAGAGGTCCAATTTGCTTCCTTAAAATACAGTCCTAATGGCATTTTCACTATGCAACAAAAATGTATGTTTGGCAGACATGATGGAGGACTTCATGTGAAGTACCAGAATAGTAGATAATGAAAAAGCAGCATAACAAAAAATGTCTGTGATAGCACCAGATGCAAAGCAGATGGACAGCATGAAATCTGGATAAAGTTTCCTTTTGTATTTTCTGGGAAAGATGTTGCAAAGGAAGGAAAATAGGCTTACTGCTAAGCATCTGCTACTCAGGCAAAAAAATGTCAAAAGGTTTCTGCCAGAGGGCAGATTTCTCAGAGGTATGGTGATAAGTGAGCAGTTAGTTCAGGTTTAAAAAGGCATTGAACTAAAAATAATCAACATATTTAAAAAAATATTGAACAGCTGTTTTTCCCAGCTATTTTTCACCATATACAAAGCTGCAGCTTTTGACATTCAGGTGAAATAGTGAAACTGTCTGCTTTCCACAGATCACAATCTGGGATGTCAGGACACTGATATTTCAACTCAAAACTGTCCCCTGCCTTCCCGCTCCTCCCCATCGCTGCTCAGGAGCCTTTAAACAGTTCATCAGTACCTGAATCAAAGTCCCTCATTTCCTGGTAGATCAGCAGGAATTTCTTGAATTACGTCAATAGGTCAAAACTATCTCCTGAGTGAGTCAGAAGGGACCTTACTTTTCCCATTTCTATTGTTCCAGAAGCTTTCCTATCATTACCTGGAACTGTCAAACAGTCCATGTCCTCTCTTTCAGTATCCTTACATTTTTACAGTTTACCTCCATTAAAAGTACTTAACAACTGCTTTTCGAGACACCCTATATTCAAAATTTTATTTTGACATGGCTTATGTTCAGGTTTGTGTGCATATTTTGGTGGTTTTTGTTTCTTTATTTATAAATAACCTCTTAACTGTCTCCACCCAACCAAAGTTCTCTTTGCTATTTTGCGCTACAGGCTATGCTATTCAGAAGAAACAATCTACAGCATAATAAATTCCTTCAGAGTTCATTGAAATTATGCTAGCAAAGAATTACTGACTTACCCTTCCCCTCATTAGCATCCTTATGGTACAGTTAACTAATGCAAGGTCTGGGCCAAATTCACTAGTAACTATTAAGGACTAGATCACCTTGAGGGCTCTGCATTTATATGATTATAAACCCAGTGAAATTTAACGCTGCTCAGAAATGAATCAAGCTCAAAATTTACACTGATTAAAGCTGAGTTACATTTTGTAGCCCTCTGACAAAGTTCTGGCTGAAAAAAAAATAGCATAAAATAATACATCATTTTCTACCTCCTGCATTTCTTTATTTCTGGGGAAGGAGAACTCTAGTTTTTTTTTTCATTGTTTTTATTTCCTCCTAAGTCCCCAAAGCATTAATTAACTGCTTATATTTTTCTCTACCAAGTCATAGATAGTGACGCAGTTTGTTAACCCAACTAGGACATTTCTCCCAGAACTAAATTCCCTTGTTATTAATACACACTTTCCATGGGTTTACAGTTACTGAACTATCTTCTAAACCATTACCACAATATCTCAGCGGGAATCTCCCTAGATAATTTCTTATTTTACCCATAGATTTGTGTTTTGAAAGATTATCACTTCTGCAGTTTTGTACAGTCCTCTGGTTTTGCTGAATGGTAGCCAGCTTTGCTCTGAATTCTGAGAATTGTTAAGCATCCTAACATGCATGCATTCTCACCCTCATCCTCCAGAGAGATGTCAAATTCTCTCTGTTTTCTTATTTTTGCAGTTATTCATTTTTCTTCTTCATCCATTTAATCTGTGCTCGAGGGTCAACGAGACCTAAATGAGATATTCCCTCCCTTTCTCACCCATACTTTTCTCTCTCTATTTACCTTTTTCACCTCTCTGAATTATAGAAGGCTCTAAATTTGATAAAATATTTTAGGGCTAATTGTGGGAGGTTAATGAATGATTTGATCTCTCTTCAGGATTTAAATTATATGAATGCAGGAAGAATTCACAGTGTAGTAAAACCCTTTGAAATCTGTTCCACTAAAACTGACTGACTGTGCAATTTGGCCAAAATGTTTAGAACCTGCTCCAATATGAACGGAAAACTGTAGGAATATTGCTTCTTTCAAGGAATAGAAAACAAATATGTACACTTGTACACTAAGAGTCTCTGTGTGGTTTTGATTCTTGGAAAAATTCTCACTGATATAATTGTATTTGAACCAATACTCTAAGCCATTATAAAATGGAAATTCAGATTTGGGTCATCAAGATTGGCTGCAAGGTTTAATGGATTAGTGTTTCTGAAGCCACTTGGAAGGGAAAGGTTATAGAAAACAAATGTAAATGTGGGTAATAATAAGATTTCTGGATGTAGTTTTAATGGAAAAGCAGTGATTTATTTGCATATATAAAATTTGCAGAAATGTGAAGATTTTGTCAACATTTCCATGAGTAAATTATTCAGAATCTTCTACACGACATTAAATATGCCACATTAATAAGGCTAGAAAGGGGTGCTCAGATGTATAGTATGTGTCAATGGAGAAAAGGTGAAATTGTTTGCAACTATGTGAAAGGAAAACAAACCCCTTCTCAAAAACACTGTGCATTTTCTTCACAATAAGTTGTCAAAAATATTATTCAGCTGCTCCTTTGGGATTAAAAGGCCCGTTGCAATGCCAGCCTTTTCAGGGGACAAAGCTGCATAATTTTGTCCATTACTCTAGCAAAGTGCTGGCGGAATTTCTTTTTCACATTAAAGCAAAGCTTTATGTTTGCCTCCATCTACAGCTCTGAGGTCCTTGTGGTAAAGTTGCTAGGAAAATGGTAAGTCATATCTATGAAAAATTGCATAAATTCCACATACCCCCCTACACCTGACATTTTTCTCCTTTTCTGCTATTTGTTCAGTCACAACAGATGCCTAGCTTTTGTTGTGTAATGGAGTAGCTGGCTATGGGACATTTAACTTACTAGACCTCTGCAGTGCAGAAACTGAATGAAAAAAAAATCCAAGCTAATTTAAAAGCCTTTCAGCACTACAGCATTGGCGGCAGAGCTTTGGACAAAGTGTGGGGACACAATACATAAGAAAACATCATGGAGATTTGGACTCCAGAAGTATAAAAGCCTTAAAAATATTCACAAGTCATTTACAAAGATTTTAGTATATTATGAGAGCACTGTCAAATCAAATGCAAATAAAATACCTTTCTCTACAAGGGTAGCAAACCCTTCAGCTGTTTAATTTACATGAATACATTGCTAGACTGGGCCTGAAACATAATCCTTAGCCAGAAAATACACTTAGGAGATGGTTTCAGATCCAGAAACCACTTCCTTGGTGCACACAGGTAGTGCTGCTGTGAATGTTTCCAATTTCCCATCCTGGGAAATAATTTCTGTAGGCCCTCCCCAGACCCAGGCCTGCCACTGCTGGGGTGGAACAGCAGTGCCCACAGGGCTGGGGAGACCCCCTGGCCCTCAAAATCCCCAAAATGCTGAGCTCAGGAGCCTCCTGAGCCTCTGCACCTCTCCTCCAGCTGGGCTCCCTTTCAAACACAGTTCCCCTGTCCACAGAAAGTTGTCGTGCTGCTGGACCTGCCAGCCCCAATGGCTGCAGGAACCTTTCCATTATCCTTTGCATGGAGTTCCCACTCAAAGAAAAATTTTCCCAAAGCTCTAAAAAAGCTTTCTCATAGACAGTTTTGTAATGAAGTTACAATTTATTCTTTGCCTCGAGATGTCTGGTCTTTTCCTCGAAGATCATCAGGCTTTTTTTTGTTTGTTTGTTTGTTTAACAGCAATCTGTCAGAAGGGAAGGATATATTAATTATTTTATTTTATTATTTATTTTAATAGCATCAAAATGTATCCTCACCAGTAGGCAGCAGCCATGCTGGGGTCATGAGGGGCTGAAGCAAATATAAAGGAGATTTTTTTTGAAAGCGTGATTATTATATTTGAAAAGTGATTATTATTATATTGGCCAATTTGTGGCTTATTATCTCCTGTAGCTTTTAGTGGCTCATAATACGTTCATTAATTGTCCTCAGTATCCCCAGGTTTCAGTTTCATCAGGCACACACCACACTAACCCCACGTGTCACTGAGATTCAAAGCAGAGCCAGTATTGCCCTTCACCTCCTCGTACATGCAGCCAGCAGCTCAGCTCTCGAGCTGTGGTCCCACATGCATGAGCCTTGTGGGTATTTTGTGCCAGTCAACAAGTGGGACTTAGGATGTTGAATACCACATGGGATAAGAGGCAAGAAGCAGTGCAAACTTCTTTTGCCTTAGCAAATTCCAGTCCTCCTGCTTTAAAGGAAGGGATTTATTCCATAGAAATAGTGAGCAAGGGTTTTTTTCAATACCTGAGAAGTGGAAATGTATGCCAGAGAGGGCTTACACATATATATAGATATACTCCATATATAGGTACATGTTGGTGTAAGTATTTTTTCTGGCGTGTGTATATATATTGGGTGAGTGGGTATATATATGTATTTGTTTATGTACATATAAACCAATATTGGTCTTGAGGAATGACTGATTATCCTTTTTTTTTTTTCCACAGTAGTGTCTCATAGTGATATGTTTTGTTTCAGATCCCAGGACCATCACCTGTCCTAACAGATATATGAAGTCCCTTTGGACTCTCCTTTTACTCTGCAGTTTTTTTTAACTTGATGTTGTTGAGGAGCCTCTGCATCACAATATAAGGATCCTTCACAAGTCTGCTCTGGAAGAAAAAAATTCTTTCCTCCTGCAGTAGGTTTCTTATTGCAATATTTACTGAACCCTTGGCAGTGTTGGTGTGGGAAACAGAAATCTGCTTCCAGCTGGAGGAGATAATTTAAAAAGTGACAGGGAAGAGATGATGTTGGGGTTCTTTCTTCACAACAGCTTGCAGCCTCTTCGGAGGATGGGATAAATTAATAAAGGAAGATTTTTGCCTAACTATTTGGGGTTGAGGTGTTTCTCCATCCTGGGCACCAGCAGTAATAGGCAACCGAGCTGTGCCTGACAGCTCCTTTCTGATGCATGAGCATTTGTAGCAGGCTCTTAAATCATACTATGGATGCCCCATCAGTGTTTTGGTTTGCAGGGTGGTTTGGCCCCCATCATTGCAGAGGTCTAAGAACATTTTGTTAGAGAAGGGTGTCTAAACAGATGGTTAAGATAGTCAAACAGGAACAGGGCTGCTGCATGGCAGGAAGGGATTGAGCTGCTCTTTCCATTGCTTTGGCAATAGGACAAGCTGTAATAGGTTTAAATTGTGGTAAAGGCTGTTTAATTTAGGCTTTGAGAAACAAAGAAATTATCTCAAGCTAAGAAGAGGTAAATACAGACAAGGACAGCATGGGGTTTGTAAAAAAAAAAAAATCTTGTATGGCTGCTTTTTATGATTACTTGGAGGACAACAGGTACAGAAAAATAAGAACTGACTGCAGCTGCCTAGTACTTACACTGTGGGGAAAAAGCAAAAAAGTACCACAGCTAACTCCAGCAGGGCTCCTCCCTTTCTTTCACAGCAGCATTCACTTAATGGTATTTGCCTGGATACATTTGCCCATGAGCCTTTGGTTGAAGAAATAAAGCTGTAATATAAAACACCTGCTAGTCATGTGGAAGTTGCAAAAGAGGCTTTTTTTTTTTTTTTCTCCTTAATTCTGCCTGATGATAGAAAAGGAGAGCAGGTGCTGAGGAAGAAGGAGATTTGATGATAAGCCACAATGATATCTTGTCCCCTCTTCCCGACATTGCTAACTAGCCATAAATTGCAATATATGAAATTCTGTCAGTCTGCCAAATAGATATAAGCACTCCCATTACATGAGTGCAATTATTTAATGTAACCTCTGAATAATATCTTTAAGTCATTGTGCTCCTACTCAGGAAGAAAGAAGCATAATGCATTGAAAAAAAAAATAAAACAAAAAAGCCCAAACCACCCCAAAATCATGGGGAAGACTAAAGCACCCACTTAAGGTGTTAAAGAAAAAGAAAACCATTTTTCTCTCTCCACTCAGAAAAATGAAAGTCGATTAAAATTGACATTTCCAGACTGTAAGCCATGCAAACTTAATTTTCAAGGTCTGGATTAAAAATAAAATTGTAGAAGATTATACTGTCCTTACATACCTTTGTAAGGTTACTGCTCTCACTATATTAGCTATGAAGAAAGTCTGAAAGATTTATACAGTTCTGTCTTGCCTTTTTTTTTTTTTCTGAATAAAACAACTCAGTGTAGAATTAATTGTTACTTGACGTTTT
Source organism: Chloebia gouldiae (assembly GCA_003676055.1). Taxonomy (NCBI): domain Eukaryota; kingdom Metazoa; phylum Chordata; class Aves; order Passeriformes; family Passeridae; genus Chloebia; species Chloebia gouldiae. The sequence goes on from QUSF01000012.1 coordinate 8,075,905, forward strand.
GTCTAAGACAGGTGGTACCTAACCCCACCTCCTGCAGCCACCAGGGACAAGGGGACACCAGGAGGGTTCTGCTGGGTAGGATGGCTTTGGTGCCTGTGTCCTGGTTGTGGACTGGGATGCCTGGGCTAGGCTGGATCAGCCCCATGAGAAGGGCACTGTGCACCACTGTCTGTAGACCTCCAAAGTAGGCATTGCAAAGCTGTCCTTCCAGATAGCCCATCTCCAGGCAGGACTACAAACCTGTGTTTATCCTGCCTTCTGGGACACAGGCTGTCCTCAAATGAAAGGGAAAAACAAAACTCACAGAGAAATTCCTAACATAAGGGGACCCACATCTCCTCTGAAAATAGGAAAGTCTTTGGCTGACTGGAACACAGCATATGTAAGTACTAAAAGGTTATGGTGAAAATTGCAGCAGATCCAAGCATGTGAAACTTTTTCAAGAGTGCTCCTATCTGTACTCCCTAGGATGTGCTATATTCTAAGTCAGTGTTTACTGGTTGTTGGTTAATAGTATCAAACACTGTGATTTTCAAAGGAGACTAAGAGATTTATGTGTTCAGCTGCCAAGGAAGGGGAAAAAATAAATAAATAGGGATAAAATAAAAAATGTCCCATTTATCATGCCAGGGACACAGCAGGCTGTGAGTGTGACCCCTGTGACAGCCAGCAGTGCAGGTGCTGTGCGAGGGGACCCATGGAAGGAACAGAAGCACTGGATGTTCCTGCATGGCAGGCTGGGGAGGAGAAGTTGTGTGCACACATCTGTGAGCAGGGGAACGCAGCTACAGAGCTGTGACCAGGCAGGTTTCTAACCAGAACCAAGGCATTTCTGCAGACATGACTTCTAGTCAGCCCACCAGCACTAATGAGTTATGTCAGGGATGTGGGTAATGACCAGATTTCCTGTGACATTAACTTTTAGCCATAGCTGAAATCAATAAATCAATAGTATCATCCAGTGAGGTCTGTTGGCTTGGAGTTAATACGTAAACACCTGAAAATTCATCTTCCCATAATCATGTTTTAATGTTCATTCAGCTAGATGATAAAATAAAAACACAAGAGGAGGCATTTGTCTTCGACACAAAATCATACAAAAAGTCTTTTTTTATTAAATATACATTACTTACAGTTTAAGTCTTTCTTCTGTACAACAGTAACCATAGAAAACAAAAGAAGCTAAGGCTAAATTTTTTCAATCCCTTAACAGGGTATTAAGACATGTTACATCGTCTACAAAACTGACTTAGACTGAGGCAACGTCCTGTGGAATTCTCTTTAGAAAACCAGATAGTGAAAGGGGAATAATCTAAATCTCCATTTTGCTTTTTACTGTAACTAAGAGACTCTTTCTTTACCCTTGGACAAACCATTAAAAAAAAAGTTCTTTTTTTTTTTGCTTTGCTAATAAAATGAACAGAGCTCTGAGAGATTTATTTAATAAAATTTGAGTAGAACAAAGTAAAATGAATGATGAAGGGCTCATCTGTAGAAAGAACCAATTTTTTATTATTACAAATACTTAATCTTAGCTGCCATTTTGCTCTTTTTTTTTTTTTTTTAGGGTGCCTTTGTCCATTAAAATCCCATAAAATCCTTCCAGTTTAGTGTGCTGTCTCCTGAATTGGTTGACAAGACACCACCCACAGACCAACCTTCCCTGAGGGTGACTTAAGCCATATCATGGGCTTTGTGGAGCTGAAGTTCATTGCCTTATCCCACATTTTATCCAGAGTTCTGCTAGAAAACAACACAATTTCAGTGAATGCCACTCTTGTTGACAGCAGTAAGGGATGACAAACATAAGGTCCTGACTTGGATTCGTGTATGTCAGCCCCTGTTTGCAGGAGATCATCAAAGCAAGAGCAATATGAGGCTAAATTCATCTGTGATGTATCTACATTGACCTAAACAAGATTACAACCAGGTCTGGAGCTGTCTCTTGTTTCTTTCACAAAGGGGGTTTCAAAGCAGGTCAGGTATGACAATGTTAAGGTTCTCACTCTCATTCAGATATAATGGTCTGTGCTACAGATTTCATTTGCAAAAATCACAGAGTAGAGATTTTTATGACTGGATGTCTGAATAAAAAACCAGTATCTGTTTGCTCTCCTTAGCTTCTGAAACTTCAATTCCACTGTGTTGTGAATGGAAAGTGAGGCTGTAACTGGCTGTATCTAAGCTTTACTTAAGATACAATCCTTTCTTGACAAATGTGGGTACTGCATTGGCAGCAATGATAAAACATATCAGGAAAGGATGTGCCTAAAGGACACAAGAAGGAGCTGTAAAGGGCATGCAAAATGAGTAAATAATTTCCCATGCAGAATTAGTTCCAAATGGACTCTATTTAGGGCTGTGGGACTGAAGTTTGTGAAGAGAGTTATGACTAGCTTATCAAAAAGTAAGTAGTGTTGCAATGTGAACAGCAGTCAGTAGTTTAGAAAAAAGCTGCCACAGGCATCCTAAACAAGGGAGTGGAAAGTCTCTAAGCAAACACCATTCTTTGGATGACCTGTTGTACCCAACATTTGATTAAATGATATGATTGTTTGAGGGAAAACATCCCCAGTTCTCCCTTGGGCTACCCGGGACAGTTCCAGCAGTCTAACTGGGGAGATTTGGATCTGCTATCAGCCAGAGCTTTGAAAGCCTCTCCCATGTTTGAAGCACAACTCTGATACTTCTGGACACTGATCATCAGGACAACTAAGACTATGTTTTGGCAGACTAAGCAGCAGCAATTCATTCCATGGCAAAAAAAGCCTACCACTGAAAAACATCTGAAAGCCTCATATCCAACTGATGGTTACCATGCATGGCTTGAAACAGTGTCCATTTTCCAAGAGCTTTTGCCTCCTTCACTGCCCATCACAATGGTGGTTTGAACTGTTAATGTTGTCTTTTCCTCTTAGATGTCACCACCTCTAGGTGACTACATTTCCACAATGGAGTGCAGTCTCCCTTCTGATTGAACACCCAGCTGACATTTTGGTTTCTGTGACTGCCAGAAGAAAAATCATAATCTTAATTTGAATTGTGAAACAAGTTCCTCTGCCTCCTACCAACAACTTGATAGCTCCACATGTTAAAGAAAAAGGAGGGATGAAGAAAACAGAGGTGAATTAGAAATGGAGTGACACCGTCAGCACAAACTGTTGCCTTAACCCTTCCTTAGCTTGGCTTGTAGACTCAGCACATTACAAACAACAAACAATGAGCTTACAAATTACAAGAATTCACCAGAAAGTGTGCTTTTTTTCTTATTTCTGTTTTTTGTCAGAGTAACTTAGTGCAAAAGATCACAAAAATAAGCACCAATACACTGAAATATTCAAACTCTCTATATGCATGTCTTGAAATAAACAAAGAAAAAAGTTAATTCAGACCCAAAAGAAGAATATGTTTAGAAGTTTCATGTACAAAAATAACAGGGAGGAGGGGCCACCCACACCGAAAGGGGACATGAAGAACTTTCCACTGGGAAAGAAAGTGCATCAAACTGCAGAACCCAAGGGAACAAATCATGCTGTGAAGCTGTGATGGCAACCTGTGAAGAAAACACCCAAAAACTTCAAGAGCATGGTGCAACTCTAACTGTAGTTAAGCAAGAAGCCTCCCACCAACCTCTGAAGATGCTGGCTAAGGCCCTTGGTTTGGCAGGGGTGTAACTATATCACTTGGCTTGTTTGGTAAGCAGGCATTAAAAAACTGCATGAAAGCTTTGAAATAGCACTCACAAGGTCTCAGACTTTGCTCAAGGCTTTTATGAAGTGTTGCTTTCAGAAAAATAAAATAGGAAAAAAACTCCTTTGTGTCCGTGAAAAACAGCAGTGCAGAAGAATATTTGAAACTAGTCTTGTTTAGGGTAAACTTCATTTAGGTGAGAGCAACAGACAACAATGGCATGAGATGGTGGACCACAAAGATGTCAGGTTCTGCCTCCTCTACACTCTTGTTCATTTGCAGTAGAGCATCCATGTCAACTGACTGGCTTCCTTACAGAAGGAAAGTTGATTTTGTTCTGAAGATGGGATTTATTTTTTAAGGGATTTATCTCATTGAGCCCTTAGGGATCCTGGATGGGAATTTATTATAATTTGAAAAGCCAGCAAGTATCAGATATAGCTACTTGGGGTTAACAGATGCCAAGATATGACAGACAAGAGATTAAATCCACCCTGGAGCTGCAGAGATACTCAGTATCATCTCAAATGGCACCAGACATGTAGAAAGACATCTGACAGGGCTGAGTTAGCTTTAGATTCAGAAATGTGTGGATCTGGCCTCATGTATGCTATCTGCCACAGCTCCCATGTGAGGCAAAAAATGGATGTTGGATCTAGAACAGACTGAAAGGAGAATTATCCACTTCTCCACAGATTAGGGATCAGATTGTCTGGCTCAAAGTGATACTTTGAAACTCGATTTTCATGTATTTGGCTACAAGGAGATGTATACATTTACTAGTCAGAGATGTTTAGAGTAATTTTTAGAGTAATTTAGATGCAAGGTGTCTTTCCTTGACCCCAGCTGTCACCTCAGTAAAAACATAAAGTCACTTGTAATACCTGTGGAGATGTGTCTACTGGATCTTCATAACTATTGCAAAATTCAGATTCATAGGCAAATTCTGCTAGAAGTTTTACCAGGAGACTACCCTGTCTCTATAATCAATGGAGAAAAAAGGCATCTCTTGGGATTCATTTAATCTTACAGGATGTTGGAGATATTTGCCCTATCCTCACTAATGACAGGGCTGGGCAGGACTAGATGACAATTGTGAAACAGGCAGTTGGTAAAACCAAATGCAAAATGAAACAAACCCAAAAGACTCAGATAAAAGCAGTATCCAAGTGCTTCACAGGTCTTGGACTCAATCTTATCATCAGCAAAATCAATAACTGACTTCATTAGGAAAAGATTCATAACCCCTCACCATAGTGAAACAATATGATATATTGATTGCTCCTTGCCCAATATGTGAAATATGTGATCAGCTAAATGCTAATATAGACAAAGATCTCATTAAAATAAGGGTTTGGATTACAGTGTAAAAATTGAGCAATTGATAAATTGGATGAGTTAAGTCTAGCTAGATCAAAATAAAGCTGAGAGAAAGCATCTTATTTTTGTAATCTGGTTATAGTTTTAACTTAAGTATCAGGGGCATCTCATGACTGAACACACTCTGATAACCACGCAGCTCTATGAGTGTCATTTTTACAGTCATATTTGCCCAGGTGGGAATTCTGACTTAGCCCATATGAGTTAAATGTATGTCTTTTATTTGGGTTTTCCACTAACCTATGTGTGGAACCATGGCAAGAACAAGAAGAAATAAAAACAGTGTACATTTTAAAAATTGACCCAAACACTCACACTGTCTTGTAAGTGAATATGGACAGATGAAATACTAACTGACAATTACATATGTAACTTACTTAGGACCAAAGTTTTATTTCCAAAAGAGAAATGGGACTCAATTTTCAAAGGTATTTAAATGTCTTGTAGTATATTACAACATTCCACAGCAATGCAGACACAGAAATTAATTTGAGTTAAATGCTCGTTTTGTTTAGCCACTTAAGCATTGATCCACATCCTCAAGAGACTGAATTACTTGTAAAACCTATCCTTCACCCAGGTGGCAGCCAAGTTAGTTGGAGTTAGCTTTCTAGCATCCAGCCTTCCTTTGTTTTCTTTCCTTGGCACTCACAGAGATTCCTTCTGGGCATCCAGCTCAGACTGCATGACTAAAAATCTTTATAAGCATGGCTATTACTGGTCAAGTCTTTTCTGGAAAACAGGAATTTGCAGTGCTGAAATCCATATCTAAGATAGTTCATAATTTCACAGCCTGCCTAGCAATAATAATTTTCATAGGTTACATATTGTATCACCAAGAGAAAAAAAAGAGACAATATCCTTCTACCAGTCCCCTGCTTTTATTATGAAACTCATATTGGGGAAGGAAGAAAACCCAAACAATGCCTCCAAACAACTCTTTGACAGTCTCAGGTTTTCCACTGAAATGAAATCTGAAAATTTATGGATAAAAAGTATTATCCTCTGGCTTTACTTGAAAATATTATCTAGAATGACAGCTTAAAGAAAAAGGGAAAACACCCTTTAAAAATTAACATTAACAAAAATAGCAGAAATAGCTTCAAATAGATGGGAAAAAAGTTCTAATTTGAACTAAGGAAAATGAATTTTAGCTCTAGGAGGTTTTTTCAAAACTGTATTTCTTTTATATAAAAAAATATTAATTGCTTTCAACTGGTATTGAAGGAAGTCCAATTATGCCCTCACTAAAGAAAGCATTAGAACAAAACAAAAAATAAAAAGCAGTTTATATTTATAGTACCTCATTTAGTATATTTTAGCTATCTTTAATAAGAATAATTTTGACATCCCGATTTGGAAGTCCATACAAATGTGTTCATTTGTTCAGCCCTGCAGCATAAAAATCTTCCCATCTCAGTACAACCACAGGTGTAGATGCACATCTCTGTATACTCATGCATACATTCATAGGAAGTTCTTTCTTTTTACAGATGCACCCCAACCTAGCTAAATTTTCAGAGTTTTACCTTCCTATTCCATTCTTCATGTAGCCAATTAAGCACATTAGTACATCAGGGAGGTCTCATACAGAGGCCATTTAAGAAAAAGCAGAGGCAGAGAGGCCCATGAACTCTCCTAGTCCTCCCTTCTGCCACGCCAAACAAAGCAGAAAGAGAAAAGATAATTGCTTTGCCAGGATTTTACTGCCAAAGACAAAGCAATATAAAGAGAACGCAGCTACTCAGTCATTCCAATACTCATCACATAGAAACACTGTCAAATAATTGTGTTACCCAAACAGCCAGTGTGTGGCAAAACGGCTGCAGTAGACCATGGCTGAGGAAGAATGGCACCAAACTGGTTTCAATATAGACAGCTTTATAAAGCTGCTCAGTGAAAATTCTGGTTATAGGGCTGGCCTCATATTCCTCTTCACATAAGAATAATATGACTCCAAGACTGCTTTCTCTTCCCCGAATGCTCCAAAAGAAGTGGTAAAGAATCACCATATCCAAATAAATAAATAAATTTATTTATTTATTCTTCCTTGTCTGCTCTCTCCTCTCATAAAAAAAACTCAAACAAAAAACTCGAATAAACACCTCCATAACTTTCCAATGGACTGCCTTGAAAAACAGCACCTGTTGCAAGTGTAAACTCATCCCTAGTTTACTGTGGTTAATACTGGGATTCCTTAATTTTTAATCTATGTAAAAAGAACCACCGTGTGGAAACCCCAGGATGACTGCACAGGGCAAAGAAGGAGATTTAGCTACACAATCAATTGTCTCAGGTTAAATCAAGAGTATTGCAATGAATAAGATTTTTCTTCCCCTTAACTTCAGGCTTAATTCTACCACCAGTAAATTCTACATCCTCTTTAGAATCCCTGCAAAGGCCGATGTCACACGGACACAACAGGGTGTTCAAAACCTCACTGGCTGGGACTCCTTTAATTCTTACCCTTAGGATGTTTGTGATTGAAAAGGAGGTTTTCCATCCTCACACTGTAACCATGCAGCACAAGTAAAATGGGCAGAACTTGATTCTTCAGTAGCGTTCCCAATCAGGAAAGGACAGAAGACTTTAAAGAAAAGGACTGAAGATTAATTTGAAGTAGAGTCTTTGGGATCTCTTTGTTTCCATAATGTTCTTTCTTATAAAGACAGTTTATCAAATATTAATCTTTTTAGACATGACCTCAGACCCCTCTCTAATTAGTTTTGGAGTAGTTATTCCAATTTCTACAAGCAGGAAATACCAATCAATATTTCATGTAGTTTTGGGAGGGTTTTTTTGAGTAGTAGGATTTATTTTTTCTTTTTTCAGAAGAGCTGGCAGAAGGTGTGAGTCATGTTGAAGATTAAACTATTTTGGTTTTTTTTCTCATCTATGTTCTTTTTCTTTTCCACAGGGGCAACAGCGTTTAACCTCAGTGTGTGATAATCCTCCATGTGGCATGAACAGGCATATGCTGCATTTCTAAAATTTCAGACAAATATAGAGCACCTAAGTCCTAGCAGCTTCCTAAACCCCTTGGAGATTCAAGCTACTATTTTCCATGCTTCAGCTAGGGTTATACTAGTGTATGCTGGGCCTACGTAGCCAGCCTTATGAGATGGAGGTGAAAGAGGTGCATGGGAATGATATTTATTGTTGATACATATATTGTTGGAAAAGTACTGAGAAGCCTAAAAGTTACAGTAAAAGGACAGGAGGTTGGGGGAAGGAGCTTAATGAGGACAGTTTTATTTTCTTTATGTCATACCAGCTTTTTCACTGGTACAAATTAACGTAACACCATTTAAATCAATAGACAATATATCAATTGATAACATTTGAGAATTTGGCTGGTTCTTTATGGTTATTGTGAATGAGCCCGTGAAATAAATCAGGTGTTTTGATCTCATTCTTTCCCTCTATCCTGTCCCAGTATCTGCAGAGCTATGTGTTCAGATACTTTACCTGTACTTTATATTGTCCAGCTCTAGTGTAAAAGCCATGACTTAAATGGCTGCAGAGAAAAAATAACAACAAATAAATGTAGGGACTTTGAAACATCGAAGACAGCAGAACCAGGTGTACATGTGGATCTTATTTCATGTAGGATGGGATAACAGGTCTCTTGAGCTGCAGAAGTAAACTCTGATTGCCAGGTTCTTGTGCAGAGAATGAGGCACTGTGATTGTTCTCAGTGTTTCCTGTGCAGGGCGGTCTTTTCCAAATGAAAAAGAAGCTAGCAAAAAATGAGTGTTAAAAAAGAAAAAAAAAATTCAAAAAAAAAATTCAAAAAGGAAGGGAGAACGGAATAAAGAAAGGGAGGTTAGGGGAGGAAGAGTAAGAAGAAATTGCATTGTCCATCAGATAAAATATTCCCGTTTGCACTCGCTCACTGTGTTTTGCAAGTCAATGTCAGCTTTAAAGGAGCTCTCAAGGTTTTCCGGATATTCCTTCTCTTTTTTCTGGCTATTTCGATGTGCTTGTTTATGTTGATAGAGGAATCTGCTCATGATGGCAATGATGCAAAAGATGATGAATATCACAACTGCTATTACACCTGTAAAGGGGTAAAAAAGGGAGGATAGAAAGAGTGAAAGCCAAAATAAAAGGCTCAATTACCTCAAAAATGTGTTACCAATGCACAGAAGCTAGTTGGTATGATAGATCAGTTCATCTCAGTCCATACACAACCATATGCCTCTATCAACCCTCCCTGGTAGTTTTTATTTCTATTTTGTCACCTTAAGGACTCTAAAAATAGAGCATGTATTGATATAATTAACCTAATTTCTGTAAAATTATGCTTTCACTGGAAATAAAGTTAGTTTAGTGTGTTTGCTTTTAAAACACTGGATCTGCTCACACAAATTCCTGCTCTTGTCATATTTTCTTCTGTGTTATCTCTGGGAACTTTGCACAAGCCTTGTACTTTGGTTTATAGCTTCTAGATCTTATCAAAGGCAGCTCACTACAGGGCATGCTATAAAATACACAGAGATGTCTTCTAGGCCATTACAGGAAAATTAAAACCATACATGAAATTATGAGGACAATGTTTCCCAGTATATAAATACTTCCATATGACCTGGTGAGTTCCACTGCACCACCAGATTACAAAGAGAGAGCTCAGGAAATATGAGATATGTGAATACTCTGCAAAGTATTTACCAGGGCAGTGTGTAAAAAAAATTACTTAGCTGGGTCTTAGAACACAGACTCACATGGAATCAGAGAACACCTGGAACCTCTGGAGATCATCTTGTCCAGATCCCCTGCTCAAGCAGGCGGGCAGACAGAGTTCAGTTGTATTTTAGGAGACTCAGGTTCCTGATGTGACCACAATAATCCACAATGCAGTTGCTTACCTAGTTAGCTTGACACAGATATGTGCTAATAAACAGAGCAGATACAAGACCTGCTTCAGAAACAAAAAACCCTTGGACTAGATTTCATGGAGCACAGATTTAAAGTCTCCTAGATTTTTGCCTTGACAGAATTATGTTTTGACTGTAGTCTTTAAAATGAAGTTACCTCCAATCACAGCTGAATCACTTCTGACTGCGTTGGTGAGAGGTTCTCTTTCATCTGTCTTCCCAAAAGGATCTGCAGTTGGTTAAACAAAAGAGAACTTATTTTCTGTATCAACTGTTCATTTTCCCCGTGGCTTAGACAGAAGTGTCCTCTTGCTCTCATGAATTCTATCTGTTTTCAGAAGATGTAATTTGGGGGATTGGAGAACTGAACCAGAAGGGTCTGAAAAATAAAGTGAGTTTGCAGAACAATTTTCTTCTACACCTTCAGGAGCAAATTCTATTAAGGGTATATTTAAAAGGAAACGGAAAGTTTCACACTAGCAGCTGAAAGTGTTGCTTCAGTTCACCAGAAGAATCAGAGACATTTCAACTAAACAGTCTATTGGGAGCTTTTCTCAGTCAGAAATGTATTATTATCTTTTTTGTTGTTACCTAAGGAATGATATCAGAAAGAAGCCAAAAGAAAGGGAGGCAAGTCAGACTTAGATCTGACCTATACTTATAGATGAGACATATAACTTGAATTCAATCCCATGAAGAGAAGCAATCTCTGCTTGGGACAATTTCTTGGAAGGAATGTTTTTATCTCTGTTACAGAAATGCAGTGGTCGGGATCAGAAATTAACTCATATTAAAGGCTCTTTGATGTTTGAGCTCTCTTGTACTCTGTCTCTAAATGACTATCATAGAAACATTGAAACAGCATGTCAGCTATTTGAGTCAAATTCACATCCAGATCTGAGAGGTCAAGGCCTTCCTGATGTCAGTGGAGTTAGAGCAGTGGACTTTTTAGTCTGGCATGTTTCAGAAGATGCCCTGTTTTCTACTGCTAGCTGAATCCAGCTTTTTTGCACCTTCACATTATTCTTTTCTCTTCAGCTTACCCTTTCCTTTGAAGGATGCATATTTGTATGTCTCCTTTTTACAAGCCTCCAGGCTATCATACAGAGAATGTACATGTCAGGGATCACTGTCTCTGCTATCTATTATGTAATGCTCTGCCAAACTGAGCATTCTGATGCAAGAGGTGGAAATTTTGTGTTGCAAGGTTTATTGTAATTGAACATCCTCACCTTAGTAGCAGACTTAGCCCCATTTTGGAATGCCATTGATGAAGAGGATTTTTTTTTTTTATTGAAGCAAGCAACAATTTCATGTTGCTTCATGTGCATCAAGACACCCTGAATCATAATGCTGGTGGGTTTGGACTATTTAGGTTCTTAAAGAGGACACTTTTTCCTCATTATCTATGTCACTGATACCAGCCCCCAGGGGGTGCAAAGACATGAGCCTAAAAGAGGCTTTGATGTTTTAAAAAATGTATCTCTTCTTGCAAGTTTTAGGGGTGGAAGGATTTCTGCTCAGTCACGCTCCTACTGAAAAGATGCACTCCACTACCTGAGCTACAGACACAAAAAGGACTTCTGGGGCCCAGCTGAACACCTCCACTACAACCATCCCACATGAATGGTAATCACCAATCCCACACTTGAACCCTCTGCCTGAAACCTACTGACGAGTGCCCCCTTGCCTGGTACTTGTGTGCACAGAGAGACATTCCCAAGAGAGGAATAGTCATGGCAATGCTTCTTCTCATCTACTACATTTGTGGGACAGGAACAGGAATAAAAATATACTTTTATACACAAATATAGAATGTATCATAGAAAAGGTTAGACTGGAAAGGAAATCTGGGGTTATTTAGCCTAATCTCAGACCTCTGATCATAAGCTCAAACAGGGCCAAATTCAAAACTAGATCATATTTAGTAATAATTTTGTACATCATCAGTAGATTTATCTCACTTTATTTTTCAGTATACATTAATTATATAAATCAAAATTAGTAAATTTGATTGATTCCCTGAGGCTGGAAGCCCTGCTGAGGCTCCCCAGAAATCATCTAGTCCAAACCCCTACTCAAATCCAAGTCTGTTAGAGCAAGTTTTTCAGAGCTGTATCCATCTGGGTTTTGAATATATCCAAGGATGAAGACTTTACAACTTCTCTGAGCCTCACACCACTCTTCTTACCAAGACTGTATCCTGTGGGATTCTTCCCAGCAGGTCCATGAGAAGGTCAAAGGTTGCAGTCATGCATTTCTGCCTTTTTTCCTTTCTCTGAGCATCAGCGTCACCATCTCATAGTTGCTACAGCCAAGGCTGTCCTGGCATATCCCTAACCAGTCAGAGCTTGTTTGGAAATACTAGCTTCAGCACAATTAGCACAGTGAGACAGAACTTCACTGTTTCAGGTGCTATTCAGATGTAAATGTTTTCTGTGTAGTTCCAGACCTATGAAAGTATTTTTTACTTTAAATGCTTGAAGAGCTGCGCTCAGGACAGGCAGCTCAAGACTCCACCATTCACACAGCTGAATCTCCTCTGCATTTTTTACAGAAGTTTAATATTAATAAAAAATATCACAGGAAAATTTATTGTCTCTATACCATCAATACAGAGTTCAAAATAATAAGTTTCTTTACACCTTCTTCAGAGAGGAAGGTGATCTGCAGATCTTTGTTAAACAACAAAAACCACAGTAAGTCACCTCTCATTTTGTGCTTCCTCATGAGAAAGAATGTGTTCAGATAACTGTGTGAATGGATTTTATTCCATATCTGTCTGCGAGGAAACTTTTTTGAACACAAGTATTCCTTTCTGAAGGAAACAGCTTCAATTGTTTTCAAGTTATAAATATAGAAAGCTTTTTTTCACACACTTTAAGAGTTTTCCTAGTGGGCTTTTTTGTTGCATCTGCATATTAGAATATCGACACAGACATGTACAGCATCCTTTGAAGTTCTATTTTTCTTCTCAGACATTCAATAATGAGAAATTGGAAGTGATGAATTGAGATATGAGTACTAAATTTGAAAGTTAATCCTTGACTCTGTTTTCTTTTTATTTCTTAAAATGTGTACTTTGCATGTAAAAATGTAATGCTCAAGTACATCTATAGAAATTATAATTTGCTACAAATTAGAATTTTTTTAAACAAGAATCAACCACCCATTGCTTTTTCTTTAGCATATAAAGACATGAAGTCTTCAGACCGCACTTGTTCTAAAGATCTTATTCAGGCTTTAATCAAATCCAGTGTGAATATTGAGACTGGAATGTCAGATAATTTATCACATTGAGAGGAAATCGTATTTTAGAGCACAGTGTGCCAAGACAGGCATGAGTTTTATAATAATTCTGCATTTCTGATGCTACAGTGCTTAACCTTAACAATAGACTGAAACTGATTGTATGCTTTAAATATTGAAGTTTGAATGCTCTGCTCTGTGTTCTGACCTGAAGTTCTGAGCCTCAGGTTTTACTGCTTTCGAAACTCCTTAGAAAAATTATATCATTAAGGTGACAGATCACAGGGCAAAGAGTTCATATTTTCAGTATCATTGCCCATTCAGGACTCACAAGACACATTTGTCTGTGCATCAGAGCAGACACTTCAGACAACTCAAGGCAGTGAGAAGGAAGTGGGGGGCTGGGGAGAAGCACATGCACACTGGCAGCCACTCTCCAGAGTAATCAGCAGCCTCTTTCCTATGCAGAATGCTAATAACATCATTTGTTTTCTGCTGAATGTCTTAGGCAGAAGCTGCAGGAAATGGGGATTTGATGTAAGAACAAATATGAAAAGGAATTGTATTACAATCTAAACCAGAGTTTTATTATTTATGAAAAAGGAGAAAGTAGCTTTATAGGTCAAGGGGCAAAAAGCAGCCTTTAATTTGTATGCTTTTCAGGTCATTAAGAATTCTGCCACATCCACTGGTGACTAAAGCAGCAACTTGATAGTCCCTGTTCATGGTGACAACACTTCCAGCTGCTCTCAGTTTCCTTCTCTGCATACAAATTCACATATGCAAAATATTTCATATTCCCAGAGGACAGCTTCAGGATTGCAAAAGATACACAAACGATTTGGATCATCTTGCTGGTACTGCTCAAGTAGTGCTCCCTCTCTTTAGTCTAAGAGAATGAAGTACAAGCATTCAGTGGAAGTCACACATGACAAGGGGTTTGTACAAGAATTTTTGCTAATTTCTATTAGGGTGGGAACAAATTTGAATTATTTTTTTATATGAATTCTATTGCTTTATCACCACTAGAATACAGGATTTGTGTAACATTTCTGTTCTCCTTTGAGATCTGCAAATGACAAATCAGGTGCGTAACCAAAATTTCAAAGCTTTTCCACTACAGCTTAAGGATTTTTTTTTGTTTGTTCTAGGTGGGCATGTTTTAGGCAATCCAGGAACTTAGTCTGCAAACACTGTTTCAGAGCAATGACTTTTAAAGGGGCCTTGGCAAATCCTGATGCCCATCCTCAACACTCCTGATTCTGAGAGAAAAGGGAACTTCCCAGTTCTACTATTCCTACTGTTACAATTGCACTACAGCAAAAAGGAGGGAAACCTCACTCTACAGTATCCTTTACACTCCCCAGTGCCCTCCCAGCAGGACATACCTGATGAGGAATATATTGTGGTCGCTGTGTTCACATCAGCTTCCATCATGGATGCACAGTTGGATTCTGTCAAGGTACCTCTGACAGCCACGGGAGCAATGCTGGGATGGCGTAAGGCAGCTTTCAGGGGAGAGATGTGGTTGTACTGGACAGAGGACAGGCAGCCAGTGAAACCATAGGCATTTGCCTTGGAGACTTCAGGGTCCAGGGACAAACTGTCTGCAGTGCAACAGAAAAAACACTCTGGCAATCGACTGCTTTAGGAAGGCATTAAGAAAATGAATCCTCTTTTGCCTTACCCACCCCTTTTACATCTACTATCCAATTTCAATTGTTCAGGTTCTCCTTCAGCAGCTTACAAGTCCTCCCTGGCCTGACCCATGAGGTTCCCAAAGTCTTTTCTCTATTATGCTGCTTACCTTGAATTGTCTTGCACATAAAAGCCTGCACTGCATTTTTATCCTCATCCATTTTCTGTACTAAAGGACAGTATCTAGCATATCATATTTACTAACCACAACAAAAACAACAACAGTAACATCAATAATAATACTAATAAGTAAAATAGCAACACTAAATACCATAGAATTCTGGGGCTGATCTCTTTAACCTAATCATAGAATGGGTTGGTTTGGAAGCGACCTTAAAGATCATCTCATTCCAAGCCCCTGCCATGAGCAGGCACACCTCTAACTAGACTTGGATGCTCATGGCCCCATCCAAGCTGGCCTTGAACACTTCCAGGGATGTGAATCCATAACTTCTTTGGGCAGCCTGTTCCAATAAAAAAAATTTAGTTTCAAAAGGTTTTATATCAAAGTTTTAAAATCCAAGATTGGTTGGGAAAGTCAGAGAAGGACAGTGAAGCCATTTTCTCCAAACTCATATTATTTACTTTCCAGAAATTGAAATTCATGCTGCTCAGAGGTCTAAAACATGATGCACTTTATAACTAGGTCAATCAAACAAGAAAAAGCCTACATATGCACACAGACACAGTATCAAAACCTATTCATAGTCTTAAAGAATACCTGCTATCAGAAAAAAACCCCTAACCTTCTAGCACTGAAAGTTTTGGGAATACTTCCAGTGGCATTGGAAAATAAGGGTTCCTAGCTTTTCAAGTTAGTTTTCAAATTTTGAAAGAATAAGAGACAAAATTTTAAAATTAGGTCCAATTTTTCCATTATTCAAATACAATGGTTCTACAAGTGGTCAGAATCTAGGAAAAAAACAACATTTTCTCAAAGCTGATATTGCTATTTTAATTATATAAACTTTTTTTTGTACAAGAAAATACAGGGAAATCTCAAAGCCAGCCCAATCACACATTATTTTGTGCTCAAGTTCTGTGACTGTTATTTCATGAACCCAGAGGGAATTAGCCAAGAAAGATTTCTAATTATGTTTGAGTGTCTTTGTGGAAGTATAACACAGAGGAGTGTGGCTGTTTCTTGGCTCAGCAAGGTACAGTACCAGCTTGCTCTCCCAGGGGCCTTACAGGAGAAATGCTCAGTTTGCAGAACTGTCAGGGGCACAGCCTCTGAGCTGCGAGATGGGAAGGGATACAGTAAGGCTTTGCCCCTGGAAAACCTGCAGTCTTGCACAAGTTCACATTTGCTCTTCTGAAAGTATGTAGGAATTGACTGCATTCAGATTTTTAATGAGATTTTGGCTGAGTTGTTATAAAAGAGACAAAGAATTGCTTCCAAGTTCCTGCAAGAAGGTTTATATAGACTAAAAGACTAATTTACCGTATTTGCCATCTTTGTTGAATTTATAAAACCCTTTGTAAACATTCCTGCTCTCAGCCTTTATTGTTTTCTTAGCTCTGACACAAAAGGTGAATTGGTTGCTATCTTTTATAACCAGGCAATCTAAGTTTCTCTGTTCTGTCCCAATGTGCAAAAAGTAAAGCCTAAGAAATAATGTGTTCCTTTCTCATGGCACAGTAGTTTGAAAAGTCTAAGATTCAGTACTTTTCTGGACATTTTTAAGAGTTACATTAAGGGCCAATTCCATGAGCTTTTTATCAAAGAAAGCTTTGCATGAATAAGAACTCAGAGATTTGTTGTTGAAAGTCTTTGAAATTTGGAAAAAAAAGAAATCAAAAGAACAAACCAAAACCAACTCCAGAGTCCTCTGTTAAAAATTCCACATGCACAGATACAGTTTGCTTTATCATACAGCTTAGGGTGTGTGCCTAATGTCTGTCAGAAAGGAGGACTCTCCCTGCTCTCAACAAGAAAGCTGCACAACTTGGTTGTGAATGACTTGTGCTGCCCTCTGAATTCTTCAGAGGATAATGTAAATCTGTGATTATGACACGGTTAGCTCTATGAAAAGCTTATGAAAGGATTCTCTGTCCTTTGGAAGTTTTGCATCACAATAAAATGTTTTTCCAAAAGGTGTTTTCACTACATGACACAGTGCTCAGTGAAAAAAGCAGCTCGGTGAAGTTCCATGTCTGTGCTGCAGCCAAGGTCATAAAGAACTTCATTGGCCTTCCTCTGACCTGGCAATGCTGGGAATCTTTCCACGCATTTCAGTGGTCTGGAAAATCACACTGAATTGCTGCTGATGGCTTGGTTTGATCTTCTGACATTTTAGCATTTCATTTCTGTTCCCAGCACTGGAGAATAAGTTATTTTGGCTAATTTCTACATGGAGAATAAGAAGGCAATCTTTTTCAGCTTTTAGTAATTAAACTGCTAATTCTCCACAAATTAGGTTTACCTCTACATTTAGGAAGTAATTTTTAAGATTTATCTACTGAGTTGTGTATAAGTTGGCCTGGCTTCTTGTTGGGTCCTGTAGCTGATCCCTGGAAGCTGTCTGCAATGCCACAGCTCAGCAAGGTTTATGTTGGCTTTCCATGTATTTACAATGGCTTTCCATGATAATGAGGTTTAAGCCTAACATGTGGTTGTATTTTTTAAACTTTATAGATTGTATCTATATTATATGTATCAACATAACTTATGTGCTGATTTATTCCTATTCAGAAAATCAGACATCCTGTTCTCCTGCTGTTTCATTATACACCTCTGCCACATACAACACACTTGTTTTAAGATTTTAAATAAAGCAATTTTAAGTTTTCATATCTAAGTAATGGGAAATTAGTTTTCATCATGAATAGAATTCCATGAGAATTCTCTAGGACCAAGCATCAATCTGCTCAGTAATGAAACAGAAAATTGACAGTAAATAAAAACAAGTAGGACAGGTAACTAGAATCAAAGAGAAATCAAAAAGTGTTATTTTTGTGCAGGGAGAGTGGGTAAAATACCTTTTTCTAAAGGTCTGAATGTGTAAAACATGAACATAAGCATTTTTCAATATATTTTTGTTATTTCCTTATAAACATTATTTTCATGGCACTCAGAAACTTAAACCTCATTTTGCCAAGGTGCTGAACAGGAGTAGCAAGATTACTTGGACATTGTCACCAGATGTGAAGCCACAACCTTGAGATAAAAGACCCTGGTAGTCTCCACACACTGCCCCTATCTCAGAAGAGCTGACTACAAGGCACTGTGCAGGTACCTTGAAAAATGTGCTGCTGTGTCCATCAACAATCTCAGTAAACACTGCTGACATTAATCATCCAGTTAGAAAGGGCAGAAAGTGTATCTTGGGTTAACCCAAAAATATAACTTTGGAATCATCTCATTTCCTGGTGTCAGTCTGCCACAAAGACAGTGGAGTGAAACCCACGTAAGTTTTTCCTGGTTACAACTGAAGTCAACCAGTTCGACTCTTACTTAATGAAAGGATGAATGTGAACAGGGGACAGCCTTCAGACATTCCATGCCCCTCCCAAGCACTTCTGAAAAATCAAGGAACAGCAAGAGCAAAATAAAGGCACTTCTCATGAGGCTTCCCAGAAATGAACAGAATGGCCAGACGAGCTCAGTGAGCCTGGATTTGTTTTGTTGCAATTGAACATTTTGTGCCAAGTGTAACATTTAAGGATTTTTGTTTCATTAGGCTTTGCAGAGATAATTTAAGGCATGCATTTATTATCTTTTCTCAAAGACAGTTTATCATTGAAAATGAGGCACTTGGAGTTGCAATGTGAAATTTGTTAACATGTCATATTTGACACGTGAATCCTAATCTGTCACAACACAACCAGTCCTATGTGATTCTTCACAGGCTGAAAACATAATCTATAAAAAGAAAATATGCAAGAAAATGAAGAGATGATGTACAAAAGCATATACTGATGTACAATATATGCTTGTCCCAGAAGCACAAAGTTTAGTCTAAAAATAAAATTTCTGGGTAGAAGCAGATGACCTTGGTCTCCTATTTAGGCAGCACTGTCATCAAGAAAACAGGTATTTAAGCATGGTGTTATGATCATAGGGTAAATTATATTGCTGGGGAAAAAGCTGGACTAGATCTGGCCTCTTTTCGATAGAGATTTGATGGCATTATTAGCTGATACCTTGGATTGCTTGGACTGCCTGGGGTAGCCAAACTTTGCTTATTTTAGGTGTTGCTATCTTGGTCTTTTATCTTATGTAGTAATTTCCATTCTCCTTAATGCTTTACTATGCTACTAGGAGGAAAACCAATTACTTTTAAAGGCACCCTAAAATTCACCTAAGAGATCTTTGTTTACAATATGGTCTAAGAAATAGGTATTCAGGGCAAGAAGAGTCTGAAGTCAAGAAATGATCTTTGCAGTCACCAGAAGAGTCCAGCCAATATCTCTTGCAGACATTTGTATTGTTTGAATTGTAAATTGTGATATGGTGAGCTTGAAAACAGGAATGTCTTTCCATTAAAAAAAAAAAAAAAACAAACAAGAAAAATAGAAGAAAAAATAGACTTAAGCATTTTTCATAGAAACTCTCTAAAAGGAGGTACTTCTTTAAGGAAACTTTTTTATTTCAGAGTTAATGACAATTTACCCCTTGTGATTTAATTATCCCATTATCATCTACCCCTATATAATATTCTTGCATGAACTGCTCTGTGATCTCTTCAGTGTACAGATTCCATTTTCTCCTCATGAACTTTTAATAAGAAAAGATATTGTAGAAATCATAAGAATTGTACTGCACCTACATAATGATTTTAATAAAATTACTTTCCAGATAAACCTTCTTTTATGTATACTTTATATCAAAGCTGAATGACTCAGTGGAAACTAGAGTGTGTTTTAGCTCAGGCTTTTAGAGATAAAAAATATAATGTTCCTGTGCTAGAATACACAATCATTTATATTACCAGTGTGGGAAGGTCTGCTAATTGATCACTTTGAAGACACAAATAAATTAGTTCAACACTAATAGGTTCTAAAGAAATACTTGCAACATTTTTCTTCAAAATCCTGTTGAAACCTTTCAGTGCTGCCCTTTTATTCTGGTATTCCTACACAACTACTATATTAAATTGCTCAGACACAAATACACAAACACACAAAAAATGAAATTCACTTCTCTGCACCAGAGATTATTTTTCCCAGGGACAATTATGGTGAAAAGACATTGTATGTTGGGGCACGGTACAAAGTTTTCAAGGATTTATTAAAGTAAACTTGCAAACAAATAAATTATATTTTCCACAGGGATAGCAGCTTTTTGTAGACAATACCTTAAACACATGCAAATGTGTCTCTGAGATCAGAGAATTACAAAATAATTTAAGTTCAAAGACGCCTCTGAAGGTCATGCAGTTCAATCCCTTGTTCAAAGCAGAGACAGCCTCACCATCAGGTCAGAATGTTCATGTGGTTAAATACAGCAGTATGATCTCTGCAAGGAGCACTTAAAGTAAATGAACTGGGACTCTGGTTAAAATTTCACTGAGGCTTTGCCATAAACTGTATGACCCACTTGGGGCCTGAATCCAGTGCTCACTAAAGTCCCTATCGATGGAAAAACTCCCATCGATACCAATGAGCTTTGGATAGGTCCTTTTGTGTTCTGACTCTATATTTGTGAAGTAAAAATGACAACAAACTACAGGATAATAATATTTTTCTGTTGCTGTTGGGTACAGTGAGGATGAATACAACAGACATCTGCTGGCTACTTGAATGATGCTTCCTTTTACTCCCTTGTCTTCAAAGCCACACTTATATTTAGATTGATCTTTCCAAGGCAGCTATATGGTCCCATTACTGTGTATCTGAAGAGCTCACAGCCTTTAATGCTTTTATCCTCCCAGCACCCCTCTGATACAGTGCTGTTCTATTATCTATGCTTTACTGATAGAGAAGGGAGATAGTAAAGCTCAGACTGGTTCCAGTGGGAATAAAATGCCTGCTTACCTTTATATCTGCACATAAATGGCTTACCCAAGGTCATTCAAGTAGTCTGTGGCAGAGTGAGTGTCCCTATGTTTTGAATTCCAGGTGAGACTTCTCTGCCTAAAACAGAGGGGTTTTTTTTCCCAGAATTCACAGCTGAGTATAAGGCAGCCATTAGAAAAAAAAACATAGCCAGTTTGAAAAGGAGAAAAAAGTATTAGAGTGTGAGTACCTAAAGAAAGTGTAATGGGGCTGGGGTGAGGACGGGTAGAAGCAGGGGAAACACTGTTATTTAAAAACACTGGTTCTTTTATAAAAGTGCACTTTTCAAAAGTTCCAGCTGTGCTGAAATGGCTGTCATAAGAAAATCTGGTGAGGAAGGAGTTTCAAGCTTTCATGATATCCTGCTGGAAGAACTCTTTGAGATTTCCCAGTCAGTGGAAAATTAATGGTGGAGTCAAAAAGAAGGTAGTATAATAATCTGGTTAGGCAGCCAGGATCAGGCTGTTAGAGCAGACAAATGAGCAGTGGTGTGACAGGAGAGAGACAGATTTTCAGAAGATTATAGCATGGATTATGTAGGACATGTAGAACAGAGAGTTTTTTACATGGTTCTCTTTCAGTGGACGCTTAAATTTCCTAATTAATGCCTTCAGGTGTGTAATCCCAGTGGCATCCAAAATAAACACTACAGGAAGTCTAGGTCTACTCCAAAGCATCACAGGCCTCTGGAAGTTTATGCTTTGCTGAGGGCATGAGCAATGAGAAGGAAAAACTTGGCAGATACTGGTCGAAGTCACCCGTATTCACCTGGTGAGCTATCATTAAAAGAAGCTATAGTCAACATTTTATCCATACAACAGGATAAATAATGATTTAACATACTTATGTAAGTTCCAGAGTCCCCAAAATGACAATGTTTAGCTCCCCTCTTTGCGCAACAAAGCAATATTCTTAATATTGTAGCAGTAGGAGTTTCTGGTTTGGTTTTGTTGCTTTCTGACATGGAATAGTGTGAAACCTTAGCAAGTTTGGAGAAGGTGAAAAATGGTGGAGAGCAGTTGGTAGACCCGATGGTTGTATCACCATTTAGAGGCATGTTGACAAGCTGGTGGAATGAGAAAACAGGAATACTGCATTTCAGCCAATTAGAAAGAACCCCATTGAGCAGCACTGGTCTGGGGCTGAGCAGCTGTTAAGCAGCTTTGCAGAGACAGACAGCTTCCCAGTGGGAGGAAAGCATGGACTTATTGGAGTGAGTTCAGTGAAGGGCTGCAAAGATGGTTTAGGGACCAGAGCATCTCTCCTATGAAGAGAGGATTGATAGAGCTGGGACTGGTTATCCTAGAGGAAGAAGGCTGAGGGAGGTCTGTGAGGACTCTACTCAGCATGTGGGATAAAACCTGGAAAACTAAATCCTAATATAGAAGAAGCAGTTTGTGGAGATTCATTTAACATACGAAAAGGAAACTGGAATTAGGATTAGACTGGAATTAAAGTGACTTGCTGGGATGCATTGTGTCATTTCCAGTATGGCAAAAGTATTTCACCACCTGGATGGTCAAATTTATGGCTTTAGTGTCATTACAGAATATGAACTATTGCTATACTAAAACAAATCCCCAATAAACTTTGGGGCAAGAGAGAAATAAAAGGATAAAAGTTGATGGTATTCAGTGGAACTGAATGCCTGACCTTTCAAGATACATCTGGGCTTTTTGGCTTTTTGCAACAATTTGCACTTGTGAAGTTAATCATATTTTTGTAACTAAATCTAGTTTCTCTCCATAATGATGAGCTGCACCATGTCAGCTTGCTGGCTACATTTTTGAAGGTCTTTGTGCTACCTTCCATCTTTCTGGTTAAAAAATATCCTTGCTTTATTGATTTGGTGTCTATAGCTCGAGTTCTAGGTAGAGGTCAGGATGAGTAAAGTTCTTTTACATTTTTACTAGTACAGCTAAACATTGACAAAGTGGGAATTTTAGTTTAGCTCTGAATAGGGCTGAAAATTGTCAGGTTCCCAAACCTATCCACAAAGGCTTGGAAAATGGCTGCACTCTGAAAAAAAAAAAAAATATATATATATATTTAGTTATACATAACTAAGGGGATAATCAGGTCCTGCTCTTAATCTACTGAATAAAACGTGATGTGATGCAGAAAGCACTACTGTCATTCTAGGGAGTTACACTTCACAAGCTGGCACCAGGGGATGTCTGTAGTGCCTGTCTAGCTGCCAATCCCACAGGCCTCGTGTGCTAATAATGAAACATATAAAATGGCAATAGTGACTCAGATGTCAGGCTTGATATGGAGGTCCAATTTGAACAAAGGACTGAAATGTCTGTAAAGAAGGTTGCATTTAGAATCTTACTGGGAAAGAACAAGACTCTTATATAAAGGAATATGACATACTTGACAATAAAAAAGAGCAGTTCTATTTTCCAAGTTTCAAGCAGCATTTTCCTGGTCTTGTAATGGCTTTGTAGTGTAGAGGAGTAAAGATCAAGAAGGTCCATGTACAGAACATGCAGAATTGTGGCCTAAGTGCTATATGCAATATTTCTTGCAGAATTCAAATCAAAAAAGACTGGCAATGAAAAAAAAAAAAAGGCAGAGAGGATGAAGGCTCCATTGTGCAGTTCTTATCATTAGGAAACAGAAATGGCTGGAGAAGAGGAAGCTGCAGTCAGCAAAATGGTGTCATTAGGCTAAGATGCTGCCCTGTGCAGCCACACAGGCTGTATGAATCACTTCACTGGAGGGAGCAGTCCGAGTACTTAATATTGCTATCGATGCAAACAACTAAAGCTGCCAAAGTTTTGCATTGATGTGATATATAAATAGAGTACTGGAATGCTCAGGCCAACTCTTACAGCAAAAACCATCCCAACAAGCCTGCAATTCTATCAAAAACCCAACCCACAGCACAGAGTAATTCCAGCACTGTAACATCTCATGAATCAGGAGTATATTTTGTAGAACCTACCTGTGACCTTGCCCAAGGTGAGTGACTTAATGGCCTTAAAATCAATCTCAGAAAAGTTGTGTTTGAGTTTGAGAACTTGATCAACCTGGAAAAGGTCAATAAAATTACTTCAGTACAACAACACATGGACAGCTCTAGATCTCATTGTACTGCAGACTTCTGGGAATGTTCTCAGCTGCCAATCCATTAATTCTGCCCCCAAGCGTGATTCAGTTTCTAAAGATAGCGAAGTGGATGTGTTTTGATTTTAGCATGAGAAACTGAAAGGTATACCAGAATAGTCATATAAAGGACTTTGAAGAAACTTCTCCTGCAGAAAAGCTTAAAATGTTTGACCCTGAAATCCCCCTGCTTCCCAAAATCCATGTCTAGTCACTTCAAAATACACTCAAAGGAGGCCACTCTAGAAACGTATTGTGAAGAATTAGTTCTGCACAGAGGAAAACCACAGAGCAGCAGACAATAGAAGACTGGTACTTGATGGTACTATGGCTTTTAGCATAACCCTTCTTCTTAGATATGAGGCCTACCCACTGTAGTTATGTGATGTGTTATTTCACCACCGAAAGATGGAAACTGTAGAGATTAAAAAAAAAACAAACAAAAAAAGCAGTGCTGTGTGTTTCTATCTTTCATTCTATTCCTTTAAGATGCAACCTCTCTGTAGACTCTGTCACCCTTCCTTGTTCAATGATTTTTGCCTAGATCTAGCAAACCTGTTCTGCAATATGGATGGCTATAATTAGCCTTAGACGAAAAGCAGAAGGAGCAGCAAGATGGTCCTCTTTTCCCTGCTTTTGAAAAACAGGTGATGCAGGGGAACAAGGCACAGGAGGGGTTTTGTCCCACATGAGGTTGTCACTCTAAGTATGGCTTGCTTCTAGTTTCTAGGATGGGGCACTGCCATGCACATCGTGACTGCACCCTGCATTCTCCCAGCTTTTCCTTTTCTGTGAGAGGATAAGGCAGCTGGGCTCACATTCTCCCTTGGGAAATATACCCTAACCAAAATGCAATATACCCTAACCAAAATGGAATTCCCTTTTGCAGCATTTCCATGATCCATACTGTGTGTTTCAATGGAGACTACAGATCCCACAGACATGCCTAAGCCCCAGAACCACTTCAGTGGTCCAGATGAACTTCTGGCCAAAGGTGTTTCCTAATTCACAGTTTGTCAGAAGCAAGGGAAGGACCCTTCAGTGGAAAACACCACTGTTGGGCACTCTTTGAATAGGGTCCAGGTGGAGCTCTGCATGAATCTACAGGGATGTTCTGCTGCTGAATCAGTGTGATTCAGCCTCATCCTTTGCCTCCTGCCAGTGATGAGGCATTGAGATCAGGGAGTCTGCTTCCCAGAATTCATAAATGGCTTGGGATGGAAGGGACCTTAAAGATCATCCCATTCCAGCCCTCTTGCTGTGCACAGGGACACCACTCACTGACAGACCAGGGTGCTCAGAGCCTCATCCAACCTGGTCTTGAACACGTCCAGAGATGGGAATCCACAACTTCTCTGGGCAACCTGGGCCAGTGTCTGTGGCCTGAAGTGTTGTTTA
Source organism: Chloebia gouldiae (assembly GCA_003676055.1). Classification (NCBI taxonomy): domain Eukaryota; kingdom Metazoa; phylum Chordata; class Aves; order Passeriformes; family Passeridae; genus Chloebia; species Chloebia gouldiae. Next base: position 8,101,308 of record QUSF01000012.1, read on the forward strand.
ACACTCAGCATAAGCCATGGAATACCTGAATGACGAGTTCTCTGCCTTCCCTGTTAATCTTCACACGGTGCAGCTCTCGGTTGGCAAAATTTCCAGAGTCAATGGTGAAAATGAGGAGCCCATCCTTACTCAGCTTGTATCGGACCTGTAAACTTCCTTAAAAGCAGAGAAAAATTGTACATATAAAACATGTGTCAGTAATGTGATATCATTCAATAACTTTACACAACACATAACTAATTTTCTTTTTATTGCTATGGAGTAACAAGGTTAATAAGTCAAGAAGAAGGTCGAAAGAGTTCAAGCTGTAATGAAAAGTGTGAAGAAAATAATGCACTGGAGGAGCTTTCCTTCCTACTGGGTTAACAAACTCCTATGGAAACACATAACTTAATGAGTAAATAAGAATATCAAAGGTGAGTGTGTCTGTCTGCAGGTCAGACATTGAGCACTGCCGTAGCTGATCTACATCATCCTGCAAGGGATCACTTCCAGCAGAGGGCATGCAGGGCTTGCACTGCTCTGCTAAACTAATAATGCTGGGTTTTTATAATTTCTTTTCATCCAGATGTAACAGACAACACAGAAGACAGTGACAAGTGTAAGAATTATAACTTAAGTTATAGGCCTGTACATACATTATCATTAAGGCCTGTAAAAGGCCTGTCCTTAAATTATCATATGAAATAAAGACTTCTAACATATTTGAAGGAATTAATGTAATTCATATAAAAATGAATGCAAACATCTCATTCAATCTTGCTATCAAAAAAAAAGCATTGTGACTTCTGATAAATAACAGTACCATAACAAATCAAAATGCACAAGGAAATGAGGAATCCAGTATGACTTTCAATCCTTCAACAATTGACTACGGGAAATGTGTATAGATGATAGATATAGATAGATACAGATGATATAGATATACACACACATGGAGCTACATATGGCATAATCTAAAATAAAAAGGATCTGTTCTGGTAAAATCCTTTCAAGCATGCTTTTCTAGGGATTAAGTAGCAGAGAAAAAAAAATATGAAATTTCTGAACTCTTTTTATGTATCAGCAACCAAAATTCATGGAACTGTGGTACCACAGAGTTCAAAAGCTTTTCTGGTACTATTTTTAACAGTCTCCAAAGAGAAAATAAATGCTGACAGCACCCCAACCCTGAGAAAGGATCCTGCATTTACTCCCTGTGTTGTAAATGCAAAATGTGCTGCCACATCCCTGTTCTGCAAATCATCAGGAATTTTCCCACCTCTACAAACCTCACAGTGAAGCTGGTAGTCCTTCAAAATGGAATCCCTAGTGCAGTTAAGATCATTCCCCCTCCTTTTCCCTTGCCAGTACGTTTTCCACCTAAGAGGTGTACTTGAAAAAAAAAAGGTTAACAAAATTCAGATGTCCCAGATGAGCAATGATACTCCCTGGGATTTGTAGGATAGAAAAAAAAGTTTTCAAAATCAAGAGGGAAAATGAGAATGAACTACTAGGATGAAGGCTTTTTGGCTGATTGAGAAGTCTGCTGGACTAGGAGAAATTTTAAAGTGAAAATAATTTAAAAAAAAAGCTATAAAAGGCATTTAAATTCTCACACATAGCTATGTACATTAGAGGGGAATTTGTGAAGACATCCAGGTCAGTAAAAACTGCTAAATTATTCAGTGTGATATTATAGGTCCCAGTTCAGCTGCCCCAAGTCATAGTGAACAGCTCGCAGCCCTCACTGCACAGTGAGGGCAAGGAGGTGCTGTCTATCACCATGACTGTCACACTCAAAGGTCCAAACCTAAATCACCATCACATTATCTGGTACTGAGTGGAAGATGCATCAACAGGTATTAACAGTGTAAACATCTTAGAAACACTTTAGAAATAGATGAGAAAAGAAGCCCAAGCAAGGAAGTTATTCAGATTTGCTCTGGGCAATGGGAGAGCTGATAGAAAATAGAAAAGTTGACTGACCCTGCACACCACAGCCAAAATGACCATGCAGAGTAAGCTGGAACTAAAATATGGTAGCCTAACAGATTGGTCCAAACTAAAAATGTTTCAGCAGAAGCACTTTATAGGTTGCCTCTTACCTGGGGCCTTTGAAAGTGACGTAAAGCAGAAAATGGAATAGACCCCTTGGGTGGGGTCTGTGACTTTAGTTTGTAAATGTGAAAAAAAACTTTGTTCTTTTTGAAGGCTATGAACACACATGTATATAAAATTAAAATTGGTACCACTGTATGCAGGTGATCAACAACAACAACCAGCACATCTGTGTTGAAAGGGAGCCAGCATGACATGTAATCTATCCAGGCTCTCAGCTGCAGCAAACAGGGATTTACCCATTGACTTTGTCAGGGAAGCACTGATTTTAAACCAGAAACCATCTGTTCCATTTTTTTGGGAGACAATGGAGGAGGCTCTTGGCATCCATTAAGAATAGAACTTACTTTCTGAAGTGGTGCAATTTCACATTAAATCACGTAAAGAGATTGGTGAATGGAATTTTATTTTGTCAAATTGTTTGAGTTCCAGTGGTAACTCTTTTTACGGACAGCTGCTCTTCAAAACTATTGAATTCAAGTTGGCATTTTGCCTGGGGTCAAATTTGCATTAACATAAACCAGAAGTACATGAGCTTATCTACTGACGTGCTTTCAAATTTTCACCATTGTAGATGAGAGCTAATTTTGGCTTGCATTCAATACTAAAACTTCTGTGTTCAGATTACAGAATAATTTTCCTGGCAGATTAAATTGCTCTTTTATTATTTGGCAAGTAAAATAAATGGATTGTTAATTAGGATTATTATAAAAATTTTATGTTGTCCTCTGAATTTTGATTATCTGGTCCACTGACTTTCTCCATCACATCAGCCCAGTGTCAGTAACTCCAAATGGAAATCAGTGCATAAACTAGTTCTGTTCTCCCTATTCTCTATTTTGCATCATTTTTGCCTCACAACAGGGGTTCACACTAATCATGAGCAGTGTAATTTCTGTCAGTTTTGTTGTAGTCATGCCTGTCATCCTCTTTTCAGCTCTCCATGTCTGAGCATGCACACCTGCAGTATCTTAATGCTCAAGCAATGCACAAGAAGTTCCATTCCTTCTCTAATGCATGTTGAATTGCTGGAGCAATTGTTAAGTCAATAAGGGAGAGAGAGAAAAAGGAAAAGAAAGATATTCTTCTTTTGGCCTTGGGCTGAAAAATTTTAGTGGGCACATTACCCCAGCAGTATTAGGTAAGAGAGGTTCACACATGATTATTGTAGTTATCCATTCCCTTCAGCTTTGAATTCTGCCTCTAGAGCAGCCCGAGAGGGGGTTAGGCTTAGCTTAGCCACAGTTACTGAGCACAGCGTGGCTTCTTTCCAGCATTTCCTGAGGAAATGATTCCACGTGGGCTGCCATGCTGCTGGGATCAAACCACTGCCAGTCTCAAAGCTGCACATTGCTGTGCTCCTCAGTCTGCAACCTGCAACACTAAAATCCACGATTGTGGGGCTGAATGACATCCCCCTGATGGCATCAAACAGCTAAGAGCCATTTTAACAGGATTCCTGGGGGTTCCCTTGCACAGAGGGAAGTCCTGGGAAACAGAGACCAAAGGGCAGTATTTATGTCATCCCATGCTGGTGACTAAGTCTGAGGTGGCTTTTCTGAAACAAAACACTCCCAGGACACTCTTTCAATGATGATGGAGGCCAGCACTTTTACTTGCTAGAAGAACACTAATGATCAGTGCCAGCATAACCAACCTCCAGGCAGCTACAGGAACAGCATAGTGCCTTCAAACTGCTTCTTTTTTTTCTGAGGATAAGCTGCTGTAGCAGCTCTTATGTCCAGTGGTAATAAGGATACAAAACTGATTAGAGATTTCAAAGTGTTCAGTCTGAAGAACAAAAAAAGAAAAAAAAAAACAAAAAAAAAAAAACATTCCCAGACTGCACAGTGTGAAGAAATAGTGTGGTCATGGTGTTACATATTCTGTGTCCCAAACCTGTGCTGATTGAACATGACAACAGGAGAGCTGCCTTTCTTCTGTCTGTGTCTACAGCAGGGTCTGAGTGCAACATCAGAAATAATCTGTTGGCTTTGTGGTCTGTGCCTACCAACTTTACATTAATTCTGGACTGCCAAAGCTTGTGTTGAAAATCAAATAGTAATTTTTAAATCATCACCCAGGAAAGGGAAAATGTTGCACAGAGTGTTCCAGCTCAGGAAAAGACTCCCTTGTTTGAAAGACCTCAGCCAGTGCTCAGTATTTGGCAACAAGATTAAAGCAGCTTTGCAGAAAAGAGAAATGGATTATCAGGAATTTGGTCTGTAAATCCATCATTCTTAAGTCAAATTCTTGTCACACATGTCACCAGGACCACAGGTCTTATGTCATTTCATCTTGAAGGACCAAACAGCAAGGAAGGGAATGGCATCTGTGTGAGTCTGAGACTTGACTTCTCTGCAGGACCTTTATTTATAGAAACCAGATTTAAATGAGCCCAAATTGAGCCCAGTGACTCTCGCCAACTTCAACTGCACTTTTTAATGACTCGGACTGGCTGGAGCAGCTGGTGAGACATCTTGCTCTGCTCAGAGAAGCTGAGGTTAATTCAGGGAGCACATGTAGGTGGCACATGTAAAACCTACAAATTTATCACCATAGTGTAACATCATTTACACATTTAAACCAGGGCAGTCAACAGCTCTGATTTGGGGTAAATGTGTATACATGAAATAGTGAAACACTGCATTAGATAAAAGGGCATTGGACAACCCCTGCATGTCTTGCTGCCTCAGAGTCGCCCAGAAAAGTGTTTAGGAGTAACAAAACTTCTTACAGCTATCTCAAATTGGCAGTCACCCTTGTTTGACTGCTAGACTTTTACTACACCACCACATACATTCTCCAGACTCACCCAAGCTGTAGCTAAAATAGAAAATAATTAAGGAAAGCACAAATCAAACAAAGGGTGAAATATATTAGTGAGGCTACTGATGTTGCAATTATAAAAAAAAAATTAAAAATTAAAGTATTGGCGCAAAAGCCATTTGCAGCTCATGAGGTATAAATGTTTGTTCACTCCTGATTGCAGAACAACACATGCCACTTTTCAGTCATCTCTACCACAAAATATATCTCTGGGAATTTGCACAGTTTCAGTCTGTCTATGTCCCTCTTCATAGCCTAGATATTTAAAAATGAACCACAGTTTTCTCGGTTAGAAGCAGCTGGCTTAGAAACATGTTCCTTAATTAGCAGCTTCTCCCCAGGGATATTTACTCAGTAAATTTACTCTCCATTGGAAGTGCTGCTGGTGATTTTAAGAACAGAGCCCATCTCTTCAGTGTCCAGTGGCATTTAACTAGAGAAATTATTTGCATTTATTTAGGGGGTGGCTCTTGTTATTTGTTTTGTATGGAAAAAACAAAGAAAAAAATGTTGAACATGTTTGCTGATATCACTACTCAGCTATTACACTTGCTTAGACATTACTGTTTCATAGGGTGTAAAATAAAAAATCTACCACTCATTTTTTTGCAGTCTCTTCCTATAATAAAACAAAAAAATAGGAGGTCATTTGAATGCATCTCACTCAATGCTTGAGACATTCAGGACTCAAGGATCATATTCAGGCCATCCTATATTTAAGAAAAAAAAAAGAAAGAAAAACAACACTTGCTCTTCACATTGCATTTCTTCAACTTAGAAGAAAACACACACAGCAAAAGGAGCCTATCTGGAGGCCCATGACCTCAGTTCACTTTACAATCCTGCTAGACAGCTGGACCCAGATTGAGATTGTCACTTAAACAACAATAAATGTAGCTGGTTCCCTTACGTGACTGAGAAATGTGTTTAACCTTCACAGACATCTCATTCCCACCAGCTGCCAGTTGGCTGAACACAGACTGACCAGCAATTAACAAGGAATGGGCAGATGCTTCTTGCTTCAAAGGTATAAAATATAGCAAAATCTAAAAAATTACCCAAAGGACCACAGTCAGAGAGCTCATGATGCACACACTGAGTGGCCTAAACACAGAGCTTATTGCAGTGATTTTAAGGGGACCTCTTATCTGAATGAAACAGCTCATGGTGATGTGGCTGGGTCTAAAATGGGAATAGGGCTCACACATGGATGTGGGAAAATAATAAACACTGTCTCTCCAGTTCAGCTCATGGGGAAGCATACACAGTGGTGCTTTTATGTACCCTGGAGGCAATAGACAGAGTGCTGCCACAATTTGGGATCTACCAGCTTAATGGCTGCTGACAAACATCTTCCTTCTTTATGCCACAGTTCATCCACTGGTAAAATTCATGAATGTTCATCCATTGGAAAACTACATGAAACCTCAGACGCAGGAGCAATTTAAAAACCCACTATTAGTCATTATAATTATCTTTACATTCCTAGGTATTTATTTTTCGTGAAGGAAGTGTTTACTATTTCTTTTACAAAGACAAGGTGATTGAATATAAAGATGAAGAAGAGAACTGAGGGTTGCAGTTGCAGTTAAATCTCTCTAAAACCACCTGCTTTCTGATTTTTATTTATTTTAGGTTTATTCTAGTAAATTTTAAACTATACCTTTTCTAAAGACTCTTTGAAATATTAAAACATTTTCACTTTAAGACTCTTCATTAACAAAGGCTATCACAGAATCATGGAATGGTTTGGGTTGGAAAGGACCCTAAAGATCACCCAGCTCCAGCTTCCCTGCCACGGAGAGGGACATGGGATGGGGAACCTTTCATTAGACCAGGTTTCTCAAAGTCATATCCAACCTAGCCCTGTACACTTCCAGGGATTGGTATCCAAAACTTCTCTGGGCAACCCATTCCACGGCCTCAGCACCCTCACAGTGAATTTCTTCCTAAGATCAAATCTAAACACACTCTCTTTCAGTTTGAAGCCGCACCCCCTTGCCCCATTACTCCATACCCTGGTAACATGTCCCTCTCCAGCTTTCTTGTAGCCCCCTCTAAGCACTGGAAAGGGTCTAAGTCTCCTCAGAGCCTTCTCTTCTCCAGGCTGAGCTCCAGCTCTCTTCAAGCCTGTCTTCACAGGAAAGGTGCTTCAGCCATCTGACCATTTTTGTAGCCCTCCTCTGGACTCAGTCCAACAGAACCATGTCCTTCTTATGCTGAAATATCCCTTTCTGGATGCTAATTGTCTCACACTCAGACTTTCAGGAGGCTCTATGGCTTACCTTTGTATGAAGAAGAATCTTGCCAGGTTTCCATCTCCCTCTACACATTTTACTAAAGACTCACAGAGAAGCCAGGATGGCAAGAAGAGTTTTTATTCTTTACCCAGTGAATGGAATATTAAGTATCATCCTATGAAATTTATTCTAAAAGTTCAACCTTGCTTTGCAAATTATGCAACATCATTAATGCTGTGTGAACAGCTCTTGGGAAAAAAAAGACTGACCTGTTGATGTGATACCCTGAGAAAATCATCCCAGCCTGCCCTCACAGAGATTCTGGCTCATAGTTTCCATTTTCCCTAATAACTTTTAACCATTCTTTTTTTCCATTTTGGCAGTACAGATGCCTGTTCAAGCAAGGATTTGTGTCATGCTGACCTAACAAATAGCCATTATGTTCAGCAATGAGAACACAGAAAAAAAGATGGTATGAACAGGAAAAAAAGAAGCAATTTGAGCACTGCATGATGCCTGAGCAGAAGAGCGAGCAACAATCTTTTAGACAAAACTAGTGAAAAATAATCATATGCTGCTTCTAAAATGTCATTTTCATTCTTAACTTGTAATACAGGCAGCACAGAACTCTGTGGATTAACAGCTTTCTGAGGTTAATGATGCCTGTTTGTGTTGAGCTCTAGAGGAACTGCCTGGCTGATCAGGAGTCTCTGGGAAATTTTCTGCTCCTCCGACCCGCAAGTTGATCTAAAGATTGCCTGTTTCATGGGTCATGCCAGTCTCTGTGAATGCTGAATGTGAATGTTGAACCCTTCAGTGAGTGACCTCGTGATTATAGCAACCTTTCAAAAACTAGCTACGACCACTGGGATACAAAGAACTGACTCATGTTCTTAAGTCATCTAACAGGAAAAATTAGAGGAAGAATGAATAATTTACCTAGTAAAAATCCTTTTGCAAGGTCCATATAATGGTAGCATTGTAATGACTTTTCTCTAGTAAAATATATGCTTATATATATTAACTTCCAGTAATCTACCTTCAAGTGCATACTTTTGTGATTTTTCACAAACCATGGAATGGCTGAGGTTGTAAGGGATCTCTGGAGGACATGATGTCCATCCCTGTCCCACTAAAAAGACTCTTCAAGGGCAGGTCAGCACTCCAGAGCCACGTCCAGATAGCTTTTGGATACCTCCAAAGATGGAGACTGCACAATTCTCTAGGCATTATGTGCCAGAACTCAAGTTACTCTCACACTAAAAGTCTCATGATTTGGTTTGTACCCATTGCCTCTTGAGTGGCCTTGCAATGACATCTTCCAGTTCTCAGCACTTGTGGGTGCATCCCACCAGGGCCCATGGATTTATGTGTGCCCAGTTTGCTTAATGCCCATGCCCAGATCTGATCCTCTTTCACCAAGTGTACATCTACCTTGCTCCAGGACTTTTGCCCTGCAGTTCCTGAAGGCCACTCTCACTTGTAAAAACCAGGATATAAACACCCAATTCCACCAAGAAAGGCAAGAAGGAAGGAATCACCTTGTCATGATGCAGACAGGATAACTGATATGCTGATACTATATGGATACTATATAGAAAAATTAACATGTTAATAGGGATACCACATACAAAACAGAGGAGGAGATTTGTTTGGACCCAGACTCATTCTTCCAAGTATTGGGTTCTCTGCTGTGTACAAACAGCTACACTGCTCCAAGGCAGCACTTAAATCAATCTGCTGGACTACAGTGCTTAGTACACAGCTCAGTCTGTCCACAACACAGATAATCTTAAATTAAAAGTAACTGAAAATCTACACCTATCAATTTTTGAGGCTAAAGCTTTCAATAAAAGGAGTTATAAAATACTCTTCTTCAGAAATATGGGAGAGCATATATATATATATATATATATATACACACACACATATACATACACACAGTATATGGAGCATCTATTCAAACAGGACCCTTTGCCCTTCCTCTCATTCCTTTCAGGACAGTTCCAGGGAAATCCAACAATAAAAATGACTTATCAGCTGGAAAATGTGAACTAGGAACTCAAGTCTTCTGAGAGATAAACACCTCCTATAAGCAAATGGGAACACAGGTTTTCTTCCCAGCTGATTATCTGCAGACAGTGGTCTGGAGTTGTATGCCAGACAACAGTAATTTCAAAGTCAGTCTGTACACAGACAGAGCACAGAGCAATTATTCAGCCTGTTCAAACTTTCCTGCTCTACGTAACCTAATTACAGTTCCCTTGTTTTCCCTTGTGGGTCTCCAGAACATCTATTGGCCCTCCAGTATGGCAAAATAATCTTCATGAGTACAAACATGTCCATGAATTCAGCTAATGAGACAGATCTTCAGTTCTCTTCTCTTGGAAAGCAGAGATAGATATCTGCCAGAGTCCTTGGCTGAATTTTATGTCAGCTTCTTCTTTCAAGTTAGTTTTGCACACTTAGGAATTTAAAGTGCCATATGCTAACACAAACATAAGACAGAATTGGGTCTGGGTGCCAAGTCCACCTCTTTTCTGAAAGACTTTTTAGTACTGGATTTGAAGTGAAAACTCTAATCAGCACTCCTATTTTCTGTGAAGGGTGCTTACAGCAAGGAAACATCTAAGTGACCAGAGTGATTTCTAACAACAGAAGTCCCTCTTTAGATAAATAAGCTGACAGATCTCCTGCCACCTGAACCCTGCCTACTCATGGTACCAAAGCCAGCTTCTCATTTAAGGCAACTGGGGAAAATTTCTTTTATATTCATCATCACTGATCAAACTGTCTCTAGTCCCTCACTAAGTAAATAACATAAGATTTCGGGGGCCAACTGCAACAGTTGCTTGCAATTATATTTTGAAGACATACATGCTATCTGACACATAATGGCTGTGAACCAGAGCTAGACTGGGAACAATCCTCAGTCACTCTCCTCCACAGAGCTGACTCTCACCCTTCCCAACATGACTTTCTTTCCTGCTCCTGATCAGTTCAAAGTAACTATACCTGAACCTCGTCACCATTTCCCACTTCAGTCACATAAACTGTGCAGGTTGTTCAATGTCTGCTGCAAGTCTGTAAGGTACAAGGTGCTCTCAAAAGAGAAGACAACTGCACAAGCAATAGAGCAGTTCAGAGGGTCCTTCTGAAGCACTTAGTTAATGTCCCAAAACTAAGACAGGAAGGAAGGTAAGTAAGGAAAAGGAACAAAAAGAATCATCCTCTGAAATCCACCCAAGTCCTCTTTCCTATTTTAGTTTTGACCCATTAAACTTCAAAGTGTACAGTATGAACAGGATCAAAAGATGCCTTGCCTCAAAGACTGAACTGGATTTTTTGCATCTCTTTTCCACTGAATGAGAAAAGCTTTGCTTGTTGGAGATGCAGCTCAATATACTTGAAGGCAAAAACAATAAGAATTTCCATGTTTTCATTAGAAAAGCTGTTTCTGACTCAGAGACAGGAGGAGATTATAGGAGATTATGAGTTTATAAGAAGAAATGAATCAGTAGCTTCTCACTGACAATATTTGTTTCTTTTCTTTTTTTTAGAGTGTTAGCTTACCTCTGTTACACATTGGGGTTTTTTTTTCCTATTCACTTCAAATATCAGCTGATTTCAATACTTTCTACGTCAGGGAAGTGGGGCTGATATAAGTCCTGCTACTGTATGCTGAGTATCAGAGACTTAAGAATTACTTGAGATGTTTTCATTTGTACTGCTGTTTTTAACTGTGCCTTTTTCCTTGTCTTTAATCTTTCCTATGCAAAATCAGAGTCTTGCTTTCCAAAAGAAATGGAGAACACAGCTCAGTGTGATGATAATAGATGCTGGAAAGGTGGAAAAAGAAAAAAAAGACTCAAATTGCTTTATTTCTTATGATATTAGATAATAAATACAGATAATTTTTCTATCACTCTAGCATAGTTTGAGATTCTATCTCTCTTGTTTGATGCTAGCTATCTGCTTTTTTCCTAGATTAGGAATCATATTGTTTCCATGGAGAAAGACAACAAAACTGAGAATCAAAGACTTGTTAAAACATTTTCTAGACAATATATTTAATCATATTCCTATTGCATTTAATTATTTGCAGGGGGATAGGAAAAAAATAAGAAAGGAGAAATAAAGTTTATTTCAACACTCTTTGTTTTAAGACTTTTTTCCTGAATCATTTATTATCTTTAGGGAGCAAGGCAAAGGTAATATTTCAAATGTACTGGTTACTTTGTGAAATCATATAACTGCAAAAATGTACAGTGAAAAGCTAGCTTGGAAAAACAAAAAAAACCTCTTTTCTTCTAGTATCTTCCCATGATATGGATAATTTCTGTAGATTGACACACTGGGAAGATGTTTACCCATATTCTGTAGCTTAGTAACAGGCACTATAATTTGAAATTTCTACAGAAAGAGATATTAAAATTGCCAATCATTACAGTAGTGCTAAGCTCTTGGATGTGGGGCCAATGGGACTATGTGAGTTTTACATGCACACCCACTCATATATGTATATGTATATGTACCTATACACACACCCATATATATACAATACATACACATATATATGTAACTGTAATTTAAAAATCCATAAAAGACTGGAGAGGAAAGGAGGATGCTCTTATACACATACAATTTTCAAATGACACGCATAATTTCAAGGCAACAGTATTAACTAATGAAGGAAACAATCCCTAAGTCATCTTTAAAACCATCAGCTTTTGAAACCTTACCTGTAAACTTCGAGGACATCAGCCCATTGATCAGAGGTAAAGAACAAGCTCTGTGGTATGGAATATGTTCTATAGGTGGAAACTGCTTCTAAGTTTTATATATATAAAAATTTACTGAAATCAATAGGTTTTAAGAAATGTTTAATATCTGACTAAATTAGACCATAGCTGTCTATACAAGTTCACTTTCATATAAGCCCTTTTACTATATTCTAATTATGAATAATCCTTGCAGTTTCACTTCTTTAATGACACATATTTAACATAAGAAGTCAGAAGTAGGAAAACCATTCTTCTCATAGTCACTTTTATTAACTAATACTTTGCCTAGATTTTTGTGCATAATAGAAAGAGGAATAATAGAATACACAAGCAGTAGCTTCAAAAATAGTTACAAAAGATGAAGTATTGAATTATACATAGACTGTTCCTACATATTTTTTTAACAAGTGGAAAGGGACTTGGGATTATGGTAAGGAGTATTACTCCAGAGACTGTTCACTCCTAAGTGAGAATGCCCATTCTCATTTCTCCAGGAGCCTAACCTTTATTTAACCAATAAGCTATCCAGCAGGGACCTGCTTATGTCCTACTGTACACTGTCAGACTCAGCAACGTTCCTTGAAAGTGAGCCAATAAGAGAGAAGGAATCACACTCACTTTTAATGCTACAAAGGACATTGATATTCATAGTCCAGTAACTTTATGGCAAGCATAAACCTCTTGGAGGAAGAAAGAGTAACACATCTGAACACTATTTTCATTGGAATAATTTCAATTCCAACAAGACTAAAAAGCAAAAGGACATGAAATTTAATGAATTATTCCATTTGGGAAAAAGGCAGAGAATACACATGACTGAAATGACTGCCTTGTAAAAATGTCACAGAAGCATGCACTGAGTTATCCTGAAGGAGACTTTCAGGAGTTAACAAAGGTCAGCTAGTTATCTTAATCATTCTTTGCATATAATGCTACACTTTATAGTCCAGAATTTTGGAGCCTGATGTCTCACCAACCTTCTAAACACCTGCTACCACCATATTACAAGTGAATAAAAAGAGGTGCAGATCTGAGAAAAGCACCATGGTTTCTACTGCCTGACAGTGCTGAGACCTGCTCCACCTCATCTCCACAGGTACTGAGAGTGCCTGTTTCCATCTAAGTCAAAGGGAAATGATGGGACATTTTCAGCTGACAAAAGGAAAGGTCATTTTCATTGTCTCAAGCTCTGCTCCTGCTGAGCTGCTACAGGATATCCTCATGTCTTGATCCCAACCCCAAGCACTATTAAGAGACCCCCTTCAAGAACTCCACAATTATAGGTTGCTTATAGTGTATTCCATCAATAAAAGTCAATTGACTCAGGTTTTTAAGGTCATTTCAGACTACTCTGGCAGCAATAAAGCTGATTTAAATGGATGTTACATTGTGATTAACTTTAGGGCTATTTTCAATTGCCTGAGTGGCATCAGGAGACCTGAGTGTAACTGAGAAGCAGATTCCAAGGTTTTACCACAGCAGGGGCTAACTTCCATCACTCTGGAGCTACACGCTAGAATATTCATACATCTGAAAATCATCACATGTCTAGACACATGTCTACAGGAGAAAACTAGAGATGGAAACCTGGACTGGACAGGAGAGGGTTAGGGTCACCTCAGGAGTCCCACCTCCCTGCCAAAGCTTCGTTTGGAGTAGATCTGTTCTGGCAGTTATTATTCCAGTGGCCTCTCCCAGGAATTAGGGTGCCAGTCCACTACCCCATGCCAGCCTCAATGACATAACCAAGAGAGAAACTACTGCAAACTCCATATCGAGAATAAAACCTTTTTTTTTTTTTGTCTCTATGGTTTTTATTTGACAGTACTTGAAAGTTTACTTGGAATTTTCAAGGCTTCAGAGTGGTCTGGGACATTTGGTCAAATCTACATATTCAGCCACATTACATTAACTTTCTACTGTTCTGCCACAGGCCACTGACTCACAAATAAACTTACTCATCACATACAGTGCTCCAGTGCCGGATAACTCTTGGAAAATTCAAATTTAACCATTTGTTTATGATGATGTTTGTCTGGATTGAGTTTTCTGAAAGCACTGAAAGGACTCAGGAGCCCAAGTTTTACTGAGAAGACAAAGGTGTATGCCTCTAAAATCTTTACACATTTTCAAAAAGTATGCACATTAAGTATCTTTAAACATCAAATGGGTTTATACCTCATATTTATATCAATTAACCTAGAAAACTTTCACATATTCTGGCTTTAATATTTAGACAAAATGGCTTTATTCCAGTGAAACAATCCAGTGAGGAGCAATACATGTCCCAAGACAGAATGTAAAGGATAAAATAATAGTGTATTTCTGCACCAAGTGCTCCTGTACATAGATGGTATTTCTCATTCCCTTATCTTGGTGGCCTAATGGATCTCACTATGGAATAAATAGCAAGGAATTACTATTGTAAAACCTTACCAAATGAAAGTCAAAGCACATTTTAAGCCCCAGCAACATGATTACTTAAGACTGAATAGGCAAGTGTAGCACTGAATGTCAAATAAAGGGACATAAACAAGAGTGATGGCCATTCCACAAACTGAACACCATGAAGCTGATAAACACATAAATGAACTTAAGTGCAAAATTCTATACTATTCTCCCACAAGAAAATCCCAGAAACAAACAAACAAACCAACCCCCAGAAGACTTCACAGAGTTGCACAGGTCTCCCTTGGGCAGCAAATCAAGACTACTTACCATTCTTGGAGAGAATCACAGCCAAATATTCATGAAAGTAGGTGTTGATGTACAGCAGAAGGCTTGGAGTGTGTGCTGTGAGAAAGCTGAAAGCAATATTCTCCTTGGACACGACAGCATCCACGTAAATGGCAGAGCTTGAGGTGCTTGCATTCTTCGTGACAGGATAAGGTTCTTGGAAAGTATAGGTGACAGAAGTGCCAGCTTCAAATAATGCAGACACCTCTGAAAGCATATATAAACCAAAGGAATTATTTCAGCTACTGCATTTTCAGATCTCGCAGGCAGGAATGGACCAGAACTAACTGCTTCAGAAGCAGAACACTGCAAAACACCCTTGATCCAGCTGACATCACCCTTCCTTCACTTGTATAATAGTGTGTCCTTCCTTGCAGATTGTTTGTCTGGCACAGAGAAAAACAGTATATGGAGACATAAACTCAACTATTTCAGAGCTGGAATCAGAATTCCACAAGATGGAACAGCCCAAATGTCTGTCAGGCAAATAAATGCTTTGTTCTTCTGTTAGTGTAATGAAAGGCAATATCCTCTGTGTTGTCCCCAAAATAGATTTGTTCTTTCCAGCCTCCTTTTTAAAGAAATTAATTGTGAAAGCAACACTTTGACCAAAGACAGCCAGTGAAGGAAGCTGCCTCTGGGAGCATCAAAGAGAAACATCTACCTGTGCATCCTCAGATCCTTAGAACTCATGTTTTCATTAAACAACTAAGCCAATTTACACCAGCGGATGATGCTGTCCATTTAGCAAACCTGTTGTATTTGCGAGGTGGGGGACAGCCATGAAAATTAAAAATTCACACTGCACCTTGCTGTTACTGAGTAGTGATTTTGTTAGTTCCAGAAAGCATGTTCCATAAAATATTAGATGTTCCATATTTGCCCTGCTTTTTTTCTGGTGTTGACAGCCACCAGAAAGTTTCACTGAGGACACATTCACCAAAGACTGAACCATGCAAATCAGTTTTTTCCTGAATGCTTCATGCTTATTTTAAAAATTTCTTAACGTTTGGATGGGTTGTTGCAGGAATGGAAAAAAAAACAAAACATAAAAAGACTACCTCTTTTTTGGCACATCAATGCTCTAAAACTTTGTAAAGAAAAACCTTAAGGCTTTGTTAAGGTGAACAAAAGAAGATGAGGTTTTAAAAACAAGGAACCTAAACATTCAGACATGGTCAAACACCTGCTATAAAATATTTCAGCCCTATTTCCTAATGTCTGGGGACAGTTACATGCAATGGAATACAGGAATCATAGTGGGATATAGTGGTAAACTATTAGTATAACTAACACCATTTTAATTTCTGAGGCTAACAGAGAAGTTAGCAAAAGGAGGTGATGGAGCCTTCTTAAGACAAACATTTAAGAACACTGAAGGGACAGCTGATTATAGAACATTTTGAGATGTGGGGGACACCAAGCTGACATGAGTGAAATGGTGCTGTAATTCAGAGTTAGTGCATGAATCACTGGGATCACAGCTCGCTGCCTACCCTCCTTGCAGAAAGGTCCTTCATAGGCTGAGTTGGTACAGTCACAGAAGTAACCATTATACTTTTCCACACATTTTCCTCCATTATGGCACAGGTTCCCATAACTGCTGCAATGTCCTGGGCATCCAGGTTTTACACCAGGTGTCATTTTAGCTCTCTCCTCCAAGTCAAGTTTCTGTCCATTTAAATGCAGAGATCGAATACATCCCAAAAAGCCTTTCCGTCTGGAAGCTGTTCCCCCTGAGAAAGAGAAAAATGGACATGCAGTCATTGATGAATCTGAGCCGTAATAAAAGTTATGAAGCTCAATCCTGAGCTACAAATATGAATCCACAAATTAAAAGAAAATACTATATATCAATATATACAGTGGCAACAGATGACAGATGGACCGCCTTGGAAATTAAAGGTGTCTCTCTATTTTTATGAAAGAACTAGAAAGCTGTGACACTTTCTTTTCGTCATTCTTCTCTTTTTTGGCTTGTCTACTGCCCTGTCTGGCATTGAAACCACAAATTCATTTAGGAGAAAGATAAGCTTCTTTATCTTATGCCTGCATATCACCAAATACATGAGAAAACCAAACCGAAAATGTTGTGGTTTTGTTTTTGTTTTGTTTTTTTTTATTCTTATTTGCTGCCTTAGTACAAACAACACCCTAATCCCACCAGCAAGAGAATTACACCTGCTGATGAGTCCAGATAGCAGGGATGAGTCATGTTCAGCACCAGGCCTGCTGCCTGAAGGGAAGTGACTTGAGTCTGAATTTATGCATGACTGTCCAGCCTGATGCATGTCAATGGTTGTTGTAGGCCTGAAACACAAGTTCAGCTCACAGATGTGTTATTTAGTACAATGGTTAAAAATAATTGCATTTCTTCCTGGAGACCAGAGCTGTATGCAAGAGGGCAGTTCAGTCTCTACGAGCTAACTAACATTGTATCTGTCAAATGAAACTGCTAACAGTGTTACAGTGAAGGCACTTTTCCATAAGAGGTGATCTCTGAGAATGATAATTATGATGATTGTTGAAGTTCTCTATGAAAATATAACCATTTTTCTTATCATATGCTTTTTTTTTGGCAGTTGCCAATGTTTTGCTTTTGAAGATACTGCAACTTTGATTGCTGCTAGGAAATCTAATTCTGGTTCAGGAGTTATCAGCATTTGCAGACTCTTAAAAGCTAGCTTTATTGGTGATTCTCCTGCAAAAGTAGTCTGAAAGAAGTTATTATTCTTCTGTAGAAATTGTCTCTCTTTCATAGTGTACGACTTAAGAGATTACATCACTTGATAAGCTCTAGCAGAAGAGCATTTGTTTTTTTTCTATAAATTAATTAAAGCAAGACTTCTGCAAACTAAAGAGAATGCAGCAACAGTCTGAAAAGGCCTGGTGTTCTACTAACCATTCTGTCATACTTTTATTATTTCTACACTAATAGCAGAAATACTGGATGTGAATGAAAGCAATTGCTCTATATATAATATGCATGAGACACATTTCTTTCATGCTCATTTTATAATGCCTTCCTCAGAGAAATATTTTCAAGTTCCTCTTTGGCTAGATATTGTTTTCAGGTGAGCTAATGTGTTAGCTCACTTATGTTAAAAACCCTGTGAGGACAAGAGTAAAATTTCTGCATTTGCTGTGCTGCACACACAATCCTTTTGTTTGGAGATTTTGACCCAAAACCAAACATACCACACAGATTTTTCAGTAAAGTCTATGTAAGTAGAAATGGGATTTCTCCCTTTAAGACTACTGGTTACTCTGTTTTCTTTTGCATTGGAGGCCACCACAAATATGACAAGTATGAATGGCAGTTTCCTTGTCTCTTCTCTGCACACATGCCAATCACAGCTGTACCATACAAAAAATGAGTAAAAACTATTGCTAACTGTTCTACAGATGTCATGTTTATTGCACTACTCATATTCTTACTGCCCTCTAAAGCACTATGGAAAGCCATGTAAAGTTTCTCACTCTTCTTGACTTCTATTTTCTTGAGAGTATAGAGCTTAACACAGATAAGTTATATGATCCAAGACCCACACAGCACTGATTAAGCAGATCTTTTGCTTATTTTGGGCAGTTTTCTTCAATTAACTAGACCTAATCTTCATATACATTCCTGCAAAGCAAATGAAAAACTGAAAACAAGCGCACAAAACTCTTCCCCAAATTAGGCTTTGCAAATTCTTCCAACTCTAATATGAGCCTGATGGACTAGAGACTTTAATGGATGAAACCTAAATGTTTTATTCAGGAAAACATATTTTAGGATAAGCCTAAGGACCATAAACACCAAGGTTAAGGGTGTACTTTTCTGAGTAGAGGTGGCAGTCAAATAAGCCGAGCTGTTTCCAGCAAGGTGTTTATAAAGCTGAATTTTTGTGAGGAGCCCTTGGGAAAGGAAGGGAGAGTCTGAGAGGAGGGCACAAGAAGCCCATAACTGAGCACTCACAGCATAGCTTGGTTTCACAATTGGCTAAATAATTAACATTCTAGCAATGAGTTGAGGATTTGCTTAAAAAAAACAAAGGACTTTTTGTTAGTATAAACTGGATTAGGGAGGCTGAAAATAAGCATTAGGAGCATTTGTGTAACTGATACAAAGTGATGGAAAGGGCAGAGAAGTATAGGAATCATAATCAGGAGTAGGAGAACTTGCTATGGTGTTCCTCAGAAGACCTTGAAGGCACACTTTGGTCTCAAGCTGAAATATATACAAAACATACAGGATACACAAACAGTTAGGCATTAATTCCTCCTCTTGGCCTCCAAAATATTCCAAGGTGCCTACAAATGCTTTTAAAAACAACAGCAGTAAATAAATTCCTTCTTTTCCTATCATTCCTTCTCTCTGTCTTCAGAGAAAGTTTCTCAGACGTTGACTTTCTCTGGGTTATGTCGCCTTTGGACTGTCTACAACAGACAGAGGAGATTCACCCAAGGATTCACTCCTTGCTCAACTCCTCCTAAGACAAAACCAGAAACAAAAACTATCAGCTTTGCTAATTTCCTGAATGTACCAAACAAAAAATCTGACCAAAGCTTTGTACATCAGATTAATTCCTCAGGATTTTCATTTTGCTTCTCTGATGTTACCAGTCTGAGGTCAAATCCTATCCTCAAAGTGGTCTGGGAGGACAGCCTTTCCCATCCCATGATGGAATCTTATCCTCATGCCTTCACCAGTAGGTGAGACAGGGCTTCATCTCAGACCACGCCACAACGACACAACTGCTCCAGGACCACAGGGAGAGCTGCACTATGCAAAACCATGTCACACATACTGAGTACTGAAAACTACTGTCCACTGAAAGGAATGGTTTTTAACTGACCCTCCTGAGCAAGCAATTTGCTGAATTGGCTCATTACTGGACACTTTGGTGCAGTTGTTAGCCTGCACATTTGTTTGGGGTTTGCTCCTCTACTGTACTTTTTTTCAAATTTACAGAAGAATTTGGCAAAGTACATGGATATCCATGCTCTGACAGGATTATAATGGAGCCAGAAGCAGTTAGCAACCAAGAACCACTAAAAGAAAGTAAGAAATGATTTTCTAACTCCTTTCTAACTGCATTAAAATCAAAGCTTGTTTGAGTGCAGTGGCAATGTAAAGTCATTTTTCTCTTCCACTTCACAGACACACAAAGCTATCTCAAAACCCTGCCACACACAGTCATTAAGGCTGGAAACCCCTTAATCACTGTCAGTATGCAGAATACTGCAGAGACAAATATATTGTGGATTATAGGGGGAGTAGGGAGCAATATTATGTGCTGCTGCTTCTGTCCTTTTTACAATGGTGTTTATACATTTATTTTTCAGATGGGTTAAAACTCTCTCTGCATGGCTGAGGTATTAAATCAGTAGTTTTTTATTACGAGATTCAAATGAGACTTTCAGTAGAGACAAACTATATCATATCTGTGTATTGCTGGACTTCTGCCACCTTTTCCTGGAGCAAATAGTGCCAGAATCAGGTGGCAACCCAGATTTCCAACTCTTCTGACAGCTCTCAGGAAAACTTTGCAAGTCACAGATAATTTTGGCCTTCAATCTGGCAGAGCTAAGGCCTGAAAAGCACTCCCAAACTGTTTTTTTTCCCTGTCCCTTTTGTTCATGGTTCAGTAAAACTGTGGATGGATGACAAAATGCAACATATTTATTGTTCAGAGAGTACTTTTCACCTCTTGGCTGAAATAAATACCTATATCCTAGAGTTTTCTGTAAACACTCACTACAATCAGAGTACAATCAGCTGGAAGTCCCTGCCGGTATCAGGGACTGGATTCCAACCTATTCCTTAAAGCATAGCTACATTCAGATGAGGTGCAAATTCATTTTTCCACCAAAACCAATGGGACCTTTTTGGCAAAGCTGCTCCCCACCCACTCAGTCCCCAGCTTGTGGGGATGCTGCTGCTGTTCTGTGGCAGGTGCAGGGCTTTGTGTTTGCCTTTGCTCACAAGCACTCCTGTTGGCACATTGCCCTGGTGAGGTCCTTAACTACCATGGATTTTCATGACACAGTTCATCAATTATGTCACTTTAAAACCACCATGAAATTCACACAGGTAACCTGTTTATTTTGCTGAGGCTGAGCAGCAAGGTTACAGGCAGATACTGCTTTTCAGATGTGAGATGGCAAACAGTTGATATAGATGACCTATGATAAACCTATCATGTTTAGTCCTTTAGAAAGAAACAACCAGAAAATCACGAAGTCTATTCAGTCACAAAATATCTAATTTTCCTAACTGGAAAGAGTATGTTGGCTAAATTTCTCTGATGTTTCTAAGGTGTCTGGCAGCCTGAGCATGCTGCCTCCAGGCCTGGCCTCCCACAGAACATGTTCTTAGGATCAATGTAGTATTTGAAAAACAAGTGATTAGCAGCATGTTTCATACCAGAAAACAGAAACCTTGCACTGTGACAGTCTTAAGACTCCTTTCTGTGTGTTCTCCTCTCCAGCTGAGTCTGACAGAGATCATTTTAAGTATAAATCAACAGCTGTGTTGGAAGGACTCTTGACATTGATGCAGCCATATATATTTATTAACAGATTAATTCTTTATGCTCAGAGCCCAGTAATTACTGCACACATACACAATAAAAAGCTCAAATAAATACCCTGAAAGCTACTTAAGTGTAAGGGTATGAATACAGAAGTAAACTTTATTAAAATGCATTGACAGATTGAAGTTTGCTAGCATTTCAACTAAGTAAAAAAATCCATTTTAGAATCAGATGTTACCTGAATGGCCCTGCAAAAGAACAGTTACATCCCACTCCATCACTGAGCAGATTACTCAGAAAGACAGCATTTGAATATAAAAAAGAGACAATTCCCTTCGTAACCCATTATCATCTTATCAAATACAAACTAGTTCCAATCCAGGTTTCTTGTGAGAGGGCAATAAATAAACAAAATATATGCAGAGAATTTTCTTTCCTCTTTTAATTTTCTTTTTTCCTCTTTGAAAAATCATTTTCAGATAAAACACCGGTATTTGCTTTGACTGTGCTCATACTTCTCTCACTCATGGACTCTCCAGCCAAATAAGGGCATGCTTGAAAGAATAGAATTTAAATACCATACTGCCTTCAGGCTTTGCCTCAGAAATTTATATGACAAGTTTTTGACTTTTAAAATGTGCCTAAAGAGACAGGTCACATTTTTTTACAGCATTTTACACAGCCAGTGCTGCATAAGAAGAAAGGTTATCAATTCCTGGGTAATAAATATGTTTCAGGAGTTTGACCCCAAAATAACTTGATGCTATGCCATCAAGTATAGAATGGTTAAACTACAGTTTGTGCTTTGCTGTTAGAATTGCTTGGGTTTTCTTCACGTTGCCTATGCAGGAGTAGCAGAAGAGAAAGCAAAATCAAGCCACCACGTGCAAGCTCAATGGTGAGGTAACAGCATTCATTACCAAAGTATTTGAAATACTGCTATCTACAGGAACCCTTGGATTGTCCCTACCTACAAATAACTGGCTGTTGAGCTGCAGGCGGAAATGTCCCTCAGCAGGGGCCTCCAGGACCTTCTTGGGGAGGTTGTCCACCTGCAGAGAGGTTTGCTTGAGGTTCCTCTCTGCCCGCACGTAGTGCCACTGGTTGTCATTCAGGGCTGTGGGAGATTGCACAGTGGCTTCTGTGGGGCCATTCCCGACATCTATGGAGAAGGTGATCTCCTTGGGGGCTGCAATAGATAAACAGATGTGAAGAGGAAGTGAAGGTCTGAATTAAATCGTGGTTTTGACATCAAGAAATCTTACATAAATATAGGGTCCATTAACTTTTATGTCAGCAAATAGTAGAGGATCATTTACCTCCCATCTCCTACACAGCAGCTTATACATAAATTTAAGCCTGGAGCCTCACTGTTTGATCTCTGCTGTGATTAGGCTTGGTTGTGGGTACTCATCTTTTTTTACTATAAAAATCACAGTGCTCTAGAAATGGCACTTCTCTTTTTGAAGCAAAAGTGACAAATGCTGCACAAAAGCCACACAATAGTCCCTGAAGATTTTGGACAAATAATGCTAAGATGGGAGAAAGGATGAAGATCTTTCCAACTAGATTTTTAAAAATGTAGGTAATTAACCATTACATAACTTGGCTGCATGTGGTATGAGAGAATCCTACAAGTGTTTGCCTAAATCTGACTCAAGATGCACAAAAAAATAGATGAGCGAAACTACTTAATAGGTGATTCTAAACTATAGCTGTATATGTAACACACATCTAGAAATAGTAAGGCTCCTAGAAACAGGACAATACTTGAAAAACAAAAGCCACATAAAGGAGTGCACCTTGCTCTGCTGGAAGTCTGAAAGGGGCTAGAACTTTTTAACATTCTTGCTATTGATTATTTGCCTCTTCCTAAAATGCTAAATGCACTATGAAAACCAAGAACCTGGTCCACACATCATGCAACCAGAAGGTTGTGGGCTGAAAAATCCTAAAAATCTTGTTATTTAAAGTCCAAAAAATGGGATAGGTCTGGTTTTGGAAGCTGTTTCTTAGATAGTTAAGATATAAAATGCTCCATAGGGATAGACAAAGATCTACTCTAAGCACCTGCATCTGCTAAAAAGTTGTTTCCCTTTGAAGCAGCTCCTCCACGGAGCTTCCTTGATACAAGGCCTTTAGGCTGCAAATTCCATCTGGCAGCAAGAAGCACAACAACAAACTACTGATGAGAACCCTAAGTCTAAAAGATTTTTTTCCCCAAACTTTTAAATAACTCATTTCTCTAGGAGTACAGATGTAACACACATCCAGAAGCTTTCACTGAACAATCCTCTTAGTTTACAGTATTTGTTATATTTGATGCCATTTTTACTTCTGTATCCCTGAGAATGAAATGAACTACCCTGAAGTACAACCAAATGGGACCTTGATGTGCAATTAACAGTAAATCACACCTCATTACCTTGTGATAATCCACCATGACATTTACCACTGGTTTAATGAATCAAAGGGCCTTGGGGCCCTGTTTTATTAAATTTTATTTTGGTGTTATTATAAGCATATTATCAAACGTGTACCACTCAGTTTGTTTTCCCTAAGCTTGACAGAATTTGGAATACCCATGTCATATTTCATGTCAAAGCTGCTGTACTCTTTTGTCACTAATAAATACTTGAAGTCATCGCAACAGGAGTGAAGCAAAATCTCACTAATTAAATTCCCTGCTCTTTACCTTATACACTGAGTAGCAGTTACACTGCACTCACTTAATAGATTTTGAAGTATTCAAGATCCATTACAACTGTGACTAACTTGTATTGCATTAGCGTCCTGTCCTTCATAAATTCTCACCTTGTAGCTGTATGAGTTCCTTTAAAACACTAGGGTTGCATCAGACTGGGTATGCTACTGATATGGAAATATAAATAACCATCAGAATGGCTGCATTAAATTTTTCAACTTTCAACTAAAAACAGTCTATAGGTACCAGAAGTTTTTTCTCTAAAGAGCAAAAAAATAAATATCAGTGTTGAAAAAATATATTCATACTCTTGTTTAAGAAAGCTAAATCTAGCCATAACAAGATTAAGTGTAATGATCGAGTCTATACAGGGAAACTCTGGCCGGAGAGATAGGTAGGTCTTGATAAAAGAGTCTTTCTGTCTCCATCTTATAATCTCCAGGTACTTTCAGCCATCTAAAAATGGCAGAAAATATGTCCTTCCCAGTCCTCTGCATCTGTCAAATTGGGCAAAACCACCAAGATTTCTGAGCAGAAACTTACAGCTTATTTCAATTCGTATGAAGTCTTTAATGCCAAGGTTTTCCAAGAATACCCCGGACACGGCGGTAGTTTTAAAGAAGAAGGAGATGTCCGCGCTGACCTCGGCGTGGAGCGTGGGGAAGTGCAGGTAGGAGGCCTCCGTGTTGAAGGAAGCAGCGTTCCAGAACTGCCCTGCAAACACAACCCCCTTCTCTATAGTTAATTGGCACAGGACAGCA
This sequence comes from Chloebia gouldiae, assembly GCA_003676055.1. Classification (NCBI taxonomy): domain Eukaryota; kingdom Metazoa; phylum Chordata; class Aves; order Passeriformes; family Passeridae; genus Chloebia; species Chloebia gouldiae. The sequence goes on from QUSF01000012.1 coordinate 8,125,983, forward strand.
GCTGCAGGCTGCATGTGGAAAGCCACCTTTTATCAGAGAAATAGTCTTTTTATTAAAAAAAGACAACAACAACTACAACAACAACCACCACAACAAAAAAGGAACATTCTGTACCTATGGAAATTGGGAAGAGCTAGTACTCACTGTCTCCATAGCAACGCAAAGGGCCGATTTTCCAAGCAGCCTCAGAATTTGATCTGTTTGTGTCAGTGATCACAATCTGAGTTACAGGCAAATGGTCTTTGAAAGCAAGGAGGCCGGTATCATTTGTCCTGGATTTTAATACACAAACAGAAAGAGACAGATTAACCACAGACAAACCCTGTCAGCGTTTGTCATGCAAGACAATATTTAAAAGATGCTTACTTAAAGAGCTTTTGCAGAATTACCTGGAAGAATTATGACAGGTGCACACTGATTAAGATAAATGTGTTCCCATGTGTGCTCTATGTTCACATGCAATACTGACCACTGAAGACACCATTTGGACACACGATGCTGGCTGGGATGGGCTGTAAACCTGCCTCAGCTGTGCAGAACAACTGCGAAGCCAAGGAAGAGCACTGCCATGCTGACAAATGGGCAGTAATGTAAACTGGGCTCTACAGGGTTTCCTCAGCAGGATGTATTTGCTGTGGATCAGCTCTAAGTCCAAGTCTGCATTTCTGTAAAGTTAGCTGGAGACAGATAAGGGTGTTTTATGCTGGCTTTATGCTTTACCCGAGCAGGAAGAGGACAGGTGATGCTTGATCCAGCCTGCTGTTAGCAAGGGGAAGCCAGACAATTACTGATCCAGCTTCAAGATGGCTGGGACACAACTGACCCTGCATGCTGCAAAAACAGCTGAATTGGCAGAGCGAGTTCAGACTGAATTGATCCTTTGCACTTCACACTGGGGACATTTTGGTTCAGCAACTGAAATACTCAAGGCAGATTTACTGTATTGTCAAACTTCTCATGTTTGGTTAGCTGGGCTTGTTCTTCAGCTGCAACTAACTTACACATGGCTGCTAGAAAGGAAAAGGAAGTTTGATTCTTAAAGGATAATTTCTTTGTTTTTATTCTGAGTCAGCTGGACAAAAAAGGTGCCCTCAAAATGCAGTGTGATGTTTCGTGGCAGGTCTTTGAGCCGGCTGAGTGGCTTTGGCTCTGGCAGGGTACACAAATGTGCATTCACCCCATTGCACTTTTTGAAACCCAGCTGAATCCTTCAGGCACCAACCCTGACCTTACCAGAGCAGAACTGTCCTTTTGAGGTCTCCCTCTATCGACTGATAATAGAGAGATGAGTGCTACTGTATCTCATCTCCACAGTGATGTGTTTTTAGTTCTCCTTTTCTCAAAGTTAATGTTTGCTGTACCTCTGAGCACGTAAGTGTGGCGGAGCATCCTTCATGGAACCAAATCTCAGTAGCTTTGGATAAAGGATCTCTACCTCTGTGCAGCCCAGCAGGGTTTGCACTCAACTCACCTGTCTGCTTGTAGGTGAAAGATGACATCCTGCCCATGGGGATGGCAACACATCCAAAATGTCAATAACCCCAAATTTATACCTACTGCTCTTCCAGGCAGGTGTGACACAACGCCTCAGGAAACACGTATCACTATTTGAGTGATGACACTATTTTAGAGTCTAACATCCCAGGCAGGATCCCAGACCTGCCCATATGCCTGCTTCTATAAACTCTTGGTGTAGTTGCAGTTACAGGAACAGACACAGACTTCTAGCAAAGAAATAATAATCAGGACTAACACTGCAGCTGTGCTCTGACACACAACCTCAAATGTTTGCTTGGCTAAGTGCTCCACTCTGATTAATGTTAGACAAAAATAGGAGCATTTTGATCTTTTTCACAAAGGCTGCACACATTGCATTTATTTTTCGTTGCTTGTAATTGCATGCAGCATGGTTAATTGTCTCATATTGCCAAGGGGAAAAGGAGAGGTACCCTCTCCAACACTAACATATTCTTCTTGCTCCAGTGGGTGTCTGACATGCAAATAATTACAGAAAAAGTGGAGCAAGATGAAATTCCCAGGTATGAGCCAGAGTGAAGCCTTGAGTATAGACTCAGAAGGAAAACTATCATGTATGAATCAAAGGTACCTGGTCTCCAAATCTCTTCAGGGCAGACTCTCAGCACTCATAGCTTATTGTATCAATATTTGAAAGTTAACAAAAATACTCTTAACAGATTATTAAACTACTGTAACAAAAGCTAAATTATTTCAGTATTTCTTAGGAAGATAATTAAATAAGGTATTCCAGTGATGGAGGAAGAAGAGTAAGCCGAATGAATAAAAAAAAGGCAGAAAGATGCATATTAATGGGACATAAAATATTCAATATACACACAAGTAACTGAGGTGGTTTTATTTTTTTAAATAAAATTTTTCAAAAATTGCAAAAATATTTAGGGAGGTTTCCTGCAAATTTATTTAAATTTAAAAAATGGTGCAGTCTTTTTACTAGCTATGATCAGCATTAAAATAAAAATCAGTATCTTTCTACAGCTAGCACTCAAAATATCTACAAAAAAACATGAAATGGTGACATTTTAAAGATATCTATTCCACATCTCTGAAAACTGCATTGCTTATTAGATATTCTGCTGTACTGCATGAAGTTCTTTTATATCAAATTTTACGACTGAATTTTTACTACTTATATGCCAGTGTCATAGTGAACTTTAGTAGCATAGCTCAAGTGTGAGAGAGAAATATATTCTAGAATTAATAAAAATCCTCACTTCTTTGTTAATGCCTTGAAAACTCAATCAAGCTTCTCTTCAAACTCAAAAAGCACATTTTATGCATTTTGTTCTCTCACACATGGGAAAAAACCCTCATAAAATGATATGTATTTTCACACAAGCAGACACTGATATAAAACCTATCAGAAAAACATTCTGTCCTTCAGAAAATGTCAGTGTGAGGAACAACATATCTATTGTTGCAGTTAATTATTATTATTTTATATTACAAAATCAAGTTTTTGGTGAAAGATCAACACACCTAAGTGATTTCAGCTAAGAAAAGCAGAAAAGAGTAGAAGATACTGTGAGTGTTTAAAATTCCTGATATTCCTTAAATTGAACTTATTTCAGACTCCATTTCTTATAAAGCACCACAATTCCTCTTCTCTGTGTGCTACACCATGGCAGCCTCTCAAATACAATGTATTATTCCTGAGAGAGGAGCAAAAGAGCTTCGTGTACCTGTACAAAAACTTCCTGGAGGCACTGCTGTGGCACTACAAAATACAAATATACCAGGGTTTAGACAAAACATTTGAAATTTTGCCTGAAGGGGGCTTGGGGATCACTTTTCATGTACTACACTTTTCAAATAAAATTTCTATTTTCTGATAAAAAGCATCTGCACTCTGATGTGCAAATACATGACTTTGCCTTTTAAACAAAAGTAAAATCTTGTTTCATTAATTATATTTGTATTTGTTCCCAGAGCTCCTTTTTACTTATATGTATTTTAATTTAGCACTTTGCACACTTGAAACAAGATTATATTTGCTTTTCCACATCTGTTTCTCAGGTTAGTCACACTTTATTTTTCCTTAGTGGATTTCACATAGCACTCTGTGGCTACCTCCACCAAGCACACCCCTTGTAAGTTAAGTCCTGATTTCACAAAAATCAAGGCTGGTTTTATCACTTTCCTGAAAGGAGTCCTCTGCTCACAGAAAATGGTATGAGTAAATTAATAACTTCAGAATTTGACCTCCTGCTTACCGGACTTGGCACTCAATTTGGCACAAAACCAGATGAAAATCTGAATGTTTTGAGGGTGGAAGCAGCACTCAAGAAACAGATGCTTCTCTGAGCTCTTTGCATAAAGGATAGTGTCAATTTGTCCTTTCCACAAGCAAAACCCAAACCAAACAAATCCAGTAATGCCCTTTAAATTAAATCACTGAAAAATCTTTGTTTATGGGTATTAAATACAGTTGGATATCATTTGTTTATCCATGTCTGAAAATTAATGCCTACATCTACAGAAAGGTCTTCCTCAATCAGCTATGAGCCAAGTCACATATCAAATAAATGCTCTATGTATGGACCAATTCAAAAAAAGATGAAAATAATTTCCTACTAAAGGTGATAGTGCAACAGCTGGGTCCTTCAAGGTGTAGTAAAGGCAGACTCACATGTAAATGACAAATAACTATTTGGATGATAACATTACAAAACTATTTTTCTTCTTCCTGGCTACTACTAAAAGTGTGTTAAACAAACCCTTGCTCAATGGTGTTCTAACAGTGTGAGCCATCATAAATTGCTAATCTCTAGGTAGCCATTTCCATATTTTTTGTAACAGCTGGTAGAACAGTGGTGCCATTAAATGTAATTTATTCTCATATGATCCCCTATTGGTATGTTTCTCTCTTGCACATTAATGGAAACTCTGGCAGGATCTGAACCTCAGTAGCTCAGATATTCAGTACAGATTTTCAGGAATACCGTACATTTGGGGAAAAGAATACTATAATCAGCAGATGGCAAGGAAACTCATAAGGAATGGGCTCATGACACAGGCTTCCATCAGGGAAAGTTCTGAGGCCTGTGCAGGACATATCATTAATGATCCAAAGGAATACATTTTAATCTCACCCTTGAGCCATATCTAAAAATGCTTTACTGGGTAAAATAATGTACACTCACGATAAACTGAAAAACACCAGCACAAGGGGACATACCTAACAGTTGAAGGCAAGATGTACTGCCTATATTTGGCTGAATTAGAGATACAGAGTTTGGTAATTAGTGTAATGAACTGATTCTCAACACCTCAGGGACCTGCTACAGTCAGCTCTCTGCAGGCAGCTCTTCCTGGTTGTTGACAAATGTAGTCATGAGGCAGATATCCAAGACAACTCTGTACAGGCCAGGTCACCTCTGGCAGGGGTTATTTGTAAGCTCAGAGGCTCTCTGGAGTTGCCTGCACTGCTTCTCAGGGAGTGGATTCAGTGTGGGATAGTGGTTGCACAAACAAAACCTGTAAAATCCGGGCTCGTCAGGGTTTCTCTGCCCTTTCAGTTTTATCACCCTGGCTCTGGCACAGCTTAGCACAAATACAGCTCATCCAAGCAGGGCTTCATTCACTTCCATTTGGCTTTGCTCCTTCTCAAACAAAGCTCAATGTACTCATTATACCTCTGGGAGACAAAGTGGGTCTGGCAATATCCACCCTCTATTTTGTTCCCCTTCTTATCGTATCCTGTGGTTTTCCTTATTCTTTTAGTGCTCCAAAACCACAATACAGAGGTGAATGCATGTTACTTAGGGAATGGCAAGACTCAAAGGTTTAGTTCCCCAGCGAAGAAGACTGTTCTGGAAGACAAAAGAGGAGGATACTCCTCCAGTTTGAATAATAAGACTGCATAATAGAAATAAAAGATGGCAAATCAGCTAATTGTTTGAAGCAACACCACACCTTGCTGAGATGCCTGAGCTTCTTGTACAAAATGATTTCCAAAGATGATTCTCTTTCTGTACAAAATAAAAAGCTGCCAAGTTCTCCAAATTCACAAGGTTTCCAGGTGAATACTGTCAGCATGGTTTGGTTTTATTGACTGGCTTCAGTCAAGGGTCTGCATTTGAAGTGGAAAATGGATTCCAGATAGAGAGACCAAAGTAGCAAAAGGACTTCAGGACAGTCATGTGCTTCACTTCAGCATGAAAATTTTTCTCCAACTTAAATGCAAGGTTTGGTTAGCAGTAAGACCTTAACTGCCATGGCAAGAGAATTTTGCTTGAGATGAAAGACAACCTGGGAGAGGTATTTAAAGAACTAAAAGGTCTCATAACATTATCATGTAGTGTATTTCAGTAATGCTTTATTCTTTAGGTCAGTTTAACACATTTCCCCAATAAGGAATGCGTTTTTGTTTGAAACAAAGTGTATATTTTGAAAGATATGTCCCATCTATATAGAACTTGTCCCAACATTTAACTATTGTCACTGTGGGAGAAGAGAAAGGCAGAAAGGAAGAATTAACATTTTCTGAACTAGGTTTAGCTTCAGTTTGAAGCCACTGGATTTTTATGAATGCTTCCACCCATTAGCAAGTGCTTTCAGTAGTCAGGAATCTTTCTTTTTTTTGGCAGCATGCAGCCAAGGCATATCTTACACTTTTTCAGATCCCTTTCTTGGGTCACCAAAAGGTGCAGTTGCAGGTGCCTCTGCTTCCTCATTAGACATCTCCCATTCTCCAGAAAACACCATGAAGATGCTCCACTATTCTGAAGTGACAGATTCCTACAGTGGAGTTTGGAAGCATCATGAGCCATATGGAAAAATATACTTATCAGTACAATACTTTAATAAAAACAAAGGTGAAAAATATAAAAGCCTTCCTGATCTAGAATGCTTAATTATAGATTCCCATTCATCTGGCCAGGGGGACTAACTTGATGTCAAGTAAGAGCCCAAAAATAGCAGTTGGCTCAGGTGTCTGCTCAGATATAATTTAAAAGCCAGCATGCCTGGAAGTGCATATTGTGTGCTGCCATATTGCTGTACCTGGCACAGGACTTTGTCAGGACTGCTTTCCATTGTTTATAATTTCTTTTGCTGCTCTGAGAAATTAGTAGCTTCTTCTTCACTCAAGATTTAGTCTAGGGAAAACAAATCAAAGCAAAATCCTAGGACTGTCTCCTCTTCAGGAGGATGCTTCAGCTGCTCTGAAGGGTTCCTACCTTGGAGCAGCATGATTTATCTAAAAGCAGCAAAAATGATTTTCTGGTTTTCCACTCTGCAGCACCCATTTTATTTCATGCTGAGGCAAATAAATGCATCTACTGCTGTCTTTCTCCTTCCACTATAATGTATAGCAGGTTGAAGTCACAGTTCAGATCTCAGCAGGTTTCAGATTCGAATGCTTGTTATATATCAGGGGGTCAGTGTTCTAGCAGGGAAACACAAAAGCAATCTTCAAGAGGCATGAAATTTCTTATGTTTAGAAACCCTTCATAAAGGTCAGGGTTTCTTTAGCTTTTATAAAGCCAACCTTCAGCTTAGAATTCTACCAAAGTAAAATTTTCTCATGGATTAAAAACCTAAGCAACTGAATCCCCAAACCAACAAACAGTAGGCAGTTTAGTGGATGTAACTTGTAAGCATATTCTGTTATAATCATGAAATTAGGAGAAACAAGTAGCTCTCTGAGTTGCCAAGCTAACGATGCATGATTTCCAACATCTTTCTCCCATGAGGGTTTTCCAAAATCTAATAAAAGTGTATGCTTCTTTAACTTCCTTCTTGTGGGCATTAATTGGCTTTTTCCTCTCAGCCTGGCATAAATTTTCATAGAATGTGTAATTTGTAATACTTTTGAGACTTCTCCTTCTCTGTCTAAGATGTTTGAAATATGTCTGCTTGTTCAAAATCATTGGAGGATATGCAAAGGGAAATGGAGATAAACACTCACAGTATAACTTGTTTAGGTTTAATTTCCTAAGTAAACTCAGCTGAAATATTATGAAACTGCATTTAGCTTTTACCTTGCATTGGTTTGTACAACCTAGTGGTGCAGTGCCCTGCAGTCTGAGACTGCAGCCCCAGTGTCTGCCAGCATAACATCGTGCTCTGCTTGAGCAGTGAAAAGTGGAACGTGGATTATTTTAACATGTGGATTATGAAGAGAGCCAAGCACCAGTAAAAACAGATGCTTGTGATGCTCATATGCAAACCTTGTCAAAAGCACATCTGATAACCAGACATTAAAGGAAAGATAGATTAACATGGACAACCAGGATATTCAATACTAATCACATTCATAAACCAATATTTACATAAACATCTTCCTGAAGAAATCTCCTTACAGCTATAATTTTTGAAAGTGAATAGTGACCCCAGGGATTCAAAAGGTCCAAGAAAATAACCACACTGTCTAGAAATCAACCACACAAAAAAAGCCCAACACTTACAGTGACAAGTAATTTCTGATTTTTTTTTTTTACATTTTAGGACCCCTTACCATTCCTTTCTACTCATTTTAAGTGAAGGTCTCACAGGCCTAATTCAGGCGGTGTTTCAAACACAGCAGCCTATGACAGGAAGACATTTCTTGTCTACTTCCATTATTCATAATTTCTGAACTACTCAAGGTTAAAACATATTTTTTTCAGATAAAGGACAGCAGATCCTATCATGGAGTGGTCTAGAAGGCAGACTGAGTGAATTTTCACATATATGTTCAGTGTTTCAAACTGTAATTCCAGTAACACTCATCTGGCATTTCAGTCCCCTCAAAAAGATTTGGAAAGTTCACCAACTAGCTCTTGGTGGCTGGAGTGTCTCTGAAAGTGCAGAGAATGACAGAAGATTGTGAGGTGGCCTTCCCAGATTCATGCAGCATCAGAGCACAACAAAGATCAGAACACAAGGAAAGCTTTGAACTTTCATGCTGTGACTCTAAAACTTCCTACAGAGACTGAACCAGAACCTACAGAAGCCAAACTCTTCCTATTGACCTTAAAAAGCTTGAGATCCAATGTAAAAGAAGGTTAAGGTACATTATACTGTTTCATAAGAAAAATATGAGATTGTTTGTAGTACATATTTCTTGTTTATCTCTATCTGAATTTTGCTCTCTAGGCCTTAATTTTCTGCTCTGATGTACACCTATGAAACAAGCTCATAGAGCCTTTATTCATGCAATGCTGCACTTGAACCAAACTTTTAAGCAAATAAAATTACCTGGTTTGGCATTCAACAAAAAAGATTTTTTTGAAGACCACTCATCCCAGCAACCTGCTTCAGCCAGATGTTTTTGCTCAAAATAGGAATTTAAGGTGAAATCAGAAGTCCAAATTTTAGTTTCATTTTCATTCTTATCAGATTATACTCAAGCCATTCAAGCTTCCTGAACTGTGAAGCAGGAAAGATTTAAGCCTTTTTGACCCATATCCTATCCCTAACTCTTCACACAGACACTGCTATACATGTGTTCAAATTATTACCATTCTTCTCTATCTGCATCACAGTTGCAAAAATATCTCATATCCAGACAACTTTCTTCCAATCCACAGGCACACTGTTGAATGCCCGGAAGAGATCCTCCCCAGTAAAGATGCTTTTCATTGGCACGGCCAACCCACCAAGCAAATGGCACTCCATCTGGATGAAAGGGAAAAAAGAGGGGCGAGGGAAAGAAAAGAGAAAAAGAGAGAGAAAGAGAACTTGATAAGCACACTGGATTCTCCCGAGAATGCAAAAGAGAATGGAGGTGGACATGTTAGACAATACTCAAAGAAAAGATGCAAACTGCAAAGTAATAAACCACAAACTTTGCCCCAAGAACATTTTAAGGAATACACGTTGAGAAAGCAACGCTTCTGTTGTAATCCCATTTGAGATGCAGCTCTTCGCCTTAGGGCTCACGTGCCAGTTACTCATGGAAACCTCGGCGCCTTTCAGCTGCAAAGACTTTGGAATAGTGAAGCCAACACCAGTGTCTGCACCAGCTATGTCCAGTGTTTTTTTTGTGATCCTGGGGCATAGATCTGATCACTGAAGGAGATTGAAAACAATTCTCCCGCCACAAGTCACACCGCACAGACTGTACTGCACCACACTGTATTGGACAAGGACCTCTTGTAGTGTCAACCCTAGCCCTTGATCAGGATTTCTTACCTCAAGACACAGATATAAAGAACAAACATCTACAGAAATAACACACTGATATATTACTATGAATTTAACACAGTTCCTCTCAAAACTAAGGCTAAAATTTCTATTGGTTTCCCAGGGAGCAAGATTAGGAATTTTAATGTGTTGTCCAGGTGTGGAATTTGCAAATGTAAAGCTTGATAAGATATTAAAACTGGTACGACATAAGCTGGAAAAAAAATATTTCCCTGCTTGGGAATCAATTTATCTCTGTGAAGCTATTTTCTACCTACAGGAGCTTTAAGATTTATGTATTTATATAAACCAAGACAGTTTTTTTGTTCACATTTCAGAATCCATTATGCATCAAGCATTAAGTATTAATAGTCAGATAGAGTAAGCAGAATCTGATATAATGAAATTCACAGATGAATATTTTCTAAGACTGACTTTGTCTTCCAGCTCAGCTAACTTTTTCATTGACTTCTTAATCCTTAAATCAAGAAATGTAATCAGTTATACATACAGGTAGATGGCAAAATTTAACAAAACTGACATATCAAGATTTTTTGATCAAAGGAGCTTGGAAAAATAAACTGTATGGCTAATGAAGAAAGATGCATCAATTTATTCTTCTGCTTTTCCAACATTACTAGTAGGGAGTATTTCTCATTATACAAGGCAAGAAAATCTAAATTATGAAATGCAATCAAGGTTAACTGTAGAATGTAGGAGACTAATTAAAATGAGTTTTAGAATCACTTGGCAAAATTAATTCATATTTATTTTTCTTCTAAGCTTAGACTGCTGAACTGTAAATTCATGAAAAAAGGAAAATAAAAATAGGAAGAGCAACTCCATTCTCATGATACCAACAATTAAGACATGACGAATTTGACCAATGCCCAGAGGTACTCATTAAAAAAAACACAATCCAAGTACATCTAAGGATTCATCTTACAAAAATATACACAATCATTTTAGGCCTCATATTATTGTCAACACATTTATATTTTCTTTCTTTTCTATTCAGCTGATTTTCCTACAGAAGTTGATTGCTGCAGCCAGTGAAACAGTTCTATATTATTGGGAAATTAATCAGTAAAGCTTGGAATAGTAATGTTAATTGAATAAAAGGGTGATTTGTCTAGGAGTAGAAATAGATATACAGAAGTGCTTAATCTAATTTTAAAAGTGCCCATTCTGGAAAAAAAATATTTAGATAAAGATAAATTCTTCAGGACAACAGCAAATAATGGTGTTCATTAATCAAATACAATCTGTGTCAGTTTCCTTTGGTGGAAGCCATTTTATACTTAAACATAAGAGTGAAATAAGCAATCCTTTGTGTGTATTAAGAATAAGTAATTTCCTGATGTCTTTTTCAGATCTGTTGTTATTTGTTTCATTGAGCAATACCAAGCAAACACATGCACATTCAGATTTATGGTATAGACTGTATTAAATACAGTGCTAAAAAATAGAGCAATCAACATTGTAAGAAACAATCTCAGATTTTCAAGGGACCAGGCTATAAAAAAACAGTATATTTTCCAAAATTCTATTTATTAGGCAGAGTTTTGCCACCTTTATCCAAGACAAGTTGATTTTTTTCACTAGAAAACATTTGTATCATTAAGAAAAATTATGCCCTGATTCTTCAAAACTCTTTTCCACATGCTTAGTTTTTAACACATGAGAAATCAGAGCTTTTCAGCAAAGCTCTTCCAAATCTACAGTACTTCAGTACTTCATCAGAGTTCAGGAATTCTGAAACTTACATTGTATGTCATATAGCTGTAATGTTGAAATAAAGCAATACTTCACAAACAATACCAATCAATCTGAGTTCCTTCCAGAAAGTTTATACCATTATACCTTGGCAGAGCTGGAGGATGTCTTGCACTGAGATTGAGTTTAGCCAGCTTCTAAGTCTGTAGATTTGTTGCAGAATCTTCACTTCTGTAAGCATTATCAATTCTCCACCACCTCAAAATGAATTAATTTCCCTTCTCTGGTGAAGCCACAGACCAAATCAATGACATTAAGCAAGGATTTAAAATGATCCCATCACCTTATGGCAACATAAGTCAGTAGAGTTCTACTTTAATATTTCTAAGCTAAGAAGTCCATTAATAAGAAGTGCTACTAATTCTTCATTATGTACTTACACTGCTCCTAGCAACGCATCATTTAGTAAAAAATGTTGTCAAAAGCCTGCACAATTAAAAGCATTCTTTCCAATGCATTTTTTTTCTATTTATAATGGAAAAAATCCTCTGTAAGAAAATTTTTTTGTCTTGTCTTTGAACTCAATGCTACGTGAAAAAATATCCCAAACCAAGCAAAACAAGCAAGTAACAAGTGAATAAATTTACCAATGGTAGAACAGTGATGAGTTTTTTTCTAGTGATTTTTTTCCGCACTGCTTATACTGCCTTAAAAAGATTTTAATTTTGATAGCAAAATCTTCAAAAAAGGCAATTTTTGGGTTGTATTTCCTGCAGTGGACAGGATGGCAGTAATGTCATTGTCTGGAAGCCTCTACAAATGGCTGTGATATTTACACCGCTGTTTTTTACCCTAATTTAATACAGTGTCATAATAAATATAACATAAGAATAATATAATAATATGAATAAAATAATAATAATAATATATAATTACAATGAATTATAAAATAATATATAAGAACTGACCAGGCAGACCAAATTTTGTATCAACCAAGTACTCCTTTGTGCTGTTGGGCAGGGACTATATAAGGTACTGCTGGCACAGATCTTCTGAAAGAATAAGGGGTATAATCCTCTGGGGATTCTCTATTCAACAGCTGGGTGTGTGCATCCAAAGAGCCAAGTCAGACTCTGGAAACCCTGACATGTACAATACAGCAGTACATGGACAAGAACTCAGTTTGTGTCCATCCAGCAAGGCAGGGAGGGTCAGGCTCCTCTCTGCTGTCAGTTCAGCTGATTTCCCCTCTCTGCTCCACCAGGGTGCTCAACTCAGCTGCTCGTTGCCAGCTCCCTGTATGGAATCTGCCTCAGCAGCAGCAAGGTTGGCACCCACCACATTCTTCAGCAGCACAGAGGCTGAGGACTATGGATAGCATAAGAGACATGTGGAACTGGATTCCAGAGATCCTTATGAGATGCAGCTTGAGATCAAATTCACCTGCATTGCGTATCTGCCTCTTCTAGGGACATGAATGGCTGAATATGTAGTTGGTGTCCTTTTACCAGCTTAAAAGAAACGCTTTTCTTAAATCTCCCTTATACTGACAGTTCCCTCATTTTCATATTAAGAGACACTGGCATTTTGTGGCAATACAAGTTATTTTCAAAGTTTTAGGTTTGCTCATGTTTTAAATGGTATTTTTTTCAAAAATTATTTGCTTAGGCACTCAGAAGCTGAAGGAGTGGCAAGAGCAGCATTTATACACATTATATGCATATCACTGTGTGTATAAACTCCAAGCAACTTCTGTGGACTCAGTTTGCCTTTATACAGGCAGAAAGCCTTAGTACTGTTATGTTTATATAGTGTGACTTAAAACAAAGCCATGCATTTTTAGAAGTACTATATTTAAAATATTTGTAAAGATTTGTCTGCATGATTTGTCAGTTCTTGCTATGGCAACAAACAAAAGTCTAATTATGGAAACATAGCAAGATAAATTGGATCCTGTGTTAAACTCCTCAGCTGTATAAACCTAAAGTCTGACACAGCACTTACCCCTAAGACAGACAAGGTTTTTGGGTACCCAAGTTATTGAAATAGATCAGTGAAAGGTCTTTTTCACTACCACTGCAGGTTAATTGATTTCCATTTTTCTTTTGAAAGACTGAAAGTATATTTTATTCAAACAACATTGTCTTGGCAAATTTCACATTCATTTTGTCCTCCAAATTCAAACCTAGTTAAGCAGAACTGAATTTGTAAAATCTTACATCTATAAATTTTACTGATGAAAATGTAAACTAATTTACATCTATGCTGTTTTCCCTTAAAATGAAAGAAGTAAAAATTAAGAAAATAATGATTGCAGAATTGCATAGAGCAATCAAAGCCAATTCTTTCAAATCTCACTCAAAACCATTAAATATCTGTTTGCACTAACCACCTCAACAATATCAAATCCTGCAAATGGCCCACCTGATACACTGAACAATATGTGAAACAAGCAGCAGATTTTTCTCATATAGATGTCTGTATATATACACATGCCTATGAAGTAATTTCAACCAAGTATCTGAATTCAGAGGCTAAGTCACAGTACAAATTATCATCTCAGATAATCATTTTTTAAAGGCTCTTGAATAAATGGACAAAGCAGTGAGAAGGGAAAACTGACTCAATATTTTTGCAAGGATTTATAAAGATCTTGTTTGCTCACACCAATTTTTTTCCTATCATAACATTTTTATAGCCTTTTATATTGGAATTTTTGACATTCAATTGACATAAAACCAAATTCTTCCCATTTGGCCTTTCAACAGGGAAAAAAATACAGTTTTGATAAGCCAAATAAAAAGTATTTAAAATAATTCTGGACAAAAACAGGACAAGTTGGAGAAATATTCCATACTTAGTTGAAAAAACATAATTAATACCTTCTTAGAGGCTGTTTGTTCAGTGAAGAAGTCTGTGGTATTAATGAGTCAGGATCTGTATTGGTTTAAACAACAATTCCCACCACAGGGAAAATAAACTGAGAACTCAAAGCAGGGTGAGCTCAGGCTGTGCTGCATTAACCACAACACGCTGCTCATTCTCTGAAGGGGATGCTGAGATTTAACAGTGAAAATGCTGCTCTGGTTTACAACCTTGGTGAGGGTCTCGTGGCTCTGCCCCTGCCACGTGGAAGCAACACCCACCCCTGAGATGTCAGGCTCTCTGCACCTCACAAACAACCCTGCTTTTAAGTCAAGACCAGGTTACCTTGGGAAAAAAATGCAATATGGACCAGGAAAAAATGAGAATCCCCAATGGCATGGTTCCTTTGAACATTATTTACTCGGTGAGCCACTGAGTCACCCAGCAGGTTTTGTACCACACTACTCTGCTTCCATGGGGACACACACCTGGTTTTTTTATGCCTGTCTCATCTTTTTTCAGTACAGACATAATGACTATCTAATACTCCCTTCCTTTACTTTAAACCTTCCCCATGGTAATCGTACCAGTTTCAGAGTCCTTTTTCTCTCTTAAAAATAGAACCCACATATCACTGCCCTAATTTTCAGAGATGACAAACATGGTTGTGTTGGAAACCACAGTCACTTTCTGTATTGCATACCAATTGTGCCAGCCAACATTGCTAAGAATCTCACTGAATTTGATAAAATTTCTGATCAGGCTTTTCCATTATTCAAATCAGCCATCCAAAAGTGAAGTAGTCTTGCTAATGCCAGTGGAACTACCCAATGGGCAAGACCACAAAGTTTGCTCCTCATTCTAAAATAATTTTGTTAAGTGCTGTTAGGAAAAGGGGGGAGAAGGCAGTGCTTTGCTGACATTTTGTTTCTTGCTATACAGCTTTGCTGCCAAGGTGCACTGCTTTCACAGAGTCCCAGGCTGAAGGAATTGCTTTAAAAAAAGCAAAGGAAAAACCACATAGTAGCATCTGTCTGCTCCTCTGAAGCACAGAAACTGCTCTCCCTCTAGAGCAGCTGTTACCACAGTGTGCTCTGTTCTTCTGCAGTTGTTGAGATACTATCAAAGATGAGAATGGGCAGGAAGAAGGCAAATAAACATGGACCTTTGCTTTTTCTACATTTAACGAGAGCCTAATGAGCCGAACTGCTGTGCTGCAATGACAGAGTTAATGCCACTGCACACTGAGAGTGCTCAGCAAAAGCAAAATCATCATCCAGCCTTTAAGAGACAGATTTGAGGATAAGCATAAGGATTCCAAACCCAAATACTTTTAGATGCTGAGGAACATTAAATCTACATCCAAACTAAAATTTTGTGCCTCATGAATGTCTCAGTTGAAGGCTTAAGAAGGCTGAAAATAATTATGAGTACTTGCTTTCTCCTCTGCCAGCCCAGGCTGGGTTTTTTTCTCAATAAATTTCTGTCCAAGTGGCAAGTTTCCTGAAATATGCATGTGGGACTCCAGCCAACAACAGAAACTATGTGAACAGCTGAAGGCATGCAGGTTGAGAAGGACAAGCAACAACAAATAAACAATCCAAAGATTATCTCTTTTAGGGACAAGTGACAAAACAGGAAATGGCAGCTTTGAATCCTCAGCAGTTTTGTCGAAGATGAACTGGATATTCTACCCTGCTGAAACAAACAAACAAACAAAAAATCTATTTTCTGCATTCCAACTCACCTGCACTTCAAAATTGTCCCTTTTGCTTTCAATTCCTTTCCCTTTTCCTCATTCCCCTTTTCTTTTCCCATTTTATCTGTTTAGCCTAAATCCTCCAGGTAAATTCAGATAAACAAGCCTGACACTGCCTTAACAGATAAGCCTATGACATTGATGCATATCCTGCCACATCCTTACTCTGTACTGGGACCATAAACCCATCAATGCTCTGGATTCAATTGCAAGTGAATAATGACCATGGAAAAGCCACAGTGGGCTCCAATGCAACCCTGCCTGGGCCAGAGGCTCAGCAGATGTCTGGAGTTTTTCCCCTATGTCACAGGTATACCCAGTAAGAATAATGGCAGTAACATGAACCCATCATTTCTTGTCCTCACACTACTCAACCAGCTCTTCTGTGTTCATTCTCATCCTCATTACCAGCATCCTCTCACCCATTTCCACTGGAATACCACCTGTGAGGTGGCTCAATACAGTGCCCAGGAAATGGTCTTCATTCTTAATCAGCTCTTCTGCAGAAGTATAAAAATGGTTAGTGAGAACAAATAGTAGCAAGTGCTGAATTAATAGATTAATAAAGAGAAGATAAACCAGATTATGTAATTCCAGTTCTTGTGAAAGTGCTATGGGACACTGAATGATCATGTTTGATTTGGGGTTCTCTGCACCTGCAGCAGACCAACACTCCTCAGTGGCTCCCTAGGGCCTGAGGAAGACAACAGGAATGACATTTGCAGCCCCCCTGTAGTCAGACAGTAACACAGCCCACTCTGTGTCCTACTGAAGCCTTATCCTTATGAGCTAACTGGATGAGGTGCCCACATGGAATGGAGGAAAGCATGGAAGAGATGAGTGAGTTTATAAATTTAGACACATCATATGCTCTTCAGAGCTTTCTTTTTAAAGCATTTTATAATGGATGTGAAAGTGCCACAGGGAAAGGGCACAGGAAAGAGAGCACTGAACTAATGCACCTTATAAAATACTGCAAGGTGAGAGTAGTATTTTATCACAGCAGTTTTTGCTCTTAAATGCTATTTAAGTTTTCATAGATGAAAGCACTTTCAGAGGCTAGAAATAAGATTGCAGAGGACAGAGAGGAATAGTTGAAGCATCAATGACTATGAATGGTGCATCAAACCGTAAACCAATCATTTCACCACAAGAAAACTTGGTATTCAACTACTGTTCATGGAAATGTTGAAGTGAGAAAGCTTTTACAGAACAGTAAATCTAGAGTATAAACAGTCCCAGGAAAGCCTTCCCAGAAGGAACACTTTGTAGCTTATTTATTTCCTATTATTTTCCAGGAGTAATAATGGACAGATCCAGCAACCAGCACAGAAGCATCCAGCTCCAGTGAAATCAGGGTAGCCATGCAGATCTGCACTTACTGAGCATCAGGCTGTTCATGGGAAGACTGAACAGCTGAGGCTGGACAGGACCTCTGGAGACAGTTCAGTCCAGCCTCCTGCTTCTAACTGTTCTGAAACAGATCCAAGAGGTAAGAATTCCTTAGAAAAACTCTGTGGCTGTTACTGAGGGCAAAAGCACCATCTGCAGGTATGCAGCAAGTGATATACAGGCTTGAAGGACCTATTTTTAAAGGGGGTAAAAAAGAAAAAGTTATATATTTGATTCATTTACTCTTGAATTATCCACCATGACAGCTCGAACCCTTGGGACTGGGCATGGATGAAGAGTAATGACCTAAACTGTGGCACTTTGCACCTCGTGCACTCCACCTGGTGCAACAGTGGAGTCCCCAGTTCTGCACAGCTCCCAGGCTCAGGTGCTCTCACCTGCCTACCAGCCCAAGCCTTTCACCAAGAAAGCCCAAAAAAACCCAGGGCAACAGCCTGGCCTAATACTGGTCTGAAAGTCAGGGTATAACTCAGAGCTGCTAGCTTGTTTATGAACACGAGCCACAAGCTTGTTTATGAACACAAGTTGAGTTGAATTAATCAAGGATTAATTCAATTCCTGCTAGAAATCATGGACAGTTGGCTGGATTACGCCCACAATGAGATGTAACTGGATAAACCAGAAAAAGAAAATAGATAAAATGGGGACATTTGGGACATTTAATAGGAGAGTGGATGAGTTACAGAAAAACATGCTGTAGAAAGCAATCTTTGCTTGGTCCTTTGGGAGAAACTACATGCACTAATAACAGTTCTTCCCCACTCCTTTATTTTGAAAAGTATCTGAGTAAAAATGGAATTACCTTACTCAACAGAACTGTTTCCTGTATATGCAGTTTTAACTACCAACATTAATAATGAGAAAATGATCCTTATTATTACTTTTTTTACCCCTGATCACATTGAGCAATACAGTCACTAGTGGCTCAAGTGGACTGTCTTCAAATTTGACAACCCTCCAGAAAAGACAGATTAATTTTGTTCCCACTGCATTTGCAATGGCAGCTTCTCGGAATAATAAAATCTAGATTCAGGTATAGAGAATCTTTATTAGCACTATTGATTCATGAGGCAATGAGAACACACCTTGTCCTTCAGCTCCCAGGTTAATACAGCACAGCTGACAGTTAGAGAATAACATCTATTTACATGGGGTGAATCTGACCAGAAAGTCATTAGGACAATGTCATTTCCACAGGTTGCCTTTTAGGAGTGCAACCACTGGCTGGCTCTTGTAAATGGCTGATAATAACTATTGAATTTCATGGCTCAGACTGATCTTAAAGAAATCACAAAATATCATCAGTAAATATGCTGAATATCTGAACTGGAGTAAAATTAGAAAAATAGTATTAATAGAACATAAATTAGAAGAGATAATAACATATGGCTAATCACTTTAAAGCTGGAATCCCTAATTAAATAAATTAGAGGATTTTCTTAAAACTGATAGAAGCACTCTCAGATATTATAAGGATGGCGTTTCTGTTTTGAAAAGACATCTTTGGAAAATGAGATCACATCTCAACTTCTTTATCTCAAGTCCTGTAATATTACCTGAGCATTTTGGGTAAGAGGGAAGTCCAATATCTCTTCCCATGCAGCTGTAGATAAAAAGCCCTAAGTTTGGGGGTTTTGTTTCTTTTGCTTTGGTTTCAGATTTTTGTTTGGTTGGTTTTTTGTTTAGTTTTCTTTGTTTGTTTTTTAATGGCAAAAAAAACCTGGGAAGTCCCTGGGAAGAGCATGTAATATATCCATTGTCTTCTACAAGATAGGCATTGTAAACAACTACAAAATTACACCAACACTCAGAAAGGAGCTTAGAGAATAATATAAGCACATTTCTGAGCCTTACACCAATTATGAGCCAGCAAGGCAGCTTGGACAGTGTAGAAACCACACTCTGAGCCTCTCCTCCTACCCTTTTGTCACATCCCTACTGAATTGAAATCTCACAGGGCCAGTTAAACTGGATTGCTTATTTTTTGTTCTCAAAGTGTGTTAGTTGGCAAAAGAAAACTCTGAGTTGTACTTCTTATGATCAAAAAGTGCTGCACAGCAGTGCAGAAAGTCTGGTTTTAAGCACTATAAAAAAAAAAACCAACAAAAAACCAACAAGCCAACCAAAAAAAGTGAACAAAAAAACCTCCCAATAACTTGTTGAACAGTGTTCCAGTATCTCTAAGAGGCATTACTGAAACTCATTAAACTTCTTTATAGTCTGATATGTTACAACACATTACAGAGCAATGGTAAATAAATAACTGCTGATTTGACACTGCTTTCAACTGCAGAGCAATTCTGCTTTCCTCAATGTTACAATTAATGTCAGCAGTTAATGCCTTAAGTGGTGGAATCGGAAACTCAGCTACGATAAAGGCATGCAGTCAGATTTCAGCTTAAGGATATACCCAAACTGCAGCATGGCGTTAGTTCAGCTGTCCCTGTCTCAGGCTGCAATTACAGTTCTGTTGGTCAGAGCAGCAGGGGCACCATTTGTCATCCTAAGGAAGGCTGGAGTGCTGTGAAATTGGGCACTTTGGAAAAATGCAGCTGTAGCAGAACATATGTATAGGCAAGACCATGAAATGAACTGGCTCCAAGCCAACATGTAAAGGCAAAAACAAGAGAATGTAAATGAAAAAAAATCATGAAACACTGTACTCAGAAGATGTTTCTATTGATATATCCTGACCAGCCTTAAAGGTCAGGATGACAACAATCTGTCTTCTCTGTGGGACTGCTTAATCAATTTGCAGCTCTTTTTTCTTCACCCTGTTAGCAACAGGTTCACATCTTTCAAATAGATCTTCTGTTTTTGCTGCTTAATTGGTCTCAGGTTCCTGTGTATCTCTCTATACAGCTATAACAAATATGGGTGTGTATTTACATTCCTTCACAGACTGCAGAGGATAGAATATGAACTGTTCAGCTCTGCTCCGTAGCTCTACTGTCACTAACAGAGATTATTATGCAGCAGAAGCCAGTTTTCTGCTCCTGGAGCTGAAGGAAGAACTGAGCTGTACTTTTGCACTGCAGTGAATACTGGAATGGGCAGAGGATGCAGAAGAATAACAACCATGCAACCTACAGAAGCCCTAGTCCTTTCTCTCTTTCCCAAAGCTGAACAGGCCTATGTGTCTTCTATATTTAATGGTGAGAGAAAAAAACAGCATGGGAGCTATTCCATCTACAAGCATCACAAAGTGAGAATCAAGAACTTTACATATGAAATAACTCTCTACCACTGGCCTTTCATCACAGCTGATGAGACAAACTCTTCTGTGGGCTGCATCAATACTGTGACTCCAAAGCCCATAAGACCATCACATCCCTCACCAGCTTTCCTTCCAGCAGTAAGGCTCCTCAGTGGAGTGAACTTTCCTCTAGCCAAGTACAACTTACTAAAAATCCTGTCAACTACTGGCTTGAAAAGACGAAGGCATCTCTGTCAGGTAGTGGTGTTTGGGTGGAAACAACACAACTGAGGCAGGTAAGCTTTTCTCTCAGGTTCGTGTAGGATTTTTACCAAGTATGAACACGTAAGAGTTCTTCAAACACTGTGCAAGAAACAACAGGGATCAATTGCTTCAACTGTCTACATCATTTGCCTGTTTTCTTCTCAAATATAGAGCCCTAGGGGGACAGGCACCAGGGGAAATGAAGTCATGAACAAGATCAGGCCCAAGGCTCATATTTAAAATATAAATCCCTGAGGGGCAAATTCTTTTAAAAATACATGTGAGTCCCCTCCCTCCAACCTCTTCTCTCTACAGAGATGCTCTATGCATACGCGCACCTCCATAATGGAAGTTTTTCTATGCAGATTTATGTTAGGAAATTAATAAATATGAGTTACACATTTATGGCTGTAACACATTTTCTCCCATCTGAAGAGCAGAACAAATGCAAATATTACCCTGATGCACATTTCATTACAAACAGACTGCAGAAACAATCAGCAATAAGCCATCTCCTACAAAAAAAGGGACAACATCCCTCCCCTAATCTTAGTGCTATTTTTCTTCCCTCAGTCAAATAGCATTTAGCAATGTTGATTTTGTGCCATATATTTTCTTCCACCCAGAGGCAACTGGCCAAGGTAAGGAGCATTTGCCCAGAGGTTTAGGTAAGAGATATCTCTATGATGCTGTATATTCAGAGATACAGAAAACTGATGAGTTTAAAGGAAGTCATACCTAGCACAGGAATAAATGCATTTATCTGAATTTAGGTTTCTTTTCTCTTCTATATTATGAGTAAAAATTTTGACCATAAAGCTTTGCTTTTAAATGGAATACATAAATGACGCCCAAACAGCTGTCCTACTTAACACTACTATGTAAACATGTGTTCACATTCCTGCATGCAAATAAGAACATTAGCTTGCAAGTCTCTTAGACTCAGATTAGTCTTTATCAAGTCCTCGCAGAAAACACAGGGGTGGAGGCCAATGACTGTATGAAATGGAAGGAAAGGAAATTCTTGAGCTTTTTTGGAGAATTGATCCTTGGAGAAAAGATGGATGATGGAGAATACAAAAAACCTAGCTACAATGCAAAAAAACCAACATTTTTCAGTGTGTGTGTGCTTTAAAGGAAATTTTCATTCCTATCTCTTTGTGGTGGTTTCCTACTTCATTACGCATTTTAACAGCTTGTTTTATGATGACTCTGTGTCAAATTTTTATCCCTCTTTACTCAAACTGTCCTTTGAAACTTCCAGGGTCCCAGACCTGCTCCTGCTGAGCTAAATGGGATTCTTGACATTGAGGTGAATGGAAACAGGACTGGAAGGCTGTACGCCTCATTAGATACACGATTCCACAGCACCCTCTAAAATTCTGCTGAACTCTCCCTTTCAAGCAAATAAAGCTGGTAAACTCAGAGGCCATGAAATGTCACTATTACATTTCAACACTTAAATACATACCTGATGAATTAGCCATCTTCTTGCCAGGCATCTTAGAAAACTGCAGCCCCTGAGGGATTTCCCCTGGCCGTTACCACTTATTGCAAAGTCAAAGAGAGAAAGCTAAGGTTATTGTTTTGCCTGTGGAATCAAAATATGCTGAGAGGGCATGTTAATCCCCAGACTTAGAGGTTTATTGCATTTCTAATTCACACCTAAGGTCACCATATGTCAAGTGAGTATGCATTCTGCTACCATGGCTACTGCCATTATTTTAACTCTAATGCTAAATAGTTCTAGATTGCAACAATACTGACTTGGAAACAGACTAATTTAGTGCTTATAGCAGAAGACTGGTCTTCTGATTAATGATGGCAAATAAAATGTTCTGGTTCTACCCTTGCATTTGTCAGAATCTCCAAAATCACACACGTGATTTAATCACTCTGAACCTTCGTTTCCATATCAGAAAGTCGAAGAACGAAAAGGCCTGAACAACAAGAGTAAACAAGCTAGTACAACAACAACTGCATCTTCTCAATCAAGAAAGGTTAATAAATTAATCAGTCTTTGATCAAATTTCATTCAACATTTAAAAATACAGTATGAGGTTTGAAATCTGTTACTTGTATCCTGACAGCATAGCACTATGGTGGAGATGCTTCCCTTTGCATAATGCATTAATGTGAATTTGACCACACAATTGTCATTCCTTGTCATTTAAGTAGTCTTACAGTTAAGCAGCCATAATTGTCCTTTGGGTGTTATCTTAAATACATTAAAAAAGAAATTGAATGCTTTCACCACATTATAGCTGGGACACTTTTTTAAAGCTAATTTCTATGTCTGTGAATTATTCATAATACACTTCAAACAGGCTCTTCCGGATAAGGTAATTGACCTTGTCTGCATGAAGCACCTACTACCTTGCCTTGGGATAATTTAATCTACAATGTGGTCCATTATTCAAAGGTAATGTCTTTTCATTAGGTTAGGCAATATATTATCACTCAACTAGTTACCTAATTCTGCATTTAGCGTATTCAAGTTTTCACTTTTTTTTGTCATAGGTTACACTCATCATAGCAATATCTCACATTTAAGTAGCATGGTGTAACAGTAAGACATTCTTTTGATAAATGGAAGCAGGACTTTGAGGACTCTAATTTCAAGATTTACTTGTGCATTCTAAACCTCAGCTGGCTTTGTGTTTTCCATGGGTGAAAGCAGCAAAGGGTATTATTCAGTAATTACTAGTGTAAGGTCAAAACACAAGTACAACTAATGCACCAGCTGGCAGAAGTTACATAAGTTCAAATATTGTTTAGTGGAAACACTTATGTGCTGATGAAACATATGCTAAGTCACATGTATGACACATATATAACAGTTGCACAGTTTTATTTTGCCGTGTAGAGAAACCCCTGGTTGGTCTGCCATGCGAGGAAACAATTAACAACGCTGGCTGTAGCTCAGGCTGGCTCTGAACCACTGCAGCCTTCTCTGTACCAAATCATTATTAGGACCCAATTGCCTGCTACATATTCCCTTGAAAGATCTTGTTCAGTGAAGACCAAAGTAACTGATTATTTTTTGCATATGTATGGAGTGAAATCCCTGAGAGAGAAAGCTAAACAGTTGAGCACCCAGCTCTCTCCTGTGCTCCAACTACTTTGAACCACTTTAGCAGAATAAAGCAGCTCTGAATCTGTTTTAGTCAGTCACTGAGAAAGTCCTCCTGCATGAGTAAACTCTTGAGTGGCACAATGATCTGGAGGAGCTCCTGCATCAATCCCACTCCTGGCTCCAGCAAATGGCCAGAGATGGTATTCTAATTTATACTGCACCACTCCAGTAACCAGGCTTAAAGACGTCTCTCCACCCCAGTCTACTTCAGTACTGCAGGGTAAGCCTCTGCAAGAACAGAGTGCTGGCTTTTTCAATCTATCAGTGCTGAAGTGTATAGGTGCTGATTATAAACACTGCATTAACAAGCTATGGATGAACTTGTTAGCTGCTCTAAATATCTGAATATTTTTAAATGTTTCTGTGTTTTTAGTTTGTTTTATACTAAAGTGGAATTTAATGAAAGATGTAAAAACTAAGGAGTTAATCCACCATCTTACTTGTCTAAATCAGTACAAATATATTGAATCCAATGTATCTGAGCCTGCATATCTTTGAGCTTTGTTTTCAGTTGAATCATTCGTTACTGTAGCTTTCCATTAATAGAACGTCATGATTCTGTTGGCTATTCAAAGCTTTTTAATTATGTTATATAAACACAGTTCAGTCTCTGAATTGTTTATCCTGATTAGATATTGTTTGAGTGTTCACTTAAAATTACAAAGCATTGATTTAGAGCAGAAATAAAGGCAAGGGCGTCACAGATTTCAAGGTGTTAGAGTGAACATTTACTCTGAAGGTCATTGGCTGAATTCCTATTTGCATAAACACTAAGGAACAATCTGTTCATGCCTTGGAAAATTTCTGCAAAGACAAAAAATCTCAGTATCATTGTCCAGAATGATGTAAAAAAAAAGAATTATGAAAATTATCAAAGTGAAACTGAAATTCCAGTAGAACAGGAATGAAATAGGTGATATTTATAATTTTCCATCAGCTAAAACAAACCTGACAAGGGAAGTGTTGCTCCAAGCAAGATTACCTGCAAGTGGCCTGACTCCTAGATCATATTTCACATTGGTCGAGTGCCTTCCATTGTGTAACCACAGTTGTGCAAATTGATGGCTCCTGTTGCTATAATATGGCTATGTTTACCCATTAGTTTCTGCTTTTGTGCCACAACCCAGCAACTGTGATATTACAATAGCTCTAATGGTCTGTTTCACTTTGTTCATTTACCTATTAATTTTGGCAATAGCATATTTCATGGAACATAAATTTCATCCTCTGAAAACATGACAACCTGTAGTGCAATATGGTCAGACAGATTCTGGAGCTTTGTATGGACATAAAATGAACTGTCCAGGGTGGCATTTTGGAAAGGACATACCTCCCTCTGGAGGCATCGCTTGTATGCAAGGTGATTACTTCAGCACTAACAGGATGCAATTATTCACTCAGTAAAATTCGGCCTCTATTAAGTAGGTACATCTAATGTTCTGCAGATTGACTAGTGGCCCTAGAATGTCTCACAGAGGTAGTAAACAAAATGCAACACAATCTCTTTTTATGAGCACAGAACATAAGTGTGCACTGGGAAGGAAGTGACCAAGAAACCTGCCACTGCTTTGAATGTGGAGGCTCTGGGAAACAGGACCCCAAAGCAGGACCTAAAAAATGCTCATTGCAGGAGAACCTTTCCTAGTTCGATGGCAGATATTAGAGATGCAAAACAAATGGATCAAAATGACTTTGCATTGCCAGGGAAAAAGCCAAAGGGACCTGAAATAAAGCCTTTTTAGAATATAACTTGTCCTAGCATCCCATCTTCTGCCATTATCTTGGCATTCAGTCACAGAGATTTCTCTCTGAGAAACAGACCCTAAACTTCTGTCAGTCTTTGATCAAATTTCAGGTGGTTTCATATAAAAAAAATCTGAGACTTTGAAGTCATAGTGACAAATAGGAGGCAAACAAGTGCTAATGTACAGAAGGCCTTTACCTCAAAGGACGAGAGAGTAACCAACACTACTTTGTCTTGCACCAGCCCTGACAATATCCATGTGCCCCAAAGAATGAATTACAGCCAAATTCCGCTCTTATATTTCCTCCTAAAAGGAGGAAAGAAGATTTACACATATCTACATAAATATTAAAATACACACCTTCCCAAAAAGAGAGAACTCTATCTGTATGAATACATAACTTTATAGACTCTACTGACCATTTGAATCATCAGATGAAGGAAAAGTTGGTATTTAAAAAAAATATATATCATGAAATTGGTGTTATTATTTTCTCAGAACCATTTTTCAGATCTCTGGTCATTTTTTTAAAAAGCCCATCATAGGCTTGGAGGTGTCAGTAAAACAAACCTGCCAGACCTGAACTAGCTTCAGTAACACAGAGAAAAAGAACAGCCAGGAACTGTTATCTTTTCCTTCCCAGCAGCAAATGTTACTATGAACATTTTGATCACATTGAATGAGACAGCCTGACCAAAACTGATTGTAGTCTATACTGTGAGCACTCTTCATGTGCTATTAATGTTAATATACTGAAATCATTACATGCTATAAATTAGACATGTCACTTTGAACTTTTTGGAGAAATGGAAGATTTTTATGTGGAACTAAGCATCCTGGATAAACAAAAAGTCAGCACATGAAGACAGGGACTGAATCTAGCACAACAGCAATGGTCCAAAGATCTAGGAACAGTGGGTAGTGATGAAGTTCAATTGAGTTTAGGATGAACATTTGGTTTGAGATTTTGTTCATATCCTGGAAGAAAACAGACATTTCTGTATCTGGCATGGTGGGAATATATGTACATCTGCATCTCATTTTAGCCCAAATTAAGATTTTTTTTAGCACTGGAACCTATGGAGTGTGTCTCTATTGATTCTAGCAGGCTTTAGATATTAATCACAAGCTGATTTTCTAGAGAAATGAGACATATTGAAACATTCTTTGTGAATTTTTGTGCACACCTGTGTCTATTGCTCAAGTAACTCAGCAACCCACTGGCCAATTTTAAGAACATTTGACTCAGAAATACATTCCTACAGGTTCCATATACAGCCTATGCAGAAAACAGGCATTACTGCTAGGAAATATCCTCCTAGTACTTAGTGTAAGTGAAGGTTGCAATGCATTTTCATTCCTCTATGTATATAAAAAAATCCATACAGAAACTCAACACTAAACCACAAAGCCAAAGGAGAAATAGCAACATTTATTACTCCACCAGTTACAGTGCAAAATCACAGCTTTCTCCCTTTACCTGGCTGAATACAACAAAAATCCCATTATACCCCACCTGAATATACCATTACCTTCTTTGCAGTTTGCTAGGTCCATATAAATTCACAGGATCACATCTTCCTGCTAAATCACCACAACTGTGGTGAGACAAAAGCAAATATATCTCCAAGGAATGACATGTTCATTCCTCCACTAGTAGCACAAGGGCAAGGCACAAGAGGTACCTACAGAAAGCTCACACTTGGGGTGAAAGACATCAAAGGTATGTATGGTTCTTTTTTGTGGCTACAAGAACTTGGCTGTTGGTCTCAAAGGGGTACATTTAAATTAATCTAATGGCTCATTCCAGTTTCAGGAAAATTGGTGTCAGTTGCAGCCTGATACCTTAATTTTCTTCTCTGCTAAACAAGAAAGGTATCCTTTAGAGGAGAACTGCACAGATTAATTGGTTAACCTTTCTAAATGCTAATGTTAAAAAAAAAAAAAAAAAAAAACAAAACAAAAAAACAAATCCAGAAAACTTTTCTTCTGGGGCTTCTGAGTTCTGCTCTTGAGAGTAAAGGAAGAAGGCTCTTGAAGTTGTTTTGAGTCCTAGACAGATCAAGTGGGAATACACACCTTGGCTAAACCAGTCTGATTCTTTCTCTTCTAAAAAGGACTTGGAAAAGATTCAGGCTCAAAAGCTTTTTCATTTTTCTTCTCAATATTTTGGACCAAGCAGATAATGAAAAAGCTTCTCTAAAGAAGGTTTTAAAGGGGTTATTTTCTTGCAGGTCACCACATCTTTCTAGCTACTCATCAAGTCTCATTCAGATCTGCTCTTCTCCAGATCAGTCCAGGTTGGGGGGGGGGGATGCAAACAATTCTAAATTGCTTTTAGGTGCTTCTTGTGAGTGGAAGAAGTACACAACTTTTTTTCCCAGGGTCTGGAAACATTTTCTCAAAGTATGCTCGCTTATCCTCTACATTTTGGGGAGTTCTTTTTAAAAAAGGAATTAAGAGACATGTAGAAGAGCTACTTTTATGCCCCTTTTAACACCAGATAGCTCATGAGTATTTGGTTTAGTGTTTTCCTTAGGGAAGATTTTTGTTCCCTTGTTGTTTGAACACCAAGAAACGTCCAAATGCCACCTTCAGCTGATTCTCATATATTCTTTTCTCCTGTCTCTGTGTTCACACTTTCAAACATGAAAAAGAATTTTCCACAGGCTACCTTCCAACTGCAATGGGGGTAAAATTCCTGGACCTCAGATTTACAAGCAGTGAATCTGAGCAGTAACCTAATTATTCAGAGCAAAAATCTGTCTTTTATTTTTACCACAGAGTTGCATTTTCTTTTTCTCCTAATTACTTATATGATTAAGTTACACTATTGATCTTTTGGTGTATAGCCTCCTAATACCTCTGTTTTCCTGGACAGGTCAAAACAATTCAAACAAAATCTAAGCATAGGAGTTCCATCCCATCTGATTTTCTGCAAGTGCCTTGCTATGCACCTAATTTCTTCCCCAGGTCTAAAACAGGAGTCAAATGAACCCAAAACACACGTAGAACTGAGAAATTAAAGGCACAAATGCTTTTTTAACCTCAAAAATAATGTAAATACCAATGAAAAATTACTATTGCCATTTACTATTGCCACTCATGTGGCATCTTGGTGGAAGAGGTTAGATAATGAAATGTACTGCTGAAATTTAGATCTTCTGCTCTGCAAAATCAGAAAACATCATTCTCTGCACTGGCCCAAATTTGACAGACAAATTAGTTTAATGTCAGTAAGACAACCCGAGTCTAATGGAGCCCAAGATGTTTAAAGTAGGACAGCCAAAAGAAGCAGACAAATGGGAAGTGTGATGAGAGCACACTCCCTGCTGTGGCTCTAATGAGGGAGAAGGCACACTTTTCTGCTCAGGCAGCAGTCCTGCTTTCTTCCTTAAATAGAGGACAGGTTGCTGTCATAGCTAATAACCTACTAATATAACAAATCATGGATTAGCTGTTTGTTTCTAATCACCATTATTTATTTATTTATTGTTAACAATATGCTGAGTCCTGCAAACTATTACTGCTCATGCTTAAGGGAATGTTGGCTGAAATAGCTTGAAAGTATTCTGTCCTTCTTCCCTTTCTTCAATTTGTGTTTAAGAATAGTTTATACAACTGGGTCTCTCAAGCCAGAGGTATCATTAAGATGTGTTTGGTTCTGGCACACATGTGTGCCTCATAAAACTATCCATTTCCAAACTCTTATTTGGACTGCAGAATTCCCTGAACTCAACATTCCCTGAATTCATTACTGAGCTATGAGCACTTACACAATCCCACAGGTTTAACAGGTTGAACAAAAGATATTATTGACTTTACTCCAAACCAGAAGTTCTTTGGGATCAAAGGGCCCAAACCAACAGATTGTAGAGATCAAGTAAACATCTTGCAGCATCAGTTCACACCACTGATTTCCTCATAGAACCACCAATAATAGTGTATGCAATGAGTTCCAGAATTCAGGCTCAAAATCTGTAGTCTAGATTTACATTTCATTTACATGTCCTATGTACCTTTATTAATACCCCTGGTCAAGCTTCCTGTATACTGGAAAAGATAATTTCCATATCAGTAAAGGACAGTAGATCTATTTAGTTTGGAGTGCAAGTATGTAAAGATGTAAACTGTAAAAGGTCTTAAAGTGAAATGAAATTTGATGAAATAAAATAAAATTATAATTCTAAAATTGCTCCTTAGACTTACAAAAATAAACTCATTCAAGGAAGGGAAAAAAAACTGAAACAAACACACAACAAAAAAGCAACAGAAATATCCAGTGACAGCAGAAGTATGAAGGATATATTTGATAGAAGCAAACAGGAGTTAACTCTCTACTCCATCAGTCCTCACTTGAAAAAGCGTTTTTTGAAATTCACCTGCCATGTTGTGTCTAAAGCAAACACAGATAATGGCGCTCCAGTGTTTACCGGAGCCATCCCAGGAGATTCCTGCCCCACTGGTGTCACTGCAGAATTATGTCAGGTAGCATTAGAAGCCTCCCCTCTCCTGCAGTGGGTTTCAGGGATGGAATATGCCTTCCTTCCACTGTGTTAGAAGCCATCCAGTGTGTGGTTGAGCAAGGATTCATTCCCATGTTTTTCCCATCATTTAGCCTCTTGGTTGCATTTCAATCTCAGAGAAACACAAGACTGGATGAGAAGTAATAGCAGCAAGTAGCTGCCATTCCTTGCTTGGCAGCTATAGCACACTCTACCTCCCTGCCAGCCAGGGAGGATAGTGGAGGGAAAGGGAAGCAAAGGGTCAGAATCTGGTATAATGATATTTCTACTGCACACAGGTGTGTGCAGGCTCCATGCCAAGTTAGCTCTGCCACTCCACAGGTTTTGTACTCTGCTTAGACCTCCTGCATTTTAATCAGCTGTTCACAAAAACCAACATAGCATCTTTAAATACAGCATCTAAATCTCTCCCTACAAATAAAGGGGGCTGCACTGCATTACTGGGGTGAACTCTGTTCCAAAGTCTCCAAATATAGCACAAGTTGTCTGAAAGTGTGCTTGTGAGAAGCTGTCACTGCCACTTTGGGGGGAGAGACAAGGTATGGTGATGGAAACACAGATGGAAAGTCAATCATTCTCAAAAAAAGGGATCCTATTTACCCAAGAATAATTGCAGCACACAATCCACACCTGCCACCATTCCTTCAACACAAGCCACTTTTTGAGGGCAGACTGCCCTGTTCTATGTTATTTTGTGCAATGAAAAATAGCTTCCTAGTAATGCAATAACAATTTTAAGTTATTTCGTACAAGAAGAAATAGTCCCCTGGTAGTGCATTAACAATTGAAAGTCCTGGAATGATAAACTGGAAATTATATATAAAAGGCATAAAATACTAGTGAGCAAAACCCCATTGGTAAATGACTGCTTGTTATGGGTCATTTTATATCACCTCCTGATATATCTATGTAAATTACTCAAACAGAAACCAGGCTTCAGACTCCTCTCTTCAAAAAACTGAAGTGGTGAAATCTTGGTGCAAACCATATCTCAAAAAATTGTGGGCACTTTAGGTGAAAAATACTAGAGTCAGTGAAAGTCCAAAATGAGTAACTAAAAGCACTATAAAAGCTCTGGATGAGCACAAACTGTGTTCCACTGCATCCTGTAATACAAGAACTCAGTGCACTGAGAAAAACAGTCCTTAAAAACACATTTGAAATTGTAGTTCTGTGAAACACCAAGTGGGGAACTCCTGGAACTTGCTTTCCTAGAAGGCCACAGGGCAGGCAGCCTAATGAAGTTCAAAAAGTGATTAGACAAGTTTATGAACAACAGATTCATAGTGGGTACTAAAAGGGATTGGCAATAGCATAAACACTAATGCCCTTATCAGAGCAGCTGTGGGTGATGGGGACATATTGAGGGACGTGTTAATGACATCATTTTGTGTGCCCACCTTAAACTGCACCTTTCCAGCAGCCACTGCTGAAGGCAGGGCCCTGCAGGACATTTCTTAGCACCTTTGCTCTCACATCACTGGCCTCACCTGGAGCTAAGGAGGGAGCCTGCACAAAGCTCTAGCAACATACAGGGCTTTGATAAAGACAAAGGAAAGTTGACATGTCTCAGCAATGGAATTAAGCCCAAACGGAGAAATTATGATGCGTTCCCTGCTGTGAGGAAGCACTACATCTTTCCCTCCAATAGAGAGTTACAAAATGCAAATGCAGTGATTCACCAGTGAGGGCAACCAGCTGCCTGGCGTGAGGGGTCAGACTGTGGGACACACCTGGTACAGCTTGGCACTGAGATATGGGACTAGCTGGGAGCCAAAGTGGAGGAGAGGTGGTGGAAACCTGGGTGCAAGTCATATAACAGTGGGACTTGACAGACCATAAGTTCAGGGAAGAGGTGTGTAGTTTAGGATGGATGTAGTTTAGGATCAATGTTTGACATCAAAGCTTAAGGTGACATGGTGTAGGAATTCTACTGGAAAGAGAAAAATAAGGAAGAAGTCAGGAAAACCCCACCACCTACAGACATTCCTGTTTCTTTGATTTTTCTGTTGTACTGATCTTTTCTCAGTCCCTGCCTACACAAATGTGCTATGAACTTGACAGACTGTCAGCCAAGTATTGTAAAGCAAGCTATACTGCCACTGATAGAGCCATCACTGTGCTAAGTCCTTGATAAGGTGGATGTGAGGAAGCTTCCCAAGTGACAATCATTTGAGTCCACCCACTGCTTCTAGAAAACTGAGCAAATTCAAGAGGTGGAGAGCTGTTCAGTCAATGTTTTCATACCTTCAAACATCTGGTATGTTAACAGCTTAATTAAACATGCATCTGCACACATGTGGCTATCCTTGTACACATACCCTTTCCTTAGGCATTGCCTGAGATGCTCCATAAAGGAAGGAAATCAAAACCCTGGGGGCCTACATTTGCTTTCATATTCTCAGAATACAAGGAGCACATTTAGAGAGAGCTCAACCTTCCTGCCCACACTGCTCCTCTCCTGCTTGCCTGACTTGGCCTCTACTTGTAAGGGTAAGTCTGCAATCTTTTTCTAAGAGTGTGGATTACTTTCCTAATTAATGCCAACTGTCAGATTTGCTCTAGTTATGTGAATGTTTCGCCAACTGGTCTGGGAAAGTCACAGGAGACTTTTGATTTCTGGTCGTACAAGTTTCCTTTGCCACCTTCTTAAGAAAGCCAGCTATGCCTTGATGAACAGACATCTATGGCAGTGAAAATCTGAAGTTCTCCTGAATTCTCCTGAATTCTCCTCTTGAAAATCTGTCTGATGGCAGAGTTGCACAAAACTACAGTTTAGGGCAGTTTAATGTTTGCTTTCAAAGACACGCTTGCAGCTAAGCTGTAGCATGACAGGGAGAACCAATAAGGCTGTTGCAGACAGCAGGAGGTGGAGATGAGTAAACTCCTCTGCCAACTGCCAGATTGCATGTCTGACACACTGCAGATGTAAATCCCAGAAACTCAAGGGGGATACCACGCTCAGTCACACCCGCTGAGGATGTGCCTGTGTCTTTAGGGCAGGAGCGATTAGCAAAAGAAGAAAGAGAAATCCCTTGATATAAACTGGAAGAATTTTAAGCAAGTCAGGAGCCTCCCTGGCCTTCTCTCTGAGGCAGCCCAGAATGCCTTGCTTGTCCCATTTGCCCCATGTCAAAGCTGTGAAAGCCAAAATTGCTATGTAACAACATACATCTTTGCACTATGATGCAAAAGGAAAGAGAAATGTTTTTATTGCTTCTCTGTGAAACATGATAGTATTTAGATCCTGAAGACAAGGATTTGGTGTGTTGGTGCTACCAGCTGTTATACCCTTACCATGTGTTCCATGCTCTTGTGGAGAAAAAAAAAAACAAAACCAAAAAAAAATCCAGCAAAACCCTGAATGAGAGTAAGTTCAGCAAAGGATTGGATTTCTTTGGAAATTCTTTGGATTGGATTACCCCTTTGGAAGAGGAACTTTTATAACTCTGTCAGGATTATATAATACCTCTGGGAAATGCCCTTCCATCAGGCACTCACCACTGGGCTCAGTCCAGAGGTAATATTGAGTGGACACATTCAGCAAACTGGATTAGGTCAGGTAACATTTCCTGCTGGCCTACAGATGCAGCATTGTCATTAATACTGCATGGGCATTGCATATTGAATTCTACAGTCAGGTCTGAAGTGTTGCACACTAGCAGCAATTACACATTAAGATACTCTGAAAACACAGAGGGAACACCGTGCTTCAGGCATCCAGAAGTCTAGGTCAAATGAAGAAACAAAACCCAAGAGTTTTGATTTTTATTCTGTTTCTCTGGCCCCAAATCTGGCAAAAACAACACAGGTGAGAACCTTCTGAAGCAGATTCAGCAAAATACCTTGAGGTCACTCAACTTGTAGCTAATTTTCAAGTTTAAGAGTGGAAATTCCTTAAGTCCTAGAACTTTTCAAGACATCTATAGCACTACTTGGTCTCTAGGTTCCTCTATAATACAACAGCATTTCGCTACAAGATTAATATCAATTAATAGAGCTTGGGCAAAATAATGCTTTTCTACAAAAATACTTCTTACACAATTAAGAACAAATTATCTTTGTCTTGTCATTTCAAGAACTGAAATGTTATTTTGAGCAATATGTTTCATATATTGCCAAATTTAAAGCCTTAGACTACTGAGAAAGCTCAGGATGAAAAAAGGAAAATTTGAAAGTGTAATTAAAAAGCATATTAAAGGAAGGAAAGAGGAAGGAAAGAATGATGGTATCTACCACATGCAAAGGATTGTAATTTTTTTTAAAATTTTTTTTTATTTTTCAGATGGAGCTGCAGAAAAGACTAAATGAGTTGTGCAGTCCTTGTGGTTTAAGTGTCAGGACCACAGTGGCACTGCAGCAGCTGTGAGAGCACAAGCCAGACTGCTGGACACCATCCCCACATCCTTTCCCTTGAGGAACCAGACACAGCTTTGGTCCTGGACGAGCAGAGGATGAGCTGCCTGTCAGGAGCCCTCTTACCCAGTCTGCCTGTTTGATACCTTTAGCCCTGAAGATGCACAGTTTACACACTGTCAATTTACAAAAGATTATCTTTACTTGTTTTTTTTTTTTTTCCCAAAAGTTTTGGTTCTCAGGAAGTGCCCCCTGCTTTAGAGAGGACCCACATATGAGAGGCATCTCAAAACCCATTCATAGTGTGCATTCCTGTATACACATGACCAAGTGCCTCAAAGAAATGTGCAAAAATAAACACATGCAGACCTGCTCTAATATTATGTCATTCATCCTTGAAAGAACATTTCAGAAATAGCCTCTGTGGGGCTTTATCTTTAAACCATATCAAGTGCAGCAACACTGAAAGTACGTGTAAGACATCAATTCCACTTCTTTGTGAGCAGTTATGCCCACAATTTGTTTTCCCTTTGTGCTCTACTGTGGATGCTGATATTAACATTACATTCTTTAAAAAAAGATTAGCAATACAAGCAATTCTTGGCTGGTAAATGTGTTTATAACAAAAGACATAATTCACAGCTTTTAAAAATAAACTGACTGTAAGGCATTTGATTACTGGATCCATAAAAATTCAGTGTTATGAGTAACTTTGCTGGAACCAGGAGGGTTTTGACACATCTCATTAGGCAATATGGTTTTAAGACAATAGGAACTCCAGGCTTTCCATGGACTTTCTTCTAAACTGCAAACAAATTTAAGAGTTGCTAATAATCAAATAATCACCAGGACAATACAGACATTATAAGTAACAGAGAAGACTTTGAAGTAATTCAGAAGTCTGCCCTTAATGTCATTCATCTCTCCAGATAAAGAAACATAAAATCCTGACATCAAGACAGAGTTGTCTGGAAGTCAGACATCCTGAGTAGCCACTGGAAATTTGGTGCTGCAGAGAAACACAAACTGACGAGACCCTCTGCTTCCTTTTTTTTCTTACATTAAGACAAGGGAAAAAATGTAATCCTTCTATTGCAAGGGGGAAGTTAGTTTTGCCCCAGGAACTACCAAGCCCTTTGAACATCATATTCAGGGCTGTGGGACTCAGGAGAGGTTACACCCCTCCCCTACAAAACATTATGTGTCTAGAGCAATCTGGATGCTTTTTGTCTTTAATATACAGGTAAAAACTGTACATGAATAAACACATCAATTTGACATCACCTAAATACACTTCTTGTGGTTTCTAGTAGCACTTTCAATCACAGAGGTTTTCAGAGTCTGGACATGCAGGAACTTATAGAGTGAAAACTCCCCTGCAGAGCTCAGACCCTCTTGCACCAGAGCACAGGCACTGCATAGTAGAATCCCAAACGGCAACATGTTTTTCACTTTATTTTATATTGCTACTATTAATTTGGGGGTTTTTATTGTTTTGGGGATTCTTTTTCTCCTTAGCTGTGGCACGGCCTCTACCTGCTGTACAATCCAGAGGAGTTAAGAAGGAAAGGTTTGGGCTGGTGGCACTTACTCGGGGTGTTGAGGAGCCGTGACTTCCTGCAGTGGTAGGCTGCCTCCTGCTCGCAGTACTCGGCGCTGTTGATCACGGCCTCCAGCTGCTCTGCACTGCTGCTGTAGTTGAAGGACATGGTGTAGGGCTTCCCTGGACCAGCTCCTTGCACTCTGGTCAGCCCTGTGCTGTTGTGCTGCACTTCAGTCCAGATCTTATCTTCTGTTAAATGAAAAATGATTGAATGTGAGGTTAACAGCAAAACACTTCCAACAAGTAGGGAACAAAAAACCAACTGAAATGTAACGTTTTACTGCAGTGGACAGACCATCAGCAGGACCCCAGGCTCCAAAATGGGCACTCTGTGATGAACACCAAGAGGTCTGTCTTCATGAAAGGTCAGTGTGGCCCACAAAGATGTTTCTCCCTGAACCAGCTCAAGCAAATGCTACAACGCCTGCTGAGCAAGATAGAAACTACAAGCTTCCTGGGAAAGCAGAGGAGACCTTCAGCTTCTTCTATTAACAGATATCTTTTTATCTTATACCGTTCAACTGGCTTTGTCCCTGAGAGAAAACACATAGCTCATGGGGTAACATTCACCTTTTGCCTGAGAGCACAGCCCAGGCTGTTGTAAGAACAAATGGAAGCAGAGAACTGCAGCTGATGAGCTTGCACAAACTCACCATGAGCAGAAAACACAGTCTCTTGCCAGAAAGTTAAACTGAGAGTATGTTCTTACCACCCAGCTGGAAGTCAGATCACTCATTTCACTCAGTTCTCAGATTTTTCTGCATGTAAGTTGAGTGATGCCCTACTTGGATGATGGTACAGAACACCATATGACTTGGCATCTGTAGTTAACTATAAATATTGATGCTTTTCTATGCTGGGGAGCCCATTCTCATTTCCTTCATTGCATTTACTGGCAGAGCAAGGGATTGTGTAAGTGACAGAAAGCAGAATCCAGGCTTAAGTACAACCTGCACCCTACAACCCAGCTCACGATCAGCATTGGGGTTGGCATAATGAGAACACCACACTTAGAAGCAATTAGCTTCCTGGGAGGCTTTTTCCCCAGCTGGTTCTGGCATAGCAATGGGCAAGTAGAAAGGACAGCCTGAGTGGCCAGTTTGCTGAGCTGACACAGAGTTAAAGGCGAACTCTTCAACAAGGATTCACAGGACTGAGCACCTGCACATGCCCAACAATATTAGTAAAAGTCACAAACAGCAAATTTTCTCTTTATCAAAGACCCTGCTTGCCTGGAGAGGATAAAAGATACTGACAGGGCAAAAATTTGAGGCAGCAATTTTCAATCATTTGATGAGAAAGAG
Source organism: Chloebia gouldiae (assembly GCA_003676055.1). Lineage (NCBI taxonomy): Eukaryota > Metazoa > Chordata > Aves > Passeriformes > Passeridae > Chloebia > Chloebia gouldiae. The sequence goes on from QUSF01000012.1 coordinate 8,163,511, forward strand.
ATTTCAATCTCACTTGGAGAAACACGCAGACAGCTACAGAGGAAGAAGTAAGATCTAGGCAATAGATTTCTATTTTGTTATTTATGCTTCATCAGGGAAAACCTAGATAACAATGAATCATATATTTTCTAAGCTGATTTTAAAAACTGTACATTTAAGGATTCAGATGGTTTTACCACATTGCCTGGTCTGAGTTCTTGCAGAGCCTGAGCTTTCCAGTAACTCCCCAAGACACTGGCATGATGAGCCCAATAGCTCTGTGTACACTGCAATGCATTGCAGTCAAAGTATTTTTTGTTGAGCTACATATATGCCCCAGATTACTTCAACAGAATGCTAATAGGTGGATAAAAGTCCTAAATGGACCATTTGTGCAAAGACACAGATGACTTGAAGGATTGTCATTATGGAAGCATTCAAATGACAGGCAAGTAACAACAACCATCTGGAGACTATCTAAAGAGGTCTGTTCCAAGACCTGGCTGCAAGTGACAAAGAAATTAACTTGCATTAACTGTAAGGAAAGTTTACACACAGCAAACCACACATTCACTCACAACCCTCTCATCATTTCTGTGATGGTAGGCAGAAAGTTTGCTCATATGTCTACAATTCTGTGGTTCTTACTCACTTCAGGGAGCTGCTTGTGGACCCTTGGAGTTGGAGCTCAAAGAAACATTGCTGCAATGTGCAATACACAGAAGTCAGATCAAAATAATAAGAAATACTACAAATTTATTGCTTGTAATACTTTTCTCATCATAGTGGTTGTAATCATAGTGAACACTGTAGCACAATACCCTGCACTGTCCTGTACATATATTGCTCCAAACGCAATATACTTCCATGACTTCATAACAGACATCTTGTACATCTTAAAGTAGCGATCCTTATCAGCCATTCCCTCTGTTTTCTTTTGCTCTCTCAAGGCAATATTGATGAGAACAGAGTGGATTTTGCAGGAGCAGCTGAAGGTGAGTTAATTTTCCTCTCACAAAAGCTTATAGAAGTTTAACTTCTGCCTTAACTGAAATATCTACTAGTAAGACAAACGCTGAGTTGCTGATAATGTGAGACATAAAACCAGGAGATGATGGAATATACTGGTTGTTGAAATTCCAGGTGGGCTGTCGAAAGCACATCCCCACTGAGAGTTCTGAACATAATTTTAAGGAAATGCAATAAAATCAATGCTCACAATAGTGGCTACAGTGCTGCTCAGGAAGTAGGGCAGCCTAATGCTGTAGCTGTACAGTGGTTAACACTGCTGTACTTTCCAGGCTGTGCATCAAGAAAGGTGCCATGTGGGTACCTGAAAAGTCAAAAGCATCAAGAGCTAGCAATTTAGAAGAAGGAACACTAGAAAAAGCTAATTAAAAATAGAATTGTACAAAGCTGTCTTCCCAAAAAAAAAAGTGTTGGAAATATAATTAATTGACATGTTTGAAATGAGGTTGGACAATGTATCAGCAAATATACTGTAAGCAGCCAGCACTCATTAACAGGAGTGTTGGACAGGCAATGTGACAGGTCTTCCTCTTATCTTCCTGTATGATTCTTCATTAATTTTTAGCAGCCTTGTTATCATTACAGCTGCACACATCTGTCCCGAGATCTGAACTTTGACATTTTATACCTGTTTTTCTCCACAGGATAATTTAGAAATAAGTTGACCTATTTTCCATCCTCAAGTTTACAAAGGGAAAGGAAAACCAAAGTTTCTTTCTGCGTTCAAAGTAACTGTGATTTAGCAAGTACATTAGAATGGATTTAAAAAAAGTTATAAGAGAAGTGAAAATTTTGGAGTTACATTTCAGAGATTTCCTAATTTACACATGCCTAGTCTTTTAGGTGTAATACTTCTACAGATCAGATCTATGCTTTAGTTGGTCACTTCAAAGTTTCCCTCTGAGCTTCACCTTTGAAGTAAAGGTGCCCATCAGTTCAGTTTCTCAAAAAAGATCTGTGTTTTTCTCGGATCAGAAGGGCAGCTCAACACAACACAGATAGAGCTTCTTCCCACTTCCCAGGGAAGGAGTAAGTACTTTCATTTTAGAAAACAGCACATGAGGTGTAGAGGGGCAAGGTAATGCATACAAAGTCAAACACAACCTGCTAGAAGAATAAAGGATTACATTCACATCACAGAAAAAAAAAAAACTCAAAAAACAAAATTCCTTCTTTCAAAACGACACCCTTTTGTTTATATGCAGGAAGTGAGTCTGAAAATTATTTAAACTTTAAATTGCTTTGGACAGGGTAGAAGAGCCAACAGTGCTCCCTCCTACATCTCCACTGGTTGAGAGAGAAGTTACTAGGAGCTAGAGGCAGTAAATCCTTGAACCATTCCAAGACAATAGCAAGACTATTGCATCTGCTTCCATAGATCAGAAAAACACTCAAAAATAATCTCAACATTTCTCCTGAAGACCACCACCTTTCAGATCAGCCCTTGAGATTTATTTAGATCCCAATTTCTCTACCTCAAACTTAGCAACAGTTAGAAAAAGATCATTCTATTTTCTCAAATTCACTTGCACAAGTTTAGCTAGGGCTGCTCCCAAAATACCACTGCCTGCTTCAGTATGAGGTCAAGGCATCCTCCCCTCACTGCTTGACTGGCAGGTTCTCTGAAGCCTCCTGACAATGATCTGTGATCTGGCACTGCAGGCAGGTTCAGAACCTGTGTGAGACCCGTAGCTGCCATCTGAGCGCAGCCACAGATCACTGCAGCAAACAGCTGTCCTCACCTGAGCCCTGGTCTGGCATTTGCCTTTAGAGGCACACCTCTACACCAGGAATGCCCACAGCTTTTGAAAACGGGGCTTCAAATGCTTGTTCCTGTTTCACAATGCAAAGATTTTTATTTATTCTTCACTCTACTTTGTTTACATTGTGTTTTTATGCAATGACACTGTAATTACAGGTGCAAACCCAGCTGAGTGCCACCACCTCCTTCTAGTCATTTCCATACCTGGAAACCATTAAACTACACAGATGAAGATTTCTTCTCATGTATTTCAACTAAGAAGTTATCATTATGCTTTTACATCTGTCCATACTACACTTTTTTCCCCGTTTACTCCATTTAGTGATCTCTCCTTGCACTTACAAACCTGCAATGAGAATTAAAAAGCTTTTGTCCAGACTTAGGTTAATTCTTATCTTCTATTACTCCATTCTACTCTTTTATTACTTTCTCAGCTTGGTAAAATTTCAAACTAAACACAAGCTGGAAGTCATTCAAAACCAAGTAGGAGACTGCAGCCACATCTTCTATTGTGTAATGTGGAATAGTTTAATGCAGCCCTGAAAAGCAGATTTCCTAAATGCTTGTTAAATTATTTCCATAATTCAAAGGTGACAATGCTTTAATTTCAGGGTAATGCTACAGCTTTAAGACTTCACAGTTTTATTTAATGGTCCAATTCACTAGGATATTATGCTGTCTGCATTTGGCCCTAGGAGATGTTTTTACAGCATGGGACTGCAATGCATTAAGCACATTTTAGACTCTGTTTAGCCTAGCCCATAGTTCTATCATCTTGCTGGAAACCTCCAAGTTGTTTCTGATGGCACACAAATTAAATTGTGGGAAATTAGAGCAGCTGGAAAACTGGCTTTCAATGAATTCTGTATTGTCTAATTCTCATTTTTATTCTTCAACTTGAAATATCCCTGTAGAGCACATTCCACCCATACAAACTGCATCATTCCTTTGTGATTTAGGAGGTTTGTCACAAAACAAGATTATTCAGACTGATTAAATTGCCAACAAGCCAAACATATGGTAAATGCTACATGAGAGAAAAAAAATTACTCTCAGAGCTCATACGATGTGTTTGTTTCGTGGTGCTCCAAACTGAATGCCAAATTTTATCCTGAATGCTGTAACTATAACTAAAACTACAACCACAAAAAACACAAGACTTTCCTTCTTAAATACTGTATTGTTCTAAACTGCAGTGACAGGTCAACCCAGCTCCTCTAATATACACTTCCCTCAAAGGATATTGAAAGACCAATTTCTTATCACAGCAGGTTAATTCATTCACTCCAAAAGTGTTTTCTGAGTCTTCTCTGAAAGCATCCCATTGCTATTTTTGTATCTACTTTTTTTTTTTTTTTTTTTTTTCTGGTGGCTGACCCAGCAGTACATGCCTTTGCAGCTTGTTTTCTGCTCATCAGCTTCCTCCCGAGTTCTGATTCAGCCACATCCATCCAGTGCAGAAACTCTGCAGTGCATTCAAGGCAGCACTCAGCAGATTGACCGTGCCCGATGTCTCTGATGGATGACAACAAGACACCTCTTTTGTGACACCTTGCACCTTCTTCCCCCACGTTTTGCTGAAGACCAGAGCAGTGAAATCACTGTCATGCCAGCCTACTTCCTATGCTCCTCCATTTCAGTAGTTCCTTGATACAGGGTGTCTTACAACAAGCAGTGAGAAATATTCCTCTCCAAAAACTGAAGAGGCAGTCCCTGATCTATTTCCTAGTGCCAAGTGGACACTTCTCCACTCACTGTGCTTCTGACAACTCTGCAGTCTGCCTCAGTTTCCTTCATCTAGGGTGAGTGCTGAGAGACTCAAATCACGTTTCTGCTGTTTCACATACTTTGTGATGGCTCAAACACCTGCATGAGTCTGGCAGACGAGAAGAGCCCGGAGCAAACCACACCAGAAGGGTGGGCATGACTCATGCAGGGGGGCAGCACAGCAGGTGACACTGTCTGGGGCAGATGGATCCAGCCCTTGCAACAGAGACAGCTGGAGTGACTTGGACAGAGCCACAGCTAACTTCTAACTTCTCTGAGCACTGCAGATGTGGCAGGAGAGGGATTGAGCTGCAGTAAACTTTTGTTGAAAGGTAAAACCTAGAGAAAAATATCTAGTTATGTTCTTCAGTACTAGAACTTCCTTAGGGGCCACCTGCAAATGTGACAGTGAAGGTGGCCTTCAGGACTTCTGTCATGATGCTCATCCAAAAAAAAATTTAATTGAAAGCAGCAAGACAGCTGCTGACAGCACAATGCCTTTGACAGAATATTCACATTAAAGATTTTCTTTTTTTCATTCTGTAAGGTTCTGGAAGAATATTTAATGAAAAATCAAAAGAGAAACATATCAGTTGTCAGAACTACAGTGTGCCAAAAGACCTGTAGTGTTTGAGGGATAAACTGTAAATCTTTAGGGGCTACCTTTAATCTAAACAGTAGTAAATAATTTGTAAGGAATTTCCATTTGTTGTTTTCCTTTGTGATAAAGTGAATCATAACTACAGACAGTCAGCTACAGGGTAGAGGGAGTTTGACCATTTAAATTGTTGTTCCAAAATCCTGTAGCTGCAGGTATTAAATGCAGAACTAAGGGCATGACCTCCTCCTATCTATTCTTGCTTCAGCCTGCCTGGGGGCAGCCCTCCTCTTTACATAATAATTTCCCAAGTCCATAAAAAATGCAAAAATGGCGAGTACATGGTGTCTCCTGCATCCGTGTAATTGCTGTAAAAAGCAGAGAGGAGATGGTTTCTTATGGAAAATAGATTAAGGAATTCTATAAACAGATGAGCTGAGATTCACATGTGGAAACAAAGGGAAAGATAGATTCCATGGACAATAATACAATTGATTGTTTTAGGAACATGAATGGGCATATGTACTATATGGAAGAATAAAGAACCTAATCATTGTTAGCTGAATGAAAAAAAGACACAATTTGTAAAAAATTTCAAATATAATTTTGACGATCTACTTCACATCTTATTAGAATCCCTTACTTTTTCTGAGATTTAGACAGTTTCTATACAGTTTTTTGAGACAGAGAAAATCAAACTTTCTTTTTCCTGCATCAGAGAAACTAGCAGTATTTGCACTTTGAGATGAGACTCCAAAACAGAAATGATCTGCAACAAGTAGAGATGTATTTTTAATTAATTATTTTTTCACTATAGCAGTTTCAAAACCAGATTTTGGACCAGCAGCAAGACCTGAGATAAGGTTGCAACTTTCCCCAAACTGCACTAATATTTTCCCTGGAATAAAAATAAGGGAAGAAATGAAAGGAAAATTATTTGAGGACTGGAAAAATATCCGGCAAAGATAAACTGAACCATTGATTTAGTCATGACAATTTCTAAGCATTATTGATTTGATAGTCCAGGGTCTGAATACTGTAAAACAGCATCAGTAGAGAAGTACAGTGACAGGATGACTCAAGTGTACTGCAAGTAAATCTTTCAGAATTCAAGGGTAAAATTTACTCAGAAGGAGAAAAGAAAAGGTCATTCCACTTTTCAAACAGGACAGCAAAACAAGCACATGGATGTAGATTGCATGTCTATAGGTTTGTCCTGGAGAATATGATTATTAGCATTTACGTAGGACTCCATACAGACCAATAGATTTCTAAGCAGCAAAAAAAAAAAAAAAATAAGACTCAGAATGATAGAAAGACTGCCAGACCTGAGGTTCAGAGGGTCTATTAGTCATCTTTTCTATTGACTGTTATGAATCTTCAATTAATATTAATTCAAGTGGGCTGATTATCAAACAACCAGCATACAAGAAATCTTTCCCAGCCCCAGTGGCTGCTCACCACCCCAAAGTATGACACAACACATTCTTTCTGTACTTCATGTCAAAAAGGTGTGGCCACAGACCCCCATGCATAACTGGAGACCCAGGAAAAGTGAGCATAGCTATCTTACATTCCCATGTGGATGGCGCTGGAAACATGCCAGATGTGTTCCCAAAGCACTCAATGCACTCACCCCAATTTAGTAATCCCTGCATGGACCTATTCACATCCTCATGGTGTCCTGCATGGCATCCAACTGCATCCAGTCATGGCTTGGGCACACACATTTGGTTCACTTCCCCACACACAGATACATATTTGGTGTGGACTCATCAGTGTTGCTTACAACAGATGAATTTCCCTGTGAAAGTGACTTTGCTCTGTGTACAACAGGTATATACGGTGAAAACAACATTATGTTAATAAGGTGCTGTCCTTTCCTTTTAGATCTAGTTTTGAGGTTGTTGTCTTTCACTGTCATTGGACCATCTCTCTTCTCCTATTGTAAGAAAATTAAAATGAGCTTTTTTTCTGTCAGTGAGCCCCATTCACTTTGAGTCTTCCATTCTAAATAGTCCTGGATTATTTACTTTTAACCTCTCTTTGTAGAGAGATCTTTCTATGGCTTTGATTAGGCACATTAGGGTTCCCGACAACCTCCTATTTCAACAACATATTTTACATTTATTAGAAATAAACAGCCTCTAAGGTAAGATCCTTTTGAAGTGCTTCATATGCTCTTCTCACTTCTTGACCAATAAGTATGTTATTAAACAGTAGCATGTCTTCAACAGTTTTTTGTCACCTTGCTTTTTCAGCCACTTCTTCAGACAGTGCATAAGTACATTTACCCACTCTATTATCAGCTATTCATCAGATATTCTGTGACACTACTGTTAAATTTCTTGCCATGCTGAAAATTGACTTTATATTTTTTAATACTTTTTCCCTTTTTTTTTTCTCCCTGTAATATTTCCTTTCCCTTATCACTCTCTCCCTCTTTGTATAACTGTCCAATTCCCTCTCAACACACACAATCACAATTTTCTGCTTTATTCAGAATTTCTATACAGCAGTGGGCTTTTAAGCTGACAGGCTTTAGAGAAACTATTGCAAACATAAACACAGTAAACTAACTTGTAATGTTGATATTTCAACATAGAAAAAATAGAAAGAACTTAATTTAGAATTAGAAAGAACTTAAGAAAAAGGTATTAAAAATTCACTTTTCTTTAAATGCAATGATGCTGCTCATTTCTGATGGTCTGATTTCTTCCTTGAATTCATCCTTCACAGATTAAAGGCACTGTAATTCCCAGAAGGCATTAGCTCTCTGCACCTCCACTTTTAAAAACACTAAATGAGTCATTGCCCTGAATTTTCCATTCCACCTCCAAATTCTTCAGCTTGAACACATTTTGGGCATAAAGAGGTTATTGCTTCTTGAACTGTATTCAGAAAGAACTGCCAGCCTGTGTAAAATAAAAGCTTTATTTAGCCCAGGAGCCCACCTCTGCCTCTGAGGTTGAAGAGATACCCAGGGAAGCCAAAAGGTTTTCCTGAAGTTAATTCCCATTTCCCAATGGTCTTTGCCTCACAGCTGCCTGAGTGGGAAGCTGCAGCTAAACCTCCATGTTTACGTGCACCTTCTGAGTCTATCAGACAAAACTGGGTTTTTTTCCAGATGGGTTTTACTCCCTCTCTTGATCTCTCAGTCTCCTTGCTGCCCTGTAGTGATTTGAAGTTGAATTCATTGCATCAGGAAAAAGCAAGCAAAAAACTCCCAAATCCCATTATGTAATCATTTAGGTGTCCCTTAGCTCACATAAGATGAGAAAGAATCAATTCCTATTTGTTTTCTCTATGCCACACATGATCTCCAGGCTCTCCTGTGACAGTTCTCCCCAACTATCTTTTTAATTTTAGTCCCTCCACACATGGAAGCCATCCACGTTTTTTCCATTCACAGGAGGTGTGTTACAGATTTATGTCACTGAACAATAATATTTTTGTCTTTTTCTTGTATGTACGCAGTGTAACAACACAGAATTTCATATTTTGGCTTTCCCTGAATATGGAGCACTTTCAGAAAACTAAGCAGAAACATCATCTGAAAAAAGCAAATTGAGAATCCATCTCTGTGTACACAAAGTAATTTTTTCTCACTTTGCACTTAATCAATTACTGTAAACAATTTTTATGAGAATAACAATAAAAGAAGTTCCCAAAGAGAAAAGAAGCTCTTGTGATTAAGGCACTCAAACCATTTTTAGTTGACCCAGAAACATAAGTTTGCCAGTTTTCCCCACCTCCACCATTCTCATAACCAATTTTATGAGAATGTCAACAAGTTCATTACAGACAGAGAGAAAATCAGGTATATGCCTTCTGGATTTCTGCCAGATAAGGTTTTGTTTTAGGAAAACAAATGCAAGGTGTTTGTCAAAAATCCTACTTTTTCAGGAGAGATAAAAAGCACTGACAATGTTTTGATCACACATATTTATATGATAAATAATAAAAATGAGCACATTTCCCTTATTGAAGATCAAGGAAGGATATTCAGACACAAAGGTGAAACTGTTTCAATTCTTAAGAGATTCAACAGCAAAGGAGACACATCTTATTAAATATTTGTTACACTTGAATAAAAAACATACTTAATAATTAACTGTTGTGCATTTAATTAACATAATCACTGCCCAATTAAATAAAAATGAAAATTTAATATGAGGCACTTTAAGTACAAGGAGATTAAGGATAAAATATGAATATCCTGAGTGCTCAGTTTTCAGCCCTGAGTGTGGAAGTGATATGTGGCAAAGTAGCTCAGCCAGAATTAGCAGTTTAGAAAGGGTAATAAAACATTCCTTCATCCTCACCAGGCCACAGGAAGCAAAAAATGCCAAACAGGACTGTGGGGGAAATTTCACTTCCATTTCAAATATAAAAAGCTGAAAGGAAGCCCCACCATCCACCCCTATCCACAATAAGGGCCGTGTAATCTTTTCTCATACTCATGGCTTGACAATTCTAGATACAAAACATCACCCACTTAATGGGAGAATTTGCCAGACAGGTTGTTCATTTGAAACAATTCTTCTTTTAAACTCACAGAATTGTAAGGTTGAAAAGCCTCACCCAACAGGTCACCTTGCCAGGCTCTTGCTGTGCTACCCATCTCTTCAGTGTCCCCATCTCCTAAGACAATTGTGCATTCTCCACCACACAATACCAGGGAGAATCAAGGCTTCTAGTCTTTGGAATGCCAAAGGTAGCACACTTGTATGAGGGGATGTATCGCTGCCCACATCAGACTAGAAGGGTTTATAGACAGCTCAGTGAGAAGAGTTTAATAATAATTCCCAGATCTAGTATTCTAATAAAGCAGAGAGACCATTCAATAACAAAAGAATTGGTGGATTCTAAGTTTGTACCTCTTTAGTAAAGAAAAAAAATCTCATCAAAAGTTGTGATATTAACAAGTGCCCTTTTTAAGGTGCAAGACACTGTTGTATATATCACTTATCAAGGGAAGTCCTTCAAACATTTTAAAAATCACTTTTACATGGATCTTATTTAAGGAAACATCTCAAAGTGAAACCTCGGTTACAACTTCTCTGCTTCTTCCCCACTGCTGAGCTGTATTATTGACATCTCTATCATTTTACTAAGACCACCTCAAATCAAATTAGACCCGACATCAAGCAGCCAAGTCAAGGTTAGGCCATTACCTGTTATATTGCAAAAAACACGGAGTGGTCCCAGCGGTCCACTTCCATCAGAATCGATGTAGAATAAACCTGACGTCTTCCCTTGGTGTCGGTAAGCCTCGCAGGACTGTTCATAGACAGCTTTAAAAGAAAGAGAGAGTGACTGCATCACAGACAGAACACACAAAGACATGTTTCGTACATGAGTACTGCGTTAATTATTGCCATAATATACCCTGTTAGCACACAGCTGATTAGCATGTGAAATCTTACTGCATTTGGGCCTGAATCCATGCTCAAAATCACACGTTTCTTTAACTAGTTCCTTGAACTTAATGCATGCTGGCTTTAAAGATACAGGTACTTGCTTTATTTTGGATAAAGTATGTAAATACTTAAATAAAGGGATATGAACTTTCAAATGTGACATATCTAGTTATGGAGTGGTACATCTATTCACCATGCATGGAATTTCAAAGACATACCTACATACACACAGGTACACGTGATTTACTACCTAGGCATGCACTTAAGTCTTGTCAACACAGATGACAGATATTTTTTCCAGTCCTCACCTTCCCTGCAGGATAAGGTTAACAGGAAGCATTAAAGCCCTACAATCTACTATCCAAATGAAATCCATTGTCCCCCAGCAGAAAAGTTCAAGCTCAGACATGGTCTCCATGCTAGGCTACATTTTTATGCTTTAGATGTAATTTTATACGACCAACTCTTTCTCTCTGTTTATCAGTATTCTTCTCTCAGAGTACCAGTGCCCATAAAAATCCAAGTGGTTAACAAAAGAAGTACAGCAGGTCACCAAGAGCAAGAAAAGAAGGAAGAAAATCCCACAGATCAGTACAGTCTTTGTATTTGAGGCATATTTTCAGGACAGTTACAACTGTCACTTCATATGAAGCAAAGAAAAAACTCCTGCAGAGAGGCAGTCTAGAATATCAGCAAGTCACATGTATGATTCTGGACCTTGAACAACAACCTTAAATCTCATTTCAGGAGAGTTGATTTTTTTTTCTCCCCACTTCCTTAAACACTTACCTGATTATACTGATCAAATTATCCTCTGTGACAGTTTATAACTGCTGTGTTGAGGCTGTAAATACAACTGCAAAGTTCCCAGTGCTTTTCATCTGAAAGGAACTCAAGCTTTGCAGATTGATGGCAGGCCCAGCACTTCCTCACCACTTCTAAACATAATCCCTGCAGAAGACAGCAATTGCTCCACAGCAGCAGGAATAGCTCCTTACTCTCACTCCTTTGCACACATGGATCCACATCCCTCCTTTTCCCTCATTCCCTTAAAGAAACTTTTCTAATGAAACTTTCAACAAGGCATTCTATAGTGAGCCCTGAAGTAGCCTTGTCTGAAGAATGCTGTAAGATAGTTCACCACTTAGATATTGGACATTTCTTCACTTCTGCCAAGAAAAAAGAACCACAGTTCTAGGGGCTTTGATCCAAACTGGGTATGGATTAAGAGTCTCATCTTTCAATCACTTGTACAATCACCAAAATATGTTTTCCCCTTGCACATTTCTTGCCTGACCAGACAACTTCAGCAGACAGAACATCACTAAGTGCTAAACAAGCACAGCACTATCTTTCTCAGGGTGAAGAAGCTGCTCAAGGTACTCAGCACCTGATGAGACAGTGCCTTAATTAGCACCCATCCTATAATAAATAGAAGGAAGAAAGCTTTTTCCTCACAGACTGATGTATTCAAGCATGGTAGGAGATCTGAATATCTGTAAATTCCCACTGTGAAAGCTGGCCAAGAACACATATTAAATGCAAGTTAAATAAAATCCCCAAACCAGAACCTATTCTTCCAGTGCTCACAACCTGAGGGGCTGACAGAGTCCCTGAGTTGCAGAAGTGCTGACAGAAGCAGTGGGCATATGGAGGTCAGGAGAGAGATGGTAACAGGCAATTAAGTAAGCAACCAAGGAATCATGGTTTGATCAATTTGCAAAGTTCTTAAACTGCAGTTCACTTAGTGAATTTGCTGTCATCATCATTACAGGACACTTCATCTTGCCTCATTAGGGAATATGCCAATTGCTTCCTCTGAATTGTTTGCTGAGTGTTTTTGATGACAAAGGATGGTGTGAGGGGTAGAGACATAAAACAAATTTGTTGTCAGTGAACTGGCACAGCAAATCTCAGTCTTCATCACAACTTGTTCTTTCCAAGGAAGAACTTTTTGATTGTCATTTTGGCTGGAGCTCAGATTTACTTTTTTTTTTTTTTCAAATTAGTAAGGAAAGATGTGAAGATTCTGCCATTAATAATGTGGACAGCTTCAAACAGAGATGATCTAGTCACCTTTAGATGGCCCCTTTGTCCCTGTAACTTTAGGGGAAAAACAGGCTATACAGGGCTAGAAATCAGGCTGAGGGTGCTCAGCTGATATAAATCTGAAAGGATACACAAGCTTCCATAAAACTACAGTTATGTCTGCCAGAAGGAAATCCATCCTGGTATGTTTGCTTCAGTTATATGAGAAATCCAGCACTACATACTGGGAAGTAGCAGAATAAATGGGAAAAGGCCACAAACCACAAGCTCTAGCACATAAAACATATTCCATCATGATTAGTGAAAAGCAGTTTTGGTGGGCAGTTTATGTACCTGCACACAAAGTTTCACATGCCTGTATCTGTAGCACTTGGTACTGCACACTTCTAGACTGGAAGCAGATGGGCCATTGATTTTAATTTTCTTTTTTTTACTATTTTTTTTCTATATATAATGCATCAAGAAGAAAATCATGTTTGTTTCTCAGTCACTAGCAGATGCCCATACAGACATTTTGAGGGCACCAACCACTCCAAGCTCTGCTTAACCCCTTTGTGGTCTGAGATGATTGCTTGCTTCAGAATAAGGTTATGTTATTCCATTTGCTGAAAAAAGCTCTATTATGCCAGTAACAACAACTTGAAGCCATCCTTATGGGTCCATGAAAGACAAGATCTTTTTGCAGTTATTATTCTCTTTTTGCAATCAGAAATACCATATGAAAGTAAAAAACACACAGTCAGCTGTGACTGTTAAGACCCCAGAATCTTAACTTTGAAAACTGCCTTCATATTTATGTTCTGTTTTGTGTCAGTCTTCTCTGGTGTAGATGGAGTTCTGTTCATTTTGGGAAAGTTAGGGAACCATTATTGTAATTGTCATTAAAGAGTCTCCAACCATTTAGGAATATAAGGTCCCACTTTCAAAAAGCAAGCACCAAAGGTAAATGGAACTATTGACAGGTAAACACATTTTAATGGCAAAGAGCATTTGTAGTAATTACACCATTTTAATAAAGGAGAGGTATTCATCAGTTCATTCAGAGTAGAACCCGCCACGAATTTTCAAACATTATTTTTACCAATATTTAAAAAATTGTAGGTAAATAAAAATTGAAATAAAAATCAGTGATTTTGTTCTTTTCATGAAGTATTTTAATAGTCTTTTCTTCTTTAATTCTCTTAGATTTGTTTTCCTATTGTAAAGCATTCACCCAAATGGGACCAAAATAAATAAAATAGCATTCTTGATAGACTGTTCATGCAAAGCTTGTTTTCTCATTAAAATATTTTTTTTAAAAAAAGCATGATTTCAAGAATGAAACCTTTAGCTTGTCTTTTATCTCATAGAAGTAAGATCAGCTTTCCTTCTCCAACACTCCCAGTTTTGTTTTGTTGTTTGGTTTTTTGTTTGGGTTTTTTTTTGTTTGTTTGTTTTGCTTTTTTGTTTGTTTCTTTCTTTCTTTCTTTGGCTAATTTTGATCAACACCAGCCACTGATGATAAAATTATGGTCTCCAGAACCATTTGTTTCAGTGGTCCAGAGAGACTGAAAATCACAGTTTAGGACTCTGAGCCTGGCTGTGTTTCCTCGGGCCCTTCTGGGGCGAGCTGTGCTGGCCCAGCAGTGCCCTGCAGCTCCCAGGGGCAGCTCCCAGGAGCAGGTTCCAGAGCTGCATCCACAGAAAACGATGGCAGCAGCCCCACCACCCCCTGCAAGCTCAGCCTGGACCTCACAGGCAGGTATGGCTGGTAAAGCATTAGGGTGAAGTAAAGCACAAGGCAAAAATCAGTGTAAAAAGTGTCACAGGGTTCTTGCTGGTAACCACAAAGATCAAACAAGAAGCAGCTTAACTCCAAGGTCCCAGATTTATTAAGGGATACGACATCAGAAATATCTATTTTACTTGGTCACAAAGGATGTCTTTTACTGCTTTTATTTTATTTTTTTCTTTTATTTTGTTCCAGAATCACTTGTAAGTTATAACATTGGATAGACCTTATGCTGACATTTTTGCTCTGTAAGGATTTTTTTTTAAATTTATTGTGTTTCGCAAAGAAATTTAAAATCCTCCCAGAGCTGGCTGCTGAAAGTGATGCAGCCTGAGAGCCCCATTCTTTAGAGCAAGAGCTGCTTCTCTAAATAAATGCTATCTGTGCTCTTGCCTACCTGCTAGGATCTGCTGTGCTGGTGGTATGCAGGCATGCACTGCACTGACAGAGTTCAAGATATCCATCTCCTAGCCCCTTATAATCCTCTGTAAAACAAATATACCAAATTTCTCCCCCAGGTATCTCTTTCAGTCTCAAGTATCTCAGGCTGAACTAGCTTTTCAGACCAACAGCTCATTACATCATAACATTTGTTTATAGCACTGCTTTATTCACTGATCATAATGCCTATCTTTTCCTTTAGTTCTCACTTTTCATCTTCCCAGGTGCTTAGGAAATATTTTGTCAAATTTTGATCAGCATTCACAAAATAAACACTTTATCTCCAGTCAGAGCAACATCACCTAATTCGATATGTTTTCTCATATTCTCTGCGATATAAACATTTATAAGCTCAAAAATTAAAACTATGTCTCTGAAATGTACACATCCCATTCTTTTTCAAGCCATACACTACACCCCCCACAGAAATATCCTAGCAAAACTACAAATATTCACTTTGATTGGTCATGGTTCAAGCTATAGATCCATAATTCAGACTTCAGTGTCAGAAAAGCATTATCGGATTTGAATATCATAATAATAAAACCATTTTTTGACTTTTTGTGTATAAAAACATGCAGAATTTCATTTCCTAATTTCTGCATCAAGACCCTTATGGCTGGTTAGCCACAGCACATGCAGGAGTTCTCTGTTACTCCACAGTCAGGGCTGAAAGGACTGGGGTCACTCTTGGTTTGGGTCTGCAGTTGAAAATTCAGCCTTTATTCAACATGCTTCACAAGTCTGAAAGGTTTTAAATATAAGCAATTGTGTCACTGTCCGGTTCTTGGAAGTATCCTGAACCTGATAATCCAACTGTTCTAATTACAGTCCTTAAACCAGAGGTGATTTTACTCCTGCCATAGCTGAAATCTGTAACAGTACATTGCTAAGCAAAACATTTCCAAGGTCAAACTTCCATTTTTTCCAGTATAAAATCTTTTTTGTCCACTTTTTCACAGACTGCCCCTTACTGTATTGATATCTAGCTTCCAATCTCACTTTTGCCCTGTGCAGTTCACCTGCAGTCTCCATGGCAGCCTTTGCTAAGCTCAGGCTTCCTGTTCTACTGTGGAGCTGCTCAGCAGATGAGCCTTTAGATGGTCTCAGTTCCGAAGTTCTTAGCTCTGTTTCCTTTGCCCTGATGTTTCTCAACAGAAACCTCTGCTCTCTTTCAGGTCACTTTTTTGTTTGTTTTTCTTTTTTTTTTACCTCCAGTCCAACTTTGGCTAAAAAAGGGAAGGCCATTCTTTGTACAAAGCCTTGAACTTCTGCAAATAACCCTCAAGGAGAAACATATTTAAAGCCCCCTCTGTTCAATAGGTGAATGAACCTGCTATTCACCCAATAAGATGCACCTCTTACCTCATATTTAAAAATCCTGCTTGCTGTTGGACTCAATGTAAAGGTTACAATGACACTGCTTAGTTTTGCTGCTGGGAAGACCAGGCAAAGTAAACCTCTCTCTGCTGCACCCATCAGCATGTTATTAACTTAGATATCACCAAGAATGTTAAGTTCTAGATAAAAAGAAATTTGTTTCCTTGTTTTTTTTTGGGTTTTTTTTTTCCTCAGAGGACACTGTCCTTTTCAGATTTAATGGACACCAAGATAACTTTCCTCAAAAAATATAAGTAAACCTTAAAATTACCCATATTTTGTTCTGACTGTATTCCCAATTACTTTGGAAATTGATATCATTATATGAAATGTGAGCTAGGAATTCAGAGTTTGAGCTGTACTAGTTATGATTACCAAAATGAATCCTGTAGTATTCCTGCTTCAAGATTAGATTCTCATAATCTAATAAAAGTAGCAGATAATTTTCAATTTCTCAGAGGGAGAGACAATTTTATGGTGATATAATAAATAAAATACATTAAAAGGACCTAAAGAACTTTAATTCTTGATTTCATTGGGAGGTGCTGACACTGTCCACTTCTGAGCTAAAATGTAGCAGCAGTGAGTCGTTTTTATCATCTCTAAAAATTGTAAAGTCATGAAAAAATGTAGACAGAATACTTGCAGCAACATCATTTCACACTCATTTGATCATTTTGTAATTCTCTGCACCTTAGACAAAAAGAGCAATAATAACCCCTATATTGGTAATTATTATTGTATTCAGAGGTGAACTTATGTACTGGTTAGACTGGAGAGGCCAGTAGGAGCTGGGGATTCTGCCAGGATATTCAACCAGCCACAGACTGACCTTGAGAAAACAGATATACACAAATGCTGAGCAGGCCAAATTAAGTATTCTCAACAAAATGCTCAGAGCTCTTGGAAGCAGATCAGAGATGACTATTTCAATCTCTGCTCATGTACCTTAGGCCTGACAGATCTGCTCTTACAGACTTGGAGTAACGAGCAATGAGCAAAAGATTTTTTTTTAAATAAAGAAGAAAGCAATATGTAATGGCAGGTTTCTTATTTCAACAACAGAGGGATTAGTACAGCAATGAACTCAGGGAATGATCATCATTCTCACCCCTAAAATACAATTGTCTTGTTAAATGCCAGGAAAACGTACTCTCAAAACCTGGATTGTGACAGATCTGCTCTTGACAGACTAATGCAGACTCTGCTGTGACGTGCCTGGATGACAGCTTATTTTTTCCTTTTTAAAATATGTACTTACTCATCTGGTAAAGAATATGTTATCTCCATAGATAGAATTAAAATGCTTTTTACCACAGGGTCTAAGTGGATGCTCAGGACAGATACTCCCATTTCACCTGGTAGTTAGACAATCTCTTACCATCCAAGCGTAGGCTTCCCCATGCCAAGGTCGTGTCAAGCCATCCTCCCCTGTGGCTGGAAGGTGTCTGTGACAATCACAGAGCCCAGCCTGGCTCTGGTGCAGGGTCACCTGCAGCCCTGCTGCTGCAGGAGAGCAGCCAGGGACCCAGAGCTCTGCAGGGGTCGTGTTGGAGGGACAGAGTGACACAAGAGGCCAAGGATGCTGCCCAAAGCTCGGAATTTTGGTCTTGCTGGAAACTCCCCATGTCCCTCGGGATGGCCACACCTGAGGATGGCTGGCTTCACACAGGACTGAGTGAGTTCCCCACAAGCTCCCTTCTGCAGGAAAGTCCTGAAGGAAGCTGCACATTCGATGGGTTATTTATAAGAAAACCTCAGGCAAAGGGAAAAACTTTTAAATGAACATCACTGAAGGGAAAGTATTAATAGCACAGTAACTTAGTACAAAATAAACAATGAAAATTCATATTTCAAAAGCATGGTGTGAACAAAAATATGCAGGAACACCAAGTACAGTACTGAAGGTTTGATATGAATATTAAATGTGTTTTCTTTAGTTAAAGAAAACCAGTATGTTTAAGCACACATGGAAAAAAAGCTGTTCAAGAACCTCACACAGGAAAATTGGCTACTCAGGACATGCAAATTGTACTACCAAACTCACTAGTAGGCATCTATCAGACTGAAACTCTCAAAACCTCATTTTCCCATCCAGCAAACTGTACACATCTCCCAACCTTGGAACACAGGAGAATTACCAAACCCCCAGCTGGCATTTTAAGATGCAGTTCCAGCAGTGCTAACAATCTGGCTGAAGCTATTTTAAACTTTACAGATAAAGAAAATGATATATGCAGTAAGCATATTAATATTAAAAAATACACTTTCAAAGCCTGAAGTTAAGTTTATGCCATATCAATGACTCTATGACATTTCCATTATTGGATGACTCTTTCCTCCAGCAATTACCTAGGCCAATAAGACATATGCCTGTATGTGTGAGATAGATCACACACCAAAGCAAATACCCAGAATTAAATTACATTCTGTTAATTATCACCTTGCAAAGCTTTGGGACATGTTGACAATTCCAAAATATGAGGAATAAAATTATTATTTTATATTTCTCAACATCTTTAGTATCAATGTTCAGCACTCTTTGGAATTAAAAAAATTGTGCAGGCCTAAAAACCACCTGAAAACTATAATAAATAAAAATAAGAGAAATACAGAATGGCAAGATGAGGCTTTCTAGGGGACTAGGATAACTCACTGAAAGATAAGATTACTAATCTTTATCTTGCAATGAAGTTATAACGTTCTGTATCTCAGGGCCATTTTACACTGGTCTACTGCTCTTACTGTCACATGATAATTACAAGAATTAATAGTATGAGAGGAATGACTATGCAGCTTTCAAACTATGCGCTTTCAACTAATACATATATTAATCTATATATATGTATACATATATACAAAAATTAAGATATGCAATTCACTTACCTAAGTTTCCCCCTATCTCTCTTCCCACCTATAATTTTGACCTACCTTCAGTTGCCTACTCTATGTCTAAGGTAGGACAGCTTCCCCCAACAGCTGACAAATTTCAGAGTCCATGAACTTCCCATGCACACCCTAGCTCACAGTGAGATTAGTTAAGCTCTGAAAGCAGCTCATACTCCTTTTTACATACAGAGAGAGACCAGACCACTGTCTTAGCTTGGATGTCACAGTACCAAGACAGCAAAAGATAGATTAGCTGAATCCCACCCAGGCTTTTCCCCAAGCTGTGTACTAACATCAGTGTTTGTATCTAAAGGAGGAAAAGAGAAAATGAACATTACATTATTATCTGTTTAGCTATGGTTTACACATATAATGGATCGTCTCCTATCTGGATTTTATCAGACTACTCCAATACCTGACAGATCAGCATGCTACCCACCACACTGGAGAAACTGGGAAGGTATCTATCACTAAAAGGCTTCAGATGAGCTCCTCTTCCAACCTATCTGAATGCAAGCTATGTGAAGTACATTTAAAAGATAAAGCAAAAAGCAAAACCATACATTTTGGAGATTGAAATACGATTGTATCCTCAAAGCACTGTCTCAGCTACAGATACGCTCAAACAGCAATAAGTTTCAAAAGAAAGAGCCCACACAATTTTAGTGGATGATATAGATCACACACCTCTTAATAGATCTGTAAATTGGATCCTATTTCCAACAGAGATAGACAAACCAAGGCACAGCAAAACTCTTACACAATGAAATGTAAATCACCAACAGCTGGCTTTATATTCTGTAGGGTTTTTCCAGGACTCCTGGTTTCCCCAAACTATGGGCAGTGAAATGGGCATCTGGACACAGCAGTAGTTCTACGTTCACCATCAAATTGCACATCCACCTGCATTTGTGAGAGCAAGGCAGAGGAATGTGCTTTGGGGTTTCACAGCTACAGAGAGTACAGAATGGAAACACAAGTGCTTGTCAGTGCTGTCACTAGCCAGGGAGAAGGATGTGAATTGCAGTGGAAGATGTAGTGATGAGAGGTAAGTCCAAAAGGGGGAAAAAAAAAAAAACCAAAGGCCAAAATAAACAACAACAAAAGACTTGGAAAGCATTGATAACATTCCATGTGGCACCTAGCAAAGGAGGATTAACTGTGACTGAACACAGAAATGTGCTTATGCATCAGGCAATAAGCTTTTCAATAAACTACCTGTTAGAAAACACTGAGACTCGTGAAACCCAGAAAACACATACAGGTTTTAGCAAGATTTTACTTGCATTTACATTAAAATTCAGAAAAGAGGAGAATGGAAGTAGCACCAGATGACACTTCAGTGTGAAACTTGTCTACAATAAGGTTTTAAGGGGACAGGACTGTAGCAGCACATTTCTCCCTCTCTCAGGATTTTTCACAGAGGTGCACAAAGAGAAATGAAAGAGAAAACAATTTATATTTCTACTCCTCGTTTTTCTCATGTAGAATGTGTTTGAAGAATTGTTTACCTAAAGTGAGTACTTGATTAAATTCTAGTGAGGATTGTTTGAGCCTGATGGCCAATCCACCTGTAACTAGACTCTCAAGGTCATGAATTGCGCTAGAGTTAGATATCGAGTAGAAGTATGTAGTTTTAACATCTTCCTTTATATAGTATATTCATGTATTTTAACATAGCTATAATAAAAAAAATCATTCAGCCCTATAAATTAAGTCAAACATCATAATTTCTTCCCACTGAGTTCACCTACATTTACAATACAGGACCACAGCCTTTTCAGTAGTGGACCCTTATCTGGACCAGGGAGATTGCCAAACATCTTGTGACAGTGTAGGAGCTTTCAGGATCAGAAGGGGTTTGGAGTGAACAGGAAGATACCTGAGGTTTGCAGGCAAGTAGCTGCCTCCAGAAGATTATATGAAGGCCATATCTAGAGCCTTCAGATCTTCAGATGCATGCTTTTGCTTCATACACACATCTTGAATTTCAACTACACATTTTCAGACATGCCAGACACAATTTTGTCCCACATATCTGATATGGTCTTGCAAACACTGTCCCAGCTGTGCCTTCTATCAACTTACTGTTCCTTTCTGACACTGTCTAATTTCCTTATGTTGCATCAAATGCAAACTATTTATCTTTGCTTTTCATGGCACATTTCCAACCTCTTTACCTGTCATGACTCTGACATTTGCCTTGTCAAAAATGTCAAACTCCTCTGGCCACAGCATTATATTTTTCAAAGCACATTATTGCTTTCTCCCATGTCACTAAGCACTCAATTTCTTCCTCTTTTTAATCTCTACCTTATGACTATTTTGCTATAAGAAAGCCTAAAAGTAATTATGCACCTGATAGACTGAAACTGCCACCTGTAATGCTGATGAAGCCTTTCAAGCATTCCATCACCCATGCCAGCATGTTTTTATACCCTCAGAAACTATCTGCAAACTCTTTGGAGAAGGTATAGTATATATTGTTAGCTGTTGCTCACAGTAGGATCCAGTGTGGTCTGTGAATATTTGGAACTAAAAATAAGATTGCTTATGTACTAACCATAAAATGTATTTCAATACTTCATATTTGATGACAGTAAGTTAGGGGCAATTTCTCTCAAGATCTCAGTTCTTAAAATGAAAAGATCTCCCAGTCTGCGGTGGTAAAATATAATCCAATTAAATCTGGCTTGCAGATGCATGCCATGCATTTCTTCCTAAAAGCATGACAAAGAATGGGTCTTTTTATTGTTTTCAACCAGTGGCACCCACATTTTACCATACCAAAATTAGGTAAAATCTATGGTGATGTAACTCAGACAAAAAAAGAAATCCACTGAAACAATTCTCACTGTTTTGCTTGCAGCAGATTGCCAGCTAAATCTTTCCTTTGCTGCTGCATGGATTTGGGTCTGAAGGCCAGTTTAATAAAAGAAATAGCCTCTCCAAAGTGGTATAAGTTCAATTTCAGGCTTGTCAGCATCAGTGTTCTAGAAAAATAAAAATCTCTTGAGGTAATGTTTCAAACCATACAAAATTAGATGTTTTACTTTGATAGAACTACACTGAATTACGTGATTGGAGAGTTTCCTATACACTGAGGATATTCTGGAGTTATGCTGTGATCAAATCTGTGCCTTTCATTCACCTGCTAAGAGGTACTCCTGCACATCAACCACAATAATCGGAAAGTGATAACATCTCTTGTTCTGCAAGTTTCATATCAACAGTCTGCATTTTCCCACCAGCTTTGAGTTGGTTTCATTGCATATTTCAAATAGATGAATGCATTTCTCCAGACTAATGTTGCTGTTTATCAGCACTGCTTGGCTCACAGGGTAGCTGGCTCCACAATCTAGCTGGAATCAAATTATCTGTTGATAAATCAGTTGTAAATAAGCTGAGCAGCTGAATACTTGTACATCACAGATGTGCACAGCTTAACACAAGAGCTTAGCGAGAAACTTTTCAGGGTAGTTTAAGATCAGTGAACCTTAAATAACTGCAGCTATGTACGTGACTTTGAAGGGCGGACACAAGTTGACAGAAGCAGGAGGCTTCACTAGCTCGATGGAAATGTCTGTGGGGAAAACTAATCATGAACCAGTTCTCTCTGGTATGAGATGGTCTCCTTTGGACAGGAGCCACACTGAGCTGGCACAGACATAGTGAGCCTCAGGCCTCAAATTATATGACAGCACAGATTTAACCCAGAGTTGAGTGTCCCTTATCACCTTTGACAGTCAATAGTGACAGTACTCTTCCTTCCCCAAGGAGCCCCTCCCTTCTCACCACCTGATTTGGCCACCTAGTTCTGTACCAGTCATCAGTTGGTGTAAATATTCTGCTATGGCCTTATGAGCTTTTAAGAGTTGTGATGCCTTTTGGAACAACAAAAGCAATGGACAGAAAGTAAGTTCTCCTTTTAAAACTATAAATCAGCCTTTTCCTTCCCTCTCTTCATCTGGCCTGGTGTGATTTCTGCACAAAACCCTTGGCTTCCTTTGTGTTCACAATGTAGAGTTCAGGTGACAAATCTATAAACAGATCTCTCAACAGAATCTCTTGTCAGCTGCATACCCCACAAATGCTTTCACTGTTAACTAGCAAACCATTAAAGTCTCCAAAATGATAGTATGGTTGCCAATATTCTCAGCTTCAAACCACTAAGTACCTTCTCTTCTGCTTTTTAGTTAAACAGGGGAAAAAAAATCCATCCCACCAATGTCATCCTATCTGCAGTGCAAGTGCTCATCAAACATCCAGAGTGGTTACAGTTGTATTCCTGGAATTGTTATTCTTACTCACAGTTTTTTTCCCTTTATTTCCTTCATTATTTACCTTCATTTTCTATTTTCGTTTTTACTCAGCTGTATTAAGAGGCTTTATTGTGGCTTTTCCTTTCTCTATTTTTTACCAGAATTCACAGCATTTTGTGCATCTACTGTTTAATGGGGTTTTTTTAATCTTTAAAACACCTTAATATTCCTTTTGCTGTGGATTTCAGTAGCTGAATGTTTCTGTATTCTTGTTAACAGTAGCAACCCAAAAAATAGTTCAGCAAAATTTCAGAATCATTAAATGGTTGGAAACTGGGTTCTTGCAATATGGACTTTCATATGATCTAACAACAAAGCCTAGGTGGTAAAATTGATCTAAAGCACCAAACACAGATTAAAATCAGCCAGCTCAGGCCAGCTAAATTCTACTAAATGTCTAATGACCACTGTGATTATGATGAGGATGTAACACAAATAAAAACTGCATCTGGGTTTTACTTACAGTTGTGACAGGTGGCTCCCATGTAGCCTGTATTGTTACAGTCGCAGTAAAAGGTGCTCCAGGACTGGGAGCATTTTCCTCCATGTTCACAGTAGTTGGGCAAACATCTAAATGGAGGCATTAAAAAATGTAATTAATTATAAATATTTCTGCAAAAATAATGTGCTGGGGGGAAAATCGAAACCAACAGAACAGTCTCAACTCCTCATTCAGGCAAGAGTTTCCTAGGGATGAAATCGCTGTATAATGAAAGAATTATTTCTTTCTCTGTGATTCACATCCAAGCACTGAAGAAAACAACATTTAAGCTATACAGAAGTAAAGATAACTCTAAATAAAAATATACCACTTGTTAGTAATTAAAGTGTAATGAACTTTCCGACCACAGAGCAAGACAAATAGCAGGAGAATCCCCTGCTCTCTGATTGAACAGGCACTATTGTTATCAAAACTAGGCTAAGTTACATCTGTGGTAACACTAACAGCATGCAAATCTCTTAAGTCAGAAGAAAAATATGCTTCAATTATAAGTTCTGTACTCTCTTCCTCATTTTAGTTGGTGTGCCTCTGAAGTATTATTGTGAAACAAATTATTAAAAGAAGAAAGAGGCACAACAGCATGCAGCTCAGGAAATGAACAGAAATAAAAACTGTGGGACACAAATTCAATCTCCAGGACAAGAAGTGAATGCTGATCTGAACTCCCCTGGTATAAACGTAGGCAGTGCAATGGAGTTACACCAGCTTAAATGGAAACAGATTGTTCTCTTATTTGCCTTTTTTTCATTTTATTTCTTTCCCTCTTACTGTATATTAATCTCTTTTACACAGTATGTCTGACTTTTGGAAAATAAGTAACTTGTTTATACTGCTGATTCAATTGTGATGGGTGGGTGGCGAGGAAATAGACAATCAATTTATCCTTTACACTACAGAACTCCATTAGGATTTGCTTTGCTGTAATTTGAGCTTCAAAACTCTTTCAGTGCCCAGATCTTTCCAGGGTGGTTGTGTGAAATCACTGATGCTACCTTGATTTTTTTTCTAGCTGAAGATGTGGTTTTATTGCTGTTCATCTTATCCCTAGGATTTTTTTTTTTTGTATTCAAGCATGTCTATTGCCCTCAGCAGTGGCTTTCAATCTGTTTCTTCTAGATTACTTACAGTTAAAACCCATTCCATGCAAGCAAGCAGAAAACCTGTATGTCGCTAACAGCCATCTTCACCATCCTTCTGAGCCTCATCAGCCAAGTTTCCATCAATTTACTTGAGTCCAAGGCTGTTTGGAGCTGCCAAACCTTGACAAGCCAAAGGAACCTGTTCATGTGCCCAGAGGCCTGTCAGAACAACCCCTTGTCCTCAATATGCTCCATGATCATTCATCCAAACTTACATCTATTCATCTCTATCAGTGAGTCTGAGATTCATTCCAGAACACAGGTTCACTTGATCCCTATTTATACTATTATACATAAGATTAAAAGGTCATATAAAAATATTAACATGAAAGATTACTTTTATTAATGCTTGCTCAATTACTGAAGTAATTAGTTATTATTCAAATATGAGAGAAATAAGGAATTCAAGAAAGTATGTTATTTAAAACTATCTGCAATGTTTTTTAAAACATTTCTAAGATATATTGGTTGTCGCACTACAACATGAAATAACTTATGCATGCATGCTAGATGCAAAAGAGGGAAAAAAGAGGAAGTTTTTTCCTGACTTTGTAATATATAGAATTCTAAAAGTGAAAGTGGATTGGAGGAAGAAATTGCTACTTCTCTAACTACACTGGTCAAACCAACTGTTTATCAATTCTCTTCTCACACAAAGAAGAATGTAAAACAATCTTTATTTACATGACAGTGCATGAGAAACTCCAGTAGAAATATGTAAACATTAGAAGGCATAGAAAACTTTTAGAAGAACTTTAAAACTTTTAGAAGAACGGAGCAACAATTGGTCTTATAAAAATCATTGCCATGGCTTCCATTAATTACTGAGCTCAAACACAAAAAGAGGACAGAGTATGAGAATTACATTCCTTATTTTCTAGCTCTTCAAGAAGCTATTTCCAATGCTGTGGGAGAATGTCTTATTTCTAAAACAAGAAAGAAATAAAGTAGAAGGCAAAAACCTCTGGGTTTGCCTTACTCTTATAAGGTAGGAATTCTGAGAAGGGATGAGATTTTGGCTTTTAAGGGTATGCTGAGCAATCATCTATCAGTCCAACAGCCTGCTGGTAACATGAGAGCCCAGCCAGCCCCTCTGCCATCACACCTATTCCTGGCAATACTGAAATGAGATTTAAAGCTTTGGGTTGATGCTGGAGAGAGCAGGAGCAGCCTTCTGGGACGGTGCAAACAGGAGTGTGTGGTCTGCCCTGCACCCTGCTGTGCCCTGCAGGACCCTGCCAGACACCTGAACCAAGAGCTTCATTCCAGAGGCAAAGCACAGGAGTACAACAGCTCTGTGGTGCTACATGTGAATGTCACCTGTGGGGCACATTTACTCATATTTGTACTTTGGTGGTGCCTGCCCTTGCCCTCAGCACACTGCCTTTAATTCCACAGTGATAAACATTCCTCTATGTCACCTGTACAGCATCAGCTCTAGTCACATCACAGGGAGGCTGGTGAGAAGGAGCATATGATGTTAATAGAGCTCTTTAGAGAGATAAAAAAATAGTGCTGTTTTATTATCATAACTTACATCATCAGTGTAATGGACAAATATGCTTTTTGCCTACTTTAAACTACCTTTTATTAATTAACCCAATGCAGTAGAGCTAATTACTTACCATTTGTGGTTTGCCAAAGGCCTGTATTAGAGGCTTAGCCACATTTATTCCCATTAAACAGTTTCCTTTTAAAGACTTTAGAAAGTTGAAGGTCACTCCTTATTTCTACTTGTCTTATGAATGCACACACTTTTTCTTCTTCCAACAATGCACAAAATGCAAGTCACACTACCCTGTCAGCTTTTAATGATATTCATAAATTCACAATTAAATATTTTTTTATTCCTTAGTCTATTTGCTTTAATTAACACCCACTGCATTGATCTTGTTTTTGGTCAGATAACTAACCCTTCTAAAAGCTTATGAAACAAATTTCTTTGCAACTCTAAGAATTACCATAATCCCATTCTAGCTGAGCAGTTTTGTCTTAATTAGAAGCAAATTTTTTCCTAATTGTGAGAGAACTCAAAATTAAGAGATACCTACAATTAAAATTAATCAACACATGGATAAGTCACAGATTGTTGCATTTGTGAACTGTCCTAGATTCTAATGTTTAAGGTTTTAAACTCATGTAATTTAAAATATAAATGAATATTTACATTCTAATAGAAACAAACACTTTCAGCAAAAAATGCAGTGGTAACACAGAACATTTCCTAGACAAAAATTTGCATCAGGCAGCCCCTGGCCGATTTGCCATTGAAACGAACAAACAGTTCAACTCAATTTTTGCAAGCAATGTAAATGAGACACTTGAAAATTTATGGATTATCCTAAGAAAGCTTGAGACAGACCAGAGACTCTGATCTTCCCCATTTATTCATATAATATATATCACAGTGAAAAATTTTTATTGAAAAAAAAGTGAAGCAAATAAGTTTTTCCCTCATTCAGCTAAGCTGAAAAATGCACACCTTAGCCATCTAAGCAAGCAATATGCAGAGCCTGCACAAAAGCCTTCACTGTCCTTGGATGAAACATTCACCTCCAAAACTGTAGGTGTGCTTCCTTTGAAATCAAAGGACAAACTGCACAGGCATCAGCGGGGAGAATTCAGGCCTTTGATGGGAGTGATGAAGAAATAACAATGGCAAAATTACTTGAGTGGGAAGGCTGAAGGAGCTCTATACATGTGATGTTACACTTGACTGGAAATAAACCCAGTGTACTTTCAATAAGCACCTCTGAGATTTTTTTATAGTCAGCACAATACATTCAGCACTACCCTCGATTCCTCCTAAGTAGAGGAAGGAGAGGGAGCCATCACAGAGAGAAAGAAAAAAGGAGCACACCCCCTAAGTATCAAGACTGTACATACCCATAGTTTTTAGATGAGCACTGAGTCCCTAAAACTCAGTAATGCTGTAACAAAAAGGCACATGAACTTTTGGAAGAGTATCTATCAATAACGCATTGTCTTAAATATTGTATCAAATTAATTTTATTTCAGCATGTTTTCCTATTTGCAGTCAGCAGCTATTTCATTTATAATTAACAAAATTTAACATTAAAAGAGATGACTTCATATAGTGGACATATAAGTCTGATGAAACTCATGGTGCTGCTGTAATAGACTGTATTTT
Source organism: Chloebia gouldiae (assembly GCA_003676055.1). NCBI lineage: Eukaryota > Metazoa > Chordata > Aves > Passeriformes > Passeridae > Chloebia > Chloebia gouldiae. Next base: position 8,191,713 of record QUSF01000012.1, read on the forward strand.
GCTTTAGTAAAATGGTGTCTTTCCACTAAACTCAATAGATTGAGGCCAATTGCAACAACATAGATTTCAACCCTGCTGTGCTGAGCTGTAAATCTGGGAAATTCCTTGCCAAAGGTTATTTTTGATACAAAAAATGGCTTCAAGGGGAGACCAGACAATCATTTGGAAGAGAAATTTAGCAGTGCTACCAGACAGACAATGTGTAACAACTTCAGAGCTTTACCAAGGGGAAAACTAATGAAGAACCAAGAGCATCAGAAAAAAATATTGCAAAAGCACATCCCACTCTTATTTTGCCCTGAATGTCCTTTTGTGGTAGAACAGTGGGCTAGGTTTCCTTAACTAAAGGAAGAAAAAAGAGCTTCCAGAACTAGAGGAAGAAAGAAAAAGTGTGTAAAAGCAATATTACAATGGGCTGCAAAATAATTAATACTCTTCAGACCTCTGGTTTTCCTCAGCAGACATTTCCTCCTCATCACCACACATTCCAAATTCTCTTTCCTCATTCAACTTTAGAAAACTGACCAATAATTTACTAAAAAGTCTTGTGGCATTCTTTATTTTTTATTTTTAATTCATCTACATTTTCTTTCCTAAATTTGTTATGTTATGAGAACTCCTGGAGTACAAAGAGTACAAGACTAATGTGAACAGACAATTCCTCTTTTCCATGATGGAAATCATCTTGTCTATCCTACTGAACTGATGCAGAAAAAAACAAGAAACAAAACAAAACAAACCTCAATAAATTAAAACAAATGTAGGTTTTTCTTCTTTGCGAGAATTGCAAAACTTGATGGAAAAACTTTTAAAATATATTATTATTTCCACCGTTGATCACCTCAGTTCTGAGACCCTGCACTTGCATACTACTGTGAGACCAGCATTTAAAAGATCTGAACACTAAAGCCAACAGCCCTTGGGCATGTGAGTAGCACAGAACTGTGGAAGAGGTTGTTCTGGCACTAGTGAAGGAAAAGCCTTGTTCCCTGTGCCTTAGATAAAAGGCATTTTTTAAGGTTTGATTGCTCTGTTGCTAGAACACCTACATTTTTAATATAGGTAAGTGTGCTGACAGTTTGGCTTAGCATCAGCAGAAAGGATTTTATATAAATAAATTTGAAAAAGAAAAGAGGGAAACAAATAAACCATCCTGTACAGACAGCTGTTCCATTTAGAATTCATAATTTTACAAAGCAAGAGCAGAAAAGCCATCTGCAAAATTCAAATAAACAAAGCATCCCCATATCTGGCCTTTAATTTATTCTGGCATTGCACATCCCATGGATTTTAACTATAAAGGAGCAGCAACAGGAGAGAACTCTATTCAGGTTCCCCCCAAACTCAATTCTACACTCAAGCAGGATTTCAAAAGCTAATAAATTAGCCCCTTACCTACTTTCAAAGTGCATTCTTTCTCCACAGGGGTCTCATTCATGACAAATCCCCTCTCCCACCCTATGAGAAGTCCCTACACTCACAGGGACAAAGATAACTTTCTCCAATTTCAGCACCTTCCCACATGTAGAAGTCACTGCAGTTATAAGAAGGCATTCAACCTGCTCAAACCAATTTTTTACCTACCCTGGACAGGATTTACTGAATGATATTGACAAATCTGAAGCCTCTGTCTTTATTTTGCTCTGAAACACAGCACTTACACAGACTAGTGAACACTTCATGGGCCTGGATTGTCAATCTCTGCAGCTGGCATTGCATGTAAGAAACAAGGACAGGGAAAACACCATTAAGGAAAAGCAAGCAGAAACAATTTATGGCATTTTCCAAATAATATGAGCATTCCTTTTCATTCTTATTAAAGAAACACAAAGCCTAGAAACTGCCCCCTCCTCAGAAATAGTATTTTCCACTGTAACTGCTTATTTTTTTTTCCAGGAATTTCCTGGAATATTTTCTTGTTGCCTATCACAGAGCAAGAGCATCTGACAGTGTGAAGATCATATCCCAGTCCAAGAACAGGAAACTGTGCTACATGGTTTTATTATACTTCAGTGTCAATCAGCCCTTAAGCTATTGGAGAGAAGCTCTGCCATTACCAGTATTATTCAGCTGCTTTAAACTTTAGAATAGATATAAGAAGATGAAGGAATGCTCCTCAGAATTATAGGGATTTTAATTCCAACACCCAGGCTTTAAATGCCTGTGGGTTTGAATTTTTTAAATCTGGCTCTGCTTTTCTGCATCCTGTCCTTCCATCTTAAAATCTGTGTGGTATTGAGAGGATTTCCAAGATCACACTTCAAAATGTTACCTACAAGGGTGTAATTCCAGTAATTTAGTTCCATTAGTTAGCATGTCTAATTTGTGATATAGATGCACACTTTAGGGAACCACCTAAGAGATTGTTCAACTCTCCTAGAACATGCCCTCCTCTATTTCTAACACTATTTTCTTCACTGTATAGTGATCATTACAAGTCATTAAGTCATTAAGATACATTTTTCCCTTTTTCTTTTCCCATCATATAATATAGCTTGGATTTAAGACACCTTCCCCATTCCATTTCCACATCCATTTTCCATTCCCCAAACCTCATTCCAGTGTTCTGCTTTGGCATAGTACTTTTTAAAAACTTTTTCCCTTTTTCCTTATATAAACTATAATAAAGACATGAAATTTCAGTAGCCCTGAGCTATTTGTCCACTGAATCCTAAAACAGGCAAAAAAGACAAAATATAAAGGGAAAATTTTCACTCACAGGACTGAAGTCAGCTATTTAAGGTGAAACAAAACATCAGAAGAACTACTTATCTGGACCATCAGACCTCTAAAGCTAGCCAGGACAGTCTCTCCTGCAGCATTTAAAGGAAAAAAAAAATCTAGATTTGGGTATTTCAGCATCTGAAGGTGTGCAGTCCAAACATTTTTTTTGGCTGAGGGTGGAGATATAGTTGGACAATTCTCAAACCAAACTTGGGATTTATGCAAAATCAGAAATATTTTGAAAAAGGGCACAACATCCCCTCTTATGTCTTCAGCTCATTCCAGCTTTGATCACCATCCAAATTCAAGGTATGTGATGTAAAAACATCCCACTTGTTGCTATAAAAGCATGAAGGGAAATCGTAAGAGGATTTCCAGCAAAGAGAAAATAATATGCACTATAAAATAATTGTCATTTCTGCAGAGAAGGCACTAAATACTGAAGATAGAAAAACTATAGAGAATGAAAAGGATGGGTGCCAGATTGGAGGCTGGGGTTTTTTAAATTATTCTTCCTGCAATGCACTTCAAATATTTATGTGGGGTTAAATGCGATACTAAATGTTTTATTTTTTAATCCCAGCCTGGGACTCTAACAAAAAAAAATTAAAATTCACTGGACATAATTAGCCAGAGTATTTTTTCACTTGCATGGCCAAGCTAGGGGATGAAAGGATCATATGAAGTTTGGCTTCTGCTGCAAGGCATACATTAAATCTAAGAGAAGAGTTAAGAAATATAAAAAACCACTATGCTTTTATCAGATTTATCCTAACACACTTCACCTGCAATAGTAATTAATTTCCCAAAGGCCCATTTTGACAGTACAACACATGAAGCAATGTTAAATTCAGCACTAAAAGTAAAGGAAGAAAAAGTAAAAAAAAAAAATTTCTTTCATACGAGTAAAAATTGATAATAAAATATAATAGAATCTAAAAAGGAAATAGGCATAAAGCATATTTTAAAAGGTCAGCTCTATTCAGCAAGTAAAAAGAACACTTTAAGCTAATTTATTTAGAAAATACTATGAAGAATTTTCACAGATAAAACACGGGTATGGATAAAAGAATAGGGACTAAGGACATTATTTGTGCTCCACAACGAAGCAGTTGAGGGAAGCCAATTGATGAATCAACCCATATATTTCTCCCTAATGAAGTAAACTGTAAACACCAATGCCATCACAGTGATTATTATGGAGACCACATGCCCCTCTCTCCATTTGGATTGGGCTGGGAGAAATGGAATATGCAGATGAATCTTGGTTTAATGAGGACGGTAACATCAGTGTGCCTGTGTCTGCTTGCTGATGCTACAGAGATGGGACCCTGCCAGGATTCAGAAGAAAATATCTAAAGTCAGGTTTGTGTTCCTCATGGCACATCACTGGAACTCCCAGGATGTCCTGCACCATCCGTCCATCTGCTAAGGTGAATTCAACATGAATATTTTTTCCTTCCCTCTCTCTCCCAGGTCAGTTAAGGAACTGAAGTTCCTGGTGTTGTCCTTGACAAGAACTGTCAGTATTTGCTAAAGCAAGGGCAAGGTGCCAGCCAAGTAAAAATAGGACTACCCAGGCAGAGCTTCATCAGCACAAAATCAACATGAGCTGCAGCAATCAGATTAAAGTACCTCAGCAGCTGCAGGCAGGGAGAGCAACACATCCATTATCTATGCAAACTTGTGAACCTGAGCCTAAAGAAAAGCAGGATCTGGCTACCCTCATAGTTCCTTTATGGATAATGACAGGCTTAAACATAAAAGGCTTTCCTAATCCGAAGACAACCCAGTTGAATGTATTCAAGTGCAAATCATGTATAGAATTTATGACAATAAAACTATGGGTGTACAATACCGTGCTTCTCCATCTGCTTCAGCTTCACTTCTGACCAGGGAAACTGTCACCAATAAGTCCATCACTTCAAGGTATTTCAGTTCTGGCAGGATTGACAGAATCATAAAATTTCAGACTCCTTAGTAGGGTTTTCTCTGTCACTGGGCAACAAAAATACCTCATCCTTTGTGATGGGGGCTGAGGAGTTACAAACATGAATGGAACCAATGTCATCATTATGGCTGTGTTCCAAGACTATTTGCCTCGAAAGCCTGGTGAATGTAAACATTTGTCCAGCACCACCTTGTGGGGCAAAAGAGACAATTTCCATATGAGGTGCCAATTCAAAGGAAAAAGAGACCACTTCTCTACTCACAACAGCTCTTCAGCACAAGTTACCCCAACAGCAATGCCTCCTAAGCATTCTTCCTTATGGATTTTGCAGGAGCTGGTAAGGGAAACCTACACCTGTTTGTGTACCCACAGCGTGCAAGAACTCCTGCAAATGGAATTTTCTTCTCTGAGACTAACACCTCAAAGCAGTCTGTCCCACTGCTTTCAAGAAGTGCATGAGATTAATCAAGCCATGCCTTCAGGCTCTGGGCAATACTGCGTTCCTTGCTGCTCTATTCCAAGGGGTCCATCTGTGGTAAGAGCAGCCAGCCTTGCTCAGCCCAAAGGGAGCATCTGGGCCGTGTGATGAAGGACTGCGAATCCACTGCATTTCTGGACTGAGGTTTAATGATTTTCTGGCACATTTTACTAATAACCATGGTAACTCTTGAGCTGCAATATCTCTCGAGTCCACATTCCTGCATCGATTCTCTGAACAGGATGCCAACCACAGCAAACAACCAACTCAGCTTCAGGACTGGAGCTAGTATTTCTAGTCACAAAATCTGACATTCGAGCCAATTGCTGAATGGGAAATCCCAGAGCTTCTCAACTCTGTGGCCAAATTCTCAGCATCTGCATATTTGTTTTCCTACCCATTTCATTTATTTTTAAATGAGAGGCTGACTGAATTTTCTCCAAGCTATGCCTTCAATTGTTGGCCCACACACAGACCCATACGCCCACTATTTCCACTGACACAAAGGAAGAGAAAACACAGTGCAGAAGGTATTAGTACTTAGCAAAATGCACACCGAGATTTAAATGTATTTTGAGATTAGCATAGCTATGATGCAATATATTTTGCTTTTGAGCAACAGAGGTACAGAGAGATGCATACAATGAAAACAATGCTTTGGAAATAGTGAGTGTCTTGGACTTCCTAGTCCTAAATTTATCATGTCCCTCCAGTCTTGCTTCAGATTAACAGTGCCTCTCCTTTGATTTCCTTACTCTGACAATGCCACAGCAAAAATGCTGATGAAATAAGTTCAAGAGCATCCCATTTTGCCAGCTTCCAGCTTCCAGCCATTTGTGGCTTGTGAATTCCTGTACTCTTTACTACCTTCTTCCTTTACATTTGACCTCTACAGCATCTAACAACATCCAATCTGATGTTGTGTAAGATTTGAACTTCTGATAAACTGCACATTCTTGTTTATTATTCACGTCCTTCCTGCCGTTCCTCATCACACAACCCTGCCCGGCTCTCTCTTCTCCAGGCTGAAGAGTCCAAGCCTATTTTATCTCTCCTTGAAGAGAACAGCTTGTAGCACACCAAAGAACAGAGTGTCAGTTTTAGAAACAGCCATGAGGGCTGAATGACAGACTTACAGACTGTGCAGTCAGAGCTGCACACAGCACCTCCTCTGAGTGGCCCAGAGAGGACACACTTCCTGCAAAGGGCTGGTCAGGCCAAGGGGGAGGTCAGTGAATACATCCAACTGGATTTGTATTTCATATTTTAACAGCTAAAATAGAGGGTTGTGAAGGGATCCATACAGAGCTGCTATCTTGATTTACTACGGGGAAGATGCTTCTGTAGTTATCCAGTGCCTCAGTGCCTGCCTTCACTAAACTTCTCATCCTCATTTACACCAGATCTGAAAGAGAGACAGGCACCTCCAAGAAGTCACAGGACCTCAAGAAAACAGAGAGACAAGTAGAAGGGAATCAGGTTACTTTTCATCAAAAAAAAATAATACCACTAACCACAATGGAGTTTAACCACTATTCTAGACATCATGAAATTTGCAAAAGAGATAACCCAAAAAAAACCCCAGAGCAATAAATTCTGCAATCACATAGCTTTCTTCCGAGTTGTAAAAATGAATCGTGTTTTAGAAGTAAAAAGAGCAAATCAGGACATATGGATAGAATCTGCTGCTCCTTCTCTCCCATTTCATATATATCTATCTACATATATCAGGTTATTTAAAAAAAAAACCCATAACTTTGGGCTACACAGTTCCTCCTCACAGCTGTGGTGCTGCCTTAGATTATCTAGAGAGATACATTGACTAAAATGAGCTTTCTCACAGGTCTGAGACTTTGTGAGATGAATTCCTGAAAGATTTTTCCCATGTTTTTGGTAGATTTTTTTGCTGTTTTGTTTTGTTTTCATTTATTCACTGTTATTGTTGACATTTCAGAACCCCCAAAGCAAGAAAAAGGCACAGCTGTTCCAGCTGCAGGAAAAGCTAGAGAGAATGCAACAGAGCTGGAAGGAACTTGGAAGATCACTCAGTCCATGCTCACACCCCAAGGCAGGTTCACCCACACCCATGTTCATTATTTCTCACAGACTCATCTAACTTTTCCTAAAGCCTCCCAGTGACAGAGGCTTGACAGTCTCCTCAGGCAGTCTGTGCCACGGCAGCTCTCCTATACATCCTGGGCAGAAAGGATGATTATTCCCTTCAGTGCTGCAGCAGCCTTTGAGTATCTAAGACAATTATGCTGCCTCCTCTCAGCAATCTCTTCTGGTTAAAGAATTTAGTCAGTCTGAGCTCTGTCAGTCTTGGTGCTGTGACCACTTCCCTGGGGAGCCTGTTCCAGTGTCCAAAAACCCTCTGGGTGAAAAACTTTTTTCTAACTTCCAACCTAAACTTCCTCTGATGCAACTGCAGGCCATTCCCTCAAGTTCTGCCACAGGTCACCACCACAGAGAAGGGGTCAGCACTGGCCCCTCCTCTTGCCCTCACTAGAAGCTGAAGTGAGTGAGGATTCTCCTCTTCTTCTCCAGGCTGAACAGACCAAGTGCCCTCAGCTGCTCCTCACACAGCTTCCCTTCAAGGCACTCCACCATCTTCACTGCCCCCTTTGGATGCTCTCTCAGGTCCTTTGTTACATCACAGATAACTTTTTTTTGTCTGTGTGATGAATATATATAATAGGAAGTGTGGCATTATGTAAAACAATCCCACTCTTATTATGTTTGGCTCTTTGCCCTAAATAATTTTATAGTATGATCACAGACTAATGCTTGTCATCCTTGGGACACTAAAGACAAGGAAAATCTTTTCAGCAGTACCACTGAGTTGCATTCAGCCTGGACTTGGTGACAGTGAAGGCACTGGAGATGTCCCACAGCACCTCTGCATCATACCAGAAGAATTCTCTTTTGTTTCAACATAAAATCACACAAAGTGCTTTTAAATGGTCCACTCGATCTTAAATCATCTGTTTTTCCAAGAAAACAGCAACATTCTCTCAGTCCCTAGGACATTTTACTTCCTTTTGTAAAATTAGCAGCATCTTTTTCCATTCTACCTCGGAATGGTAGAATTCCATCTGCCATTTCAGACACACCAAGTATGAAATTTACATTCCCCTGAATTAAGTAGAAAGGGATTTGGTCAGTCAGGTCAGTAATTTCTCCATTTAAATTAGCAAAAATGAACATACAAAGATGAGCACAAAGGTCTTGCATAGCAAACGTTTTGCCCACTTATCAAAAGACTGAAGCTCCAGCAGGCTGATTCCTCCTACAGGAAGGAATAATGGAAATCAGCTGTCAACTTCATCTAAGTCACATGCCTGAAAAAAAAAATTAAATGCTTACAGTCCTAATGCATTTCCAAAATATCCTTATTACTCCCCTAACTATTTGAAGCACATGAAATTTCCAGCAGTTTCATTTCTACTTTTCAGAACTTAGGTAGATTAAAAAAAAACAAACAAACCCTCCCTCCCAAAAATAAAAATAAAAAAAACCCAAACAAACAACAAAACCCAAGAAAAACGGAAGAACCTCCTATTCCACATACTAGCTTCAATGTACACATTTTCATAAATGATTCAGAAATATTTAGACACTAAAAATCCATAGGAAGCAAAAGCGATTTATGAAATACTTAAAAGAATTGGTTTCTTATTTCCTCTCTGCTGTTTATGGGAAAATCTGGGGTTCCTGTCAGGTTTCATCTTAGGAGGGATGCGGATCACTATTTAAGCTGAAATGTTTCTCTGGCAGATGCAGACATTCCATCATTATATTGTCCCACGGAATGGGCAGTATTGCACATGAGATGTACCATATCCTCATCATGAACGTGCTGTAATGGCTAACAAGAGAAAGTGTAGATGATTTATTTAAGCAGAACCGGCTTATACATTAAGGGTATGACATGTTCTGATGAATCAACTAATTTTTCCTTCTCTTTCATTTCCTCTAGAACTTCAAAGCAATCAAATGTTGTTTATGCATAAAATTTAATCCTTTCACCAATCTATAGTTTGATTGAATTTGCATACTCTATTTCCTACAAGTCAATGTGAAGAGAGCCTCATGTAATTGAAACCATTTCCCCTCCAGTCCTCCTATCTTTGTTGCAGTATTTTCTATTAGTAGCTCTATTATGCCTAATATCTGTAATGTTGGCAGATTAGAATTTTCACTTAATGCAACCTGTATTTATAAACCACTAGGATGAAAAAAGAACAAATACAAGAAAGAGGAAATAATAATTACCTGTCTTTGATGCCACACAGATCAATGTGTAAATCACTAAAATTCCCCAGGGAGCCTTGCTGAACTAAAATGAGGTCCTTGGGCTGGTTATCAATAAAGATGAGCCTCATACAGCCTTGAAAAGCAGTAATGGGATTTAAACACTGGGAATCGGTGAAATTGTCAGGGCACCCTGTGGGAAAAAGAGAAGAGGCAGAGAAGAATATTGGAATGTTCAACTATTTCTGCTGGGATTTCCTGATGCAAGAACTCAGAGGCTTATTATTCCAAATGTTTTTATTCCTTCTGCTATGCAACCTCCTGTGTTATAAATTCTCCAGTTAGGGGAAAAAGGAAAAAAAAGAATAGAGAAGCCAGCCACTGAAAGTATCACAATATGAGGTTTTCCACTTGTGAAACATACTTGTGTTGAGCAAAATCAAACTGTGATTTTTTTTCATCTTCTTTAAACTCCAAAGTTGATAGCAACTAAAGTATGAGTTGTTAAAAGAGTTGTACAAAATGTAAAATCATTATGGTTAAATTCTGCTGCTGAAGCAATGTGCAGATGAAATCTTGTGGGCAGCAAGAAAGCCATTTTTATCTGAGTTTCCCCAGTATTTAGACATCTCTGAGATCCAAAGCCTCCTGTACATTCTCACTAAATGATGTATCCACAGGGTTTATCAAGATCAGAACCATACTATACAGTAAGCACTACACAGAAATATATTAAAGACAGTTAATGACATTAATGTTTACACTCTACTCCAAAAAGCAGAATATAGTATTTTTCAATACTATTTTTTTCAGAAATATTTTTACTATTTCTAAATTGAGCTAAACCTACCTCCATTTTCCACAAGAGTTTTGTACATAAATACCTTTGAAGATTTGAGTCATATGTCACCTAAGCTGCAAAAAGTCACTGTGCCTGATCAGAACAGTGGTATCTACAGGATTGCTGATAGCATTAATAATTCTAAAGCCTTTTAACCAGGAAAAAAAAAAAAAAAAACCAAACCAAAAACCATGGTTAAGATAGCTTTGTAGATTTTGCATATATTATCAGATATCTGTAGCTACCCATTGACTACCACTTATAGTAGTCCACTTCTACAGCTCTGCTTGCAGTTCTGCTTGTTCTCCCTGCCAGGCTTGACCAATACTCTTCAACCTGTCCGTAGTGCTGAATGCTCTGCAATTTAATCAGTCCTCACCTTCGCTCTTAGCTGCAAACAGTGCACCTAGAGAGAAGTCTGTGGTGAGCACGGGAGGATCTGCATCACAAAAACCTCCCTGAAACAACCTACCTCCAAAATAGTATCTGTTCCCAGAGTAGATCCTAGAGACAGTGGTTGCATGGCCGGCGGTGGCAGCGTCATTATCCAGTGTCAGGGTAATCCGATGCCTTCTGGCATTGATGTTAACAGAATGCCAAAGCCCATCGTGGAGATTAGTGCCTGGCAAAAAACATGTACACAGTGAAAAAAAGACGTGCAGGAGACAACTGGGTTCTTCAAATCTCCTCTTGCTTCCAACTTGTGACCGCAAATATGCAGCTGAGCTATAAAAAGTGAGAACTCTAGCTGAGAAGAACTCATTACCTCTGGAAACAAGCTGGCATAGAAGAAAGGGCCCAGGAAAAGGGAAGTTTTGAGAGTATTTAAGTAGGTCATCTCACATTTTGATCTAAGCTTGTACTCCTGAGGCACTTATCAAGCTAGCCAATCTTTCACCTTTCTGGTAGCACACTGTTACCATTTTGGAGGTGTTTATGTCTCTCTTCAGTCTGTTGGTAAATGCTTACAAGTCCAAAAGCTCTACTGAGCTTCTGGTATTAAACACAGGTATGAGGTGGCAGAGGATTAGATTCAGTGAAACATTCATAGCCTGTTCTCAGGCTCCAGCCTCAAACCTGATTCCAGCAGGTATCAGTAGGATTTGTGTTTTTTAAAACCCTCCACTACCAATGCAGCACATGGTACTATTAATGGATGTATAGAAGTTGGATTTCTGAGAACTGGGATTGTTGCTCTGATCAGGAACCTCTAAAGTTTGAGGGATATACTGCGCAGTCTCCTCTTCTAGACACTTGTGTGAAGTGGGAAATTACCTGTCTTGTTTCCTTATTCTGAAAATCAGTGTTGCATTGTGTGGCTCTTGAAATACCACTACAGAGCTACAAAAGAACTCCACATCCTCTATTCTGACAGACATGAGAATCACTGGGCAAGGTTCTGAACCCACACACAGAGGTGCAGATCAAAAGCAACCTAATTACAGTTCAAAATATGCTATCATCAGGCTGAACTCACTGAGATCAGGCACAGACAACTAGTATTTACACCCATCCTAACAGAACATTTTTGTTAATGTTGCTTTCAGAGAAAACAAACAAGCACTTAGGAACACAAAGAGGTGTGAGAACAGTTCAAAACAAAATAAAAAACACTGTGTGTTAGGTATGCGCAAAGCCATTTCATCACAAATTTCAAAATGAAATTCACTCAGTAATGGCTGTTAACACATGCACAATTACCATAGAATTAGAGGCTGTTTTTCCAAAAACTAGATGATTTTCAACTAGAAGTGCAGTTTGAAGTGGAATATGTTGTCGAGGTTTGAAACAATTACATGAGGAAATAGATCCCATTTGGGAAAAACCAGGTCCACTCTTGAGCAAGCATGAGTTTATTGTAAATACCTGACATCTGCAGAACATGGCAGATGCACTTTTGGCATATTTCCCCTGTCCAAGTAGGCAGTTTGGCATTTTTGGAGAGGCTGGACTCAGGGTCATTATTTCAGAACTACATAAAAATAAATGCACCCAACCAAATATTGACATTGTCTCAGCTTTGTCAACAATTTCATTAAGACTGCAATAAAAGCTGGAATCTCAGTTTTCAATTGCAGCAAGCTATGGCTGTAGCAATCTACATGAGTAAGGATAGATGCAGGGCTGCCTCATTTTCGATCATAAAGGGGAATGAAACATGCATACAGAACAGCTCTGCTTTGACAACTCTGACAGTTTTTTATCTCTGCTTCTTTTAATAGCTACATCTGCCCTCTTTTAGTCTGTACAGGGAATATGTTAATATTACATGTTTCTAAACATCTGCTCTTTTAGAAAATATGTTATTATTGTTGTTATAGTCATTATTATTATTATTATTATTATTATTATTATTATTATTATTATTATTATTATTATTATTATTATTATTATTCCCCCAAATTTTAAATCAGAGAGGCAGCCCTATTTTACACCCTTGCATCCCACCAGCTTCACTACACAAAGCAACTTATAAAGTAACTAAGAAAGCCTAATAGGGAGTGTAAGGAGAAGAAGCCCATGGTCAGTCTCTCTTCTGAGTGCAGCATAAAGGGGGAGTCCAAAGCTACAGTCAGAGAATTAAAATCAACTCTGAGCTTCCCTTAACTTCTGTTGAGGAAAGATGCTGTAGCTGAGCTGGCTCCCAGGAAGGGCTTCATGCAACCTGACTGAGGAAAATTGAGTGTGACTGCTTAAGAACAGAGAGGCTCAGCTAACTGTCAGTGAGATGGAGTCTGGAGATCTCAGGATGCCAATTTGCCAAGCTTAGATCAAGCTGTACAGAGAGGCTTTACCACTGGAAAGCAAGAGAAAATTTAAAAAAGAAAGGAAGATTGGGTGTTTCCTTATTGCTTGATCCTTTCACCCCATGGAGCTGAACCTTTGTGTTTTAGAAGGAGACAAGTGAAAGTAAACAAAAAATAAACACCTTCAGAGATTTCCACTGGGTTCTCAGTCTCCTTTTGAATAAGTAGCATCAATCTCCCACCATGGAGGTAAACCAAGAGATGCCCTGAGTTTTCAGACAGCTCGGTGAACAGAAGTAAGCCATCTTTATTCCATGTTCGGAACTGGAAGCTGACTGACAAGCCATCAATTTGAGCGGTGCCGGGCAGCAGCAAGTAGCTTCGACTGGAGCTCACAAAGGTGATAGGAACAATTTGTGGCTCTGAACAAGAAAAGGTCACATTCCCCTGAAAAAAAAAAACAAATCAAACAATCAGCGTGACTTCTTTTTCAGTCATCCCAAAACATCTTTAGTTAAATAAGCTCATTGGATTTCTAATCGCCCTCAAGGCTGAAATAGGTATTATTATTCAGAAATATATCTTTGGAGATAAATAGGAAATGTATCTGTCCATGTTGGGAAAACATATCTAACTTCAAAATTTTACTTTTATCCCAAATGTTGAGGATCAAAAATCAAAACCTTACTTCTTAGCAGGATCCAAATGTAACCAAATGTCCTTATCAGTGCCACAACTTAGTTGATTATCGTAGTCACCCAGCCCTTAAATCAATTTGCCATTTGCCCAGAAGAGAAGTAGATTTACTCAAAGCAGTCTGCAGAATCTGCACTAGCTTGTATCATTGTAGTTGATGGAAGAAATTACTCCATCAGTTTGCTCAGCTACTGTAGTTTTACCCCATCAGGTTAATCAGGCCATGGTATAAAACCTTAACAATATATAAATCCAGGACACAGTTTAGGAGCCACATCCTTCAAAGCCACTCCAGGAGAAGATTGTTGCAGCCAGCTGCTTTGAACATGGCTGTTTTGTAAAATACCAGCTGTAATCTGATAAAAACATCAGAGTGTAAGGCTTTCTCCATAACACTTCTCATCAGAGCCTGTACCTCACTCTAACTGGATAATTATAACAAACAGCACTTGATGGATGTGCAGGAAGTTGCACAGTGCTTGGGGAATTCCTGCCTGCAATCTCAGACAGATGATGAAATTGCTCCCTATCACTTTCAAACGTCTTTCCAGTCTTTATTTTTTAAATGGAAAATAAGGTGTCAGAAATGGACAAAGTTATCACTGGATGAAACAATCCTTGGTAGATACTTATCTCTATGGAGCTATCTGCACAGTAGTCCCTGTTAGGTTCAGAATGCTACCAACCAGATGTGGCAAAATAAATCCATGGGTACATCATATTGCAATGTGCTTTGAGATATAATCCAAAGCTTATCTGAACTCCACCGAACATTAGTCAGGTAGGAAGTAGGATGGAAATTTGGTCTCAGCCTTTAAAAAGTTTCTACTACTGCAAGAAGAGATGGCACAAACTTTTTTTCTTTTCTACTGTTACATTTCTACCTCAGTTTTTAATCAAAATTCAGGCCAGAAGTCCTGTCCTGAGACATGATCAGCAAAGAGTGCTGACTGCAAGGCCAGTGCTGGGACATATGGACAGGAGCTGCACATCCCTTCCCTTGTTTAACCAGGTCAGACTTCAAGCTCTGAAGTCTGACTTCAACTTCAGCCTCTCCATTGTCTAAACTGAAGCAGAACAGGTGTTATTTCACCCACCATAAGAAAAGACAGCTGGAAATGCACAAAGGTGGTGCTGAAATATTCTGTGTAAATGGGATTAAAGATGCATTTGGAAGATAGACGTGTGTCTGCCTTTCGGGGGGGTTCTTTTCATGAGGAATGTTTGTTACTCTTATTCAAAAAATTGAGACCTCCATGATGTAGGGGTGATAAGTAATTGCAATCAGGACTAAACACTAGCCAGATTTGTAAAAAAACAGGAAAAAAAAAAGGTTGAATAAAACAACTGATGCCACAAGAACTTACATCCATTCAACTGACTAATTTAGGAGGGAAACACCTTAAAGCAGCATTCCAGAGCAAAGAGAGATGATGCAGTTAATACACAGCAACAACAGATGCTGATATCCTTACACTGACCAACCTGTCTACCTTCTTAGAGAGATGAACATGAAAACCTGAAAAAACACACAAAATAACGTTACTTTGAAAAACATTTGTTCACTGAGGTGCAATAGGTTCCCCCAAAAAAAATTGTTAAATTTGCCGTGGGTGTTACTCTCAAACAAATTATTCCAGCAGGCCTAAATCAGAAAAGTAAACAGCTCCCTCTAAACCTTCATCTGATCATGAGCATTTTGCTTTAATTGGCAGCAGTCCTGGAACTCTCCAGGGTATATGCCAGATTTCTGGAAGACACTTGATTTTATAATTGAACCCAATTTAACTGAAAAGTAAAAGCTCATTGGCTAGGAAATGGGATATAAGAATGGTCTAATCCCTAGAGAAAACAAAGGAGACGCTCAGATCTACCCAGCTGTGGAAACTTTAGCTATCATGTGGCATTTGAGAATTCCATTGAGTCCATCTCCAGACTGATTAACGACTCCTCTAACAAGCAGTGAAATCCTAACAAAATAGCTCTTATTGTTCTTACAAGAGAAAACTTCAGAGCCTAAAAATGCAATGAAGATACTTGCAATTTTTTTCACTTGCTGCCATGACAGCTGTCTTAAGAAAAGAGTAGAAGCAGCCCAGATTTCTGCAGGCAGGGTACAGCTTTAGAGGTGGTTCTTGTTCAAGTGAGATGTTGAATGAACAGGCAGCAGCATGTTACAGCATTTTAAAGAAGAACCAGAGCCTCTCCTATTAAAAGAGAATGGAAGAACACAGTTGCCAAGTGATGAGGATAGAAGTGGATTACATAGAAAATCCTCTGAGCCATAAACTTCTTCCAAAACTGACTGGAAACTTTCCAGTGACTTCTGTGGGACTTCAATAAAACCTGTATAACTTTAATGAACAGTCTTTTCTGGCCTTTCTTCATGTACTATTATGTACTGTTCAATGAAGAGAGAAGACAACACCACAATCAGGGCAATTGGTAACAAGTTCCTTATACATCTTCCTTGATCTCAGAGAATACGAATCAAAAATAATAAAATAATATGCACTTGGGAAATTATTCAAACTGACAGCTGCACTGCAATTCTCAGCACTTAGCCTACCAGAGGATCCAGGCCAAGATCACAGCTTGAAAAGAAACAACAATAAATGAGTATTTCTGAGTTCTCATTCTACCTGCAGGTTAGACCATCAAATGGGCACTTAAACTTTCCTCATTAATCACTCTGTGGATACTGTCCAATAAAAAGGGTATTTTGCTTTCTGCAGAGGATTAGAAAGGATGATTTCATATGACAGGTAAAGGGACTAAGGTCCCAGGCCTGGCTGAGATACAAATGTGGTAAACTGGCAAGAATATCTCCAGCTTGGAAATTGGAGGACTACTTCTAGCTGTGAAGGGACTGAGTTTGCAGATGAATATAGAAGGAGAGTAACAGAAGAGAAAGGTGACCTTTGATGCAGTTTTAAAACGATAAGATGAAAAATTGTCATTCAATTCTGAGAAACTCAATTTTGAGAACGAGGGAGGTTCCTTCAAGCCCTGTTTTTAAATTACCTCTCTCTAGCAGAACAAATGTCAGGAGACCCACATATTTCAAGTACTTCTGAAGACCATGCTGAACACTACATGAAAAGCAAATCAAAGTGAGATACCAGCTCCAGCCTTCTGAAATACTGCTATAAACTGCCTTCAAACAGGATATGGGAGCACCAAGCTGCACAGTGCTCCTTCAGTTTGGACGGGTCCACTGAGTGTGCAACCAATCCATCCCAATAGCAGGGGACCAGAAGTTCCTGTACTGAGCTGGGTTTCTATTTCTCTGAGAAAAATTTCAATATGGAAATCTGATAGCTTTCCTGATCCAAGTTACACTGAAACTAATATGGCCCTGTGATAATCAATCTCATGACAGAGAACTGCCCTATCTCCGCTTACTGACGGTATAATGAATTCCAATAAAATGTTAATTGTTTATCACATTGATTTAAGTTGTTTACATAAAAATAATATTCCCAATTGAGAGAAAGTAACATTTAACCAAAAATAGAGAAGGCTTAGAAAAAACTGAATTGTGACTGACTATGAGGGAATAAGGGATTAGATGCTTGGCAGGACCTTTCTGGATGTTCTTTATCTCAGACCCTAAACTGACTGTGTCCCTGGCCAGAAGCAGAACAAAGGATTTTAGCGTTTTATGCCCATAGTAACTGTATATTACTGTTTCATTACATGGTGCAATAGTTAATTACACCATGTAATGAAATAGTTAAGAGATACTGAAAAAAGAGGAGAGCAAATACAGAAATATTTTGGAAACATTCTACATCATTTTCCTCAGAGAGACAGGAAAACAAGGAAAAAGACCGCAGGAGGACACACCCATACACAAAAAAAAATAGTGACTACTTAATATTTTCTCTCTGTGGTGTATTGACTTTGGGTGCTAGTTAGAAAACCCTCTTGTGTTAAGAGAAAGGCAGTTCAATAAAGCAAAAGCAAAGGCTGCACACAGAGGCAAAGGAAAACAAAATACTTAACCTTTGCTTTCCATGAGCAGATGATGCCCTGCTACTTCCTAGGAAGCAGGGCTTCAGCATGTGGAGAAGTTGCTCCACAATAATGAATGCCTCTTCCCTTCCTTTTTCTCTTGGCTTTTACTGCTAAGCAGACT
Organism: Chloebia gouldiae; assembly: GCA_003676055.1. NCBI lineage: Eukaryota > Metazoa > Chordata > Aves > Passeriformes > Passeridae > Chloebia > Chloebia gouldiae. The sequence continues at coordinate 8,209,545 of QUSF01000012.1, forward strand.
AAATTGGTGTGGAATATCCCTTTGGTCAGTTTGGATCAGCTGTCCTGGCTATGTCTCCTCCCAAGATCTCACCCACACCCATCCTCCTGGTGAGGGGGAATATTCACTTTAAGCAACAAGTGGGAATGAAGCCAGCCTTTCAAATTCACCTTGCTAGAAGTGAATAAGATAGATATCTTATATCAAACTGGCAAATTATTACAGTCCAAGTCCAATTTTTGCTCCACTTCAAGGTAAAGTGATCTACAGCTTATTAGTTTTTATTGCCTGGAACAAAACACAGCAGCAAGGAGATTTTTTTCTTCATTACTATTATGAAAACAGAGCCACATCTACTTTAAAATAGAAAAGTGTATAGAAAGCAATTCATATCAGGTTTTTTTTATTATTTTTTTATGCATTAGTTTCCTTTAATAGATTTTCCTCTTTTAAATTCCAATTATCTGTGTACCAGCTTAAATGGCTGGTGTGAACTGCACGCAGTCCAGGCTCCTATCTGTGATGGGCTCAGCTTCTGTTATGCCAAGTGCCAAAGAGTTCCTAAGGTCCTACCAATTGGAATAAGACCTTAAAAATATACTAAAGTCTTGGTATCTCAGAAAATTACATTTTCTCCTATTTTCCTTATCTCCTGCTAGCTCCTATGACAATAATTAGCCATCTCTCTTCCTCTCCTACAGGGACTAACAGCCTTATCACCTCCCACCTTGAAACATCCTCCTCTGCTCAGCAGGCACTAACTGCCCTATTCATTCAATTTGACTATCATTCAATTTGACTATTGTAATAAATGAAACCCTGAACAATTGTTTCTAACCTGTGATTTGCTGAAGTCCGATGATTCTCAAAAAAGGCTTGCTTGCTCAGAAACATGTCAGTTTTTTTCTGCATGTCATCCAGTCTTATTAAAAAATATGGTCTCCCTCCCAAAAGATTTACTTCATTTGTTGTCATCACAACTATCAAAATCCTAACACAAAGAAACTTTTATATCAAGGAGAGTTTATTAATGCAGCTATGTGCTGGATAATACATCTGCACGCTGAAACTCTTTAGAATTGTGGACAAAGCCAACTGAAATCAATGGGATAGATGTTATTTAAATAGACTTTATTTCAAGACCTCAATTGAAGTGACACACTTAATTTCTTTCAAAATAATCTTGTTATACCCTTCAGCAACAATAAAATAGAACCTTAGAAGGAATGTTATTTATATAGACTTCCTTGCTATTCCACACTGAAGGTAGAATGCAAAGAAGACTCCTCTGAAGATCCAGAGACCACACAGAAAGACAGAAGAAAATATAAAAACTTATTTTAAAAGAATCAAACATTTCTAGAATCTGAGTTCACCTGCCTTATCTAAAAAATAATAAATTCGGTTCTCTTTTTAATCATGTCACCCAACACTTCCATTCAATAACTGAAAAAAACTTTTTTTTTTTTTTTTTAGGAATTCAACTTGGTCTACAGGAAGTTGTGAAAAATGTCACTAAAAACTTCCAACACTTTTATATAGGATTCCTATAGTCTTATTGGAGCACAAAAAATAGGAAAAAGAATCTAACTTGTGATTCTCCAAACTCTAGGAGGGACCTTCACAAATCACCAGCCTGATGTTCACAGATAGATCAACACCTGCCAGAGCACTTTGGTAGAATAAGACATTCGCAGACAATTAAATTCTTCTCAGGATGAAGGTATCTCAAATCAGCTTAACAAAATAGCATGTTTGGATTCTCTATAAAGAGAATGAATTATTAGTTTACATTCTCCTGTCACTAGGTATCTTTCCTTGCTTTTTGATGCTGGCAATTGGTTATTTCCCCAAGGCACTACAGTGAGACATTTACATGTCACCCCATCCCTCACTGTGCTGAGCTGTCACTCTCACATTCAACATGGCAGGCCAGTGCTGAAATTCAAGTGTATCTGAGAGCTGGGAACTTCTGCCTTACAGTAACCTGCATGCCCCTTGAGCCAGCACAGGGCTTGCTCTGCTACACAAAAAAATGCAACTCCAACTTCTATTAGCCAGAGGTAATGGAAGAGAAAGGCAGATCTTGTTTTTCTCAATTTCAGTAAGTAGGGTGGAACACTGAGAAGACCAAACACTGCATCTGTTCATGACCTCTTAATTTCTTTTCATCAGCTAGACAGCTATTTTGGCATCACAAATCAGTGAAGCACAAAAACAACTTAAGACGCAGGCTGCAGGTCACATTCAAGCAGTTTCTAAAGGTGCAACCAGAATCTAGCATTAAGTAACCACTGGTGGAAAGGATTCCATATTTTCAGGTTGCTATAGCTATTTTTTCCTTTATCTATTCCCTCAACCAGATGCATTTAGTAATTCTCAATGATTTATCTTCCTAAAACTTACCCCATCTCTTCCTGCATCTACATAAACTCTTTACAAGCACAAAATCCCACAATGAAGACTTCTCCATCCCAGATATCAACAGAACAAATTTACGTCTGTGGAGAAGAATTTCCCTTCTGCTTCTTGTAATTGTGGCTCTTGCATATTTTTTTTGCCCCTACTTAATTGCCCAAGAAGTACAACTGTTGTGTGATTTCTCATAATGAGCAGTCTGCACTTCTCTTGTGCTGAGAAGACATTTTGTAAATAGGGCGAACATTTAGATTACTATTTTAAAGCAATTTATGAGGTTTCCCAAGGGTCCACCCTAAGACTATGACAGTGGTTAATTACAGAAATTTGACTTCTCATAACCTTTTGCAGTAATCACTTAGAAAGCACATAAAAGATTCCATATCATTGCTCCACATTCAATGATCAAGGGAAGGGAAAACAAAATGAACCAAAAAACCCAAACAAATAAAACAACAAACCTTCCCCCACCCCCACTCCCAAAAAAAAACCAAAACCAAAACAGTCAAACAAAACACCAAACCAAAGAATCAAATCACCCCACCAAACCAAAAAAAAAAAAAGAAACTAAACCCAAAAAACCCACAAAGCCTACAACATGCCATCAGGGACAGCAGAAACCCCAGAGAGAAGAAAGATCGCCTGTCCAAACAGACAGTGCTGTGTAGGGAGGTTAACTATCAGGCAATACAGAAATGGAATTCTTAAGGCAAGTTCCAGTTCAAAGAGACAGGCTGCCTCGTTATCATGAGATGCCTTCTCAAGGGGATTCATTGGAAGTCTGAAAACTGCAAATGAGTTATAGAAAAGAATAGGCAGAATGATAATCAGAGCCACCACCCAAGAGTACAATACATACTACAGCATTCTGTTATTGACAATCTGTAGTTTCTTCCTCTGACTTAAAATGAAGCTGATTTGGGACCATGATTTATACGGGTGAGGAACTACATCATAAGAGGAAATCTATACCTCCAAAGCTGGTGTATCATTCTCCTGATCATGTGAAAGCTATCAAAAGTAAAAAAAACCCAAAGATGATATGTATGAAAACCCTCAAGTCTGGCTGACTGACTGTGGCAACATTCACAAAGGCACAGAGCGAAGCAGAGAGCAAGTGTTGAAGTCTGCCTGCCTCTGGAGGCAAAAACTGATGTCTCTAAGCATTAATGGCTTTTGAATCCCAAACCAACCAGTTTATCATCAATTATCTTTTGCTAGGAGACAAAGGTATTTTGGGGATTAACAGTCCATCTCAGAACCATCTCAGGTGATCTCCAACTTGTGGGGAGAGAACATAAATATGCAACATATTTTTGGAAGGAGTAGTTCCAAGGCCTTGTTACATTTAATTATTCTTCTGTGCTGATCCTTTCATTGCATTTCCACTTCAGACAACCTTAGTGACTACAAAGACATGAAGCAGAGAAGCTTGCAGCTCCCTGCGGATAGAGCTTGTTGCTTGAAAACCTCAATGCACTTTGAGTAAAAGCATTTAGTGCAGAGTAGCTACGGCAGGCAAAACACTAGATTTAACAAGAACAAGTTATTTTAATTTGAGGAAGTTAATTGCTAATGAGTGAGGAAGAGTAGAAAAGGGAAACGGGATCAGCCTGAATAACATAGAAGTACCTGAGAGTTGCTAGAAATAGCTGGGATGCAAAGAATGTTGGAAAATAGATTTACAGAGCCCATTGCCAATAGAGGAGTGTTTAGCTAAGATTATGAGGCACTCTGAGCATGGCAACCTTTCAATGCACTTTGCATACCCAAGTGTCACAGACACAGCACAGAGCAGCTCATAAGCCTTGAAAAATGCAGTAAGCAGCCTTCCTCTGGAGACCACAGTGTTTAAATCATCACTTATGTGAAAGAGATTGAAGGGTGGAGGCACATCCCCACTATCTTGAGAGAAGGAGCTGGATTCCTAGACCTTTCATCTAGCACTGTCTGAACCAAGTGCAGTGATAACAGAGTTTCACTGCTTGGAGCCACTTATACCCAGACAATGCCCTTCTGAGAAAAAGTGCATTGCAAAATTTTGCTCTTTCCCTTTAAAAAGGCCTTCCGTTATCCAGCCAGCAAAACAACCAGCTGTTTAAGGACCTAAGAAGCAGACAAGGGATCTTTGCTCCCCCATTAGAAAGTAAGCTGAGGGGAAGAGCAATTTAACACAGTTCATAGGATTTCTGCCTTTGAGTAGTCAGTAAGAACAATCAAACTCAAGATTATTAAAGCAAAGTCTCCTGGTCCCAGGGGAGTATCCCGGAGGCAGTCTTGACTGCCAGCAGCACAGTGAAGAACTTCTCACCCATCACTTTTCCATCTTCCAGCTCCCTGCCTATTCAGCCTTGCCCTAGGCAGGGAAAGCACAGAAACATCTTCCTTGGTCTTCTGGCTTGCTTTGTCTTAGGTTCAGTGTATTCATACACATTACTACAAACTAGAAGATGCCATGGGAGCCAGAAGCAGTTTCATCTCCATGTTCTCCAAAGACACAGTGCTAGCCAGAAGGCATTTATCAAAGCACAGTGTAGGAGTGAGATAAAAGCTGAACAGAGTTGAATTATATACAGTTTGTCAGGGCTGTGGGAGTGTAGTTCACTCTTCTTACAAAATAAAATGTTTGTTATTTTTGTGATATACATAAATATATCTGTAATTTTGGACATTAATATGTGTTAAGTTATATTTGTGGTTTATGTTATCGAGCTGGATAAGATTGTAGCTCCTCTTGCTTTACCTCTACCATTCCACATTTAGAGACAGTAGTACAAAGTCAATGCTTCTCAGAACTGCCAAGACATTGAATATAAGGAGCAGCACAGAGGAGACTATTTCCAGTGATAACAGGAGTATTTTTCTCCTCTGTAATATGAACTGAAGTATCAAAGTAGAATTCTGCTAGTGCTGTACTTCCCAACAGTGACAGAGAAGAGCTCAGAAAATAAGATTTTATCTGAGCTAACCAGGAAAGAAAATCTCTATGACTTCTATCATGCCATTAAATATACACATTTTTATCTTGAAAAAAATAATTAAAACGTTTCCCCAAGCAAATTCTATTACACCAGGAAAATCAGACAAATGCACTGGTTTCCACATGTGTCTCTCAATAACTCTCTCCACAGGAGCCAGTGCTGGCTGGTGTTAACCTCAGCAATATCATTTTAACAAGCTAATTATCCCCACAGCTATCTAAATCCGAACTCTGCTCATTCAATGCAGCCAGCAGCACCAAGAGAGCACAAAAAGCATGGAAGCAAAGCAGGAAAGCACACGGCACTGCTTCTTACCACAGTATAGATCTGAGGTTTGCGTCTTTTGGCCAGGTCAATTATATTGACTCCGTTGTAGTAAAGGTTCTCAATGCACCCATGGAAATTTTTCCTCTGAAAGGTTCCTGGCTTCCCTGGGACGGGAATCCCTCCAAAACTGAGCTTTTGGAAAGAACAAGAACAGCATTATTTACAATATTATATATATATATATATATGTATGTATATATTACATTACATTGTGTTAGCATCCCAAAAGCAGGAGAGCAGAGCCCCACTCCATACATCTACTTGGGGTATTATTTACGAGCCAATTCCCACCAAGAAGATCACTGGGAGCATGAAGCAGAGCCTGGCCACCTCTCAAGGGAAATTACAGCCTCCCATTGCATTCCTGCTGCTGGACAAACACTTCTGGCACAGAGGGCTCACTGCTTTGGGAGCAGCTCTGAAGTGCCTTGGCACACCAACCTAGTGCCACCAGCTCCCCTGCCAGGAGCACCCAACACGAGGAAACCTTCCCACAGTGTGCAACCCACAGCCCCACTGGCCCAGAGGTTGACACCTGGCTGCAGCCCACAGGGCTCAGAAACCTCTGAGTGATGGGGGAATAAATTCTCCCTGCCCTCAGATCTCTGGGTTCGCCTGGGAACTGCAGTCACTCCTTTCCACCAGGCAGGTGTCTGAGCAGTTCTGGTTTCAGCCAGAGGAGGGTATTATCACATACACAAGCACCCCATTTGCACCTCGCAGTTTCACTGTGCTTTGGTCTTTACAATTGTCAAATGTGGCATTGGGACTGAGCTTTGTTCTGCAGGCTACACATTTGCACAAAACTTCTGCTGCGCTGTTGTTTAAGTACTGGCAGCTGTTAACACTGTGCAGGTTACAGCTGCACACTCAACTGGAGGGCTGAAAGCCCTGGGAGGACAAAGAGCCTAAGAAAATAAAGCTGCTCAAATACAACATAAAATTGTTTAGATTCTGAAGAAAAGAAATAGAGTAAAAAGAAAGAAAAACAAACCCCACCACCCCAAAAATTCTGATAATCCTACCTTTATTTTCCAAATGTCACAGCTCATTTCTAATTAACTTTATTGACCTTTCTGGCAAAGTATTACTGGTGGTGCCACTAAAGTTTTACTCATTTTTCCCATCACAGCCAGCAGCACAGTGAGTGATATAATGCAGGTGGGGATCCTGCAGCCACCACACTTGATCAGGACCTGTACTACAATCCTGCTGCAACCACTGCAGCAAGAGCATGCCCTGCTGTGTGGCACTGCTTACATGCTGACAGCTCCTGGGATCTGGTCAGCCCTATTCCCCTGTCACAATTCCCAAAGCCTTAGCTCAGTTCATTATTACAAAAATAAAGAGCAATTTGGGGGTTATTTTTCCTCCCACTCCACCTAACAAGCTGGGATACGTAAGCAAGTGAAACCTCCCTGAGTAACCTTGAAAACACTTACTTGAAAACAAGTTCTTAATGAACTTCCACCTCAGTTGTTTTAATTGATCACTTCAGAGAAATAAAGAGTGAACAGACTGCTACTTTACGTCACTTGCAGGTTTGTTATTGGCATGAGGGCTTATCTGGTAGCAATGTTTTGGTTTTTTTCCAGCAAGAATCATTAGTTCTTTCTAAAATACCAGACTTTCCTTCTTTCATGTTCTATTCTTCAAGTCTCCTGCTTAGGGACTTTGTACCAGGGTTTCAAAACCAAAAGAAAAATCAATATCAATTACACCAATGCATTATTAAGTAAACAGTTTCCTTTGTGATTGTTAATAATTTTAATTATGAAAGTAATGATTTTATTACCCTCAGTAAGGCCCTTAATCCCTAAAGTGTGCTGAGATAAACTTTCAGTAGACTGCATTGCTGCAATGTTTGACTGAAAGACTCTCTCAGTGCAAATGGAGAAAAAATACACTGTGAAAAACTAAGCTCAGGGGACAAGGTGTGAGTGTCAAAGTGGTGATGCTGATTTACAACACCCGAAGATCTTTTCTACCATGTTCCCTATTTTGGAACATCTGGAAAAATGTTCTTCAAATTAGAGTTTCCCCTAGCTGGCGCCAAGCAAGAGGTAAGAAATTTTATTATTTTGAAATTAGAAAAGCTGATGGCTCAGTTATTTGGCTTTTCTCATCTCTATCTTAAAAGCAGTTACAGTTTTGGCCCCTAATAGTTCAGTCTGAAGCTGTTGCAGAATCCCACTGTTCCAAGTGCTGACCCTACCAAATGTGCTCATGATTTGGTAGAGCAGTGCCAGGGGACAGGTACCACTCTCTCCACCCTGCTTTGTGAAATGCAAAGAAAGGAATTTCATCTGGAAGATGAGAGGAGAGAGCAGGCACCTGCCACTGCTGAGCCGTCTGCTTTTTTCCCTTGGGTGCGTTGGAAAATGATCCTTTCCAGAGAAATGAATTCAAAGTGCAAAGGGACAACTTGTGGTCTCTGAAGCACTGAACCGTGCCAGCTCAACACATCCAGACAGGGTGATGGCTCTGTGCAAGCACGACCCTGAGCCTCGTGGGCAAGGAAGACTTGGCAGAGGAGCACGAGGGGATGAAAAGGAACAAGGGTAATTTGCACGCAGGTGTGCGTTGATGGCGAACAGGAGAGCAACTGCCTTGCATACAGATATGATGATACACAGGGCTTCAGGGTATTTTTAACAACTATCATCCATAAGCACTGAGCTGCTGGGGTGATCTAAACTGCACTCTGCCACGCACTGGTCGCATCACAGGGGAGCACACCAGGCTCAGGGTTATGGGCAGGCAGGACGTTTCCTCTGCTCAGCTCTTCCCTGCTGAGCTGCTCTGGCTCCCTAGATCAGCATGCTCAGATGTGAAGGGAACTGGGTCAAGCTAATGGTTGTGAGATTTAGAGAATTACTAAGGTTGAAAAAACCTCTAAGATCGAGTCCAACCCAGCACCTTCATATTCATGACTAGACCATATCCCCAAGAGCCACTTCCACACACCTTTGGAATGCTCCCTGGGATGGTGATTCCACCGCTTCCCAGGGCAGCCTGTTTCAATGTGTGACCAGCCTTTCAGAATGGAAGATTTTCCTGCTGTCCAATCTAAACCTCCTCTGCCACAACTTCAGGCCATTTCTTCTCATCCTGTCATTTGCTACCTAAGAGAAGAGACAGATGCCCACCTTGCTAAAACTCCCTTGTATTCTGGAGGTCTTCCATTCCTAGTGGGAATACAATAATTTTCATCTGTTCATCTCTATGTGGAGAGCTGTAATTCGAGCAAGTGGGATCTGGATAGAGGGTCAACTCGGGACTGGAATCCCCACAGTCGTGCTCAATTCAATGCAGGGATGGAGCACAGTGATGCCATTAAATCATACTGGAGAAGATAACACAGCTGCTCCCTTAACATTTGACTAGAACCCAGACTATGACTTCTCATTTATTCAAAGTCTGCCATACTTTGAAGTGTAAACATAATGCAATGCCTGTTTGAACAGAGATTTGCCACTTTCTGATGCTGGCATATATGGAGTCACACTGGCATAGTTTATGCTGGTAAAGTATGAAAGCAGCTCTCTAGGAAGGAAATATTAAATAATGATCTTTGCTGGAAAGAAACAGCTCATAGAGTGGTTGCTTTCCATCACATTCATTTTATAGCAATTCATATCTCAATTCACAGGTTATAACCTAAAGGGTTTCACACACCTCATAATCAATATCCAAGTGATCTGAATCCCCCTTTGTTCGGAAGTGCTGGGTGTGCTTGTCCACTGTGAAGTTCACTTGCTTGTTGAAGCGTTCTATGAGAACTGAGTGCCAGTGCTGGTCATCCAGGAGGCTGCCCAAGGTGACAGACGTGTGGCTGTTACTGAAGTGCAGGTTGGAGTCCCCTGGAATGGCACAGAGAGGCAGAAGACACCAGAGTTACCTCCAGACTCTTAACTGGACCATGTCAACTCAAGGAAAGCCCAGAGCAGAGTTCCAGGATGCAAGTCAGAGCTCTTGGAAACAGACCCTTCTCAAAGACTGCCTTGGGTCTCTTATTCACATACATGTGTGTTTATCCCCCCTGCCACACACACATTTTTCCCCTGTGAAATCCTTATGATAAAATAGGAGGTGTTACAGATGCTGCACTCACACACTGCAGCAGGCAGGGCATTACTACTTTGTCTGTATCCTTGGCTCTGCCAGGCATTTTGGTCCTGGTGGCTTAAGAGCTTCCAAAATCTTTTGTCTACTCACATCAACAGACCCCTCCTGATACTTTATTGTCAACTCTGTGCTTTCTGCATTTTAACAAGAAAATTGTGTAAAAAAAACAAACAAACAAACAAAAAAAAAGCACTAGTCATTGAAGCAATAAGAGTGTTTTTTTCAGAAAAATTATTTTTTCAAAAAAAATCTTAAACCTGGTCTAGCTCTCCAAAAGTATAGATCACAAATCATAAAAATATTTAGGCTGGTAATTTTAACCCAGTAATTTCAAGCATTCTTCTGTTTTCCAGTTGGCTACATGTCTGAACACTTCAGAGCCTGTAATTGAGTGTGTACTCTCTTTTACATTCCCACAGAATGGAGAGAACAAATGCTCCAAAACTGCCAGGCAAGATGCAAGCAGATTCAAGAGAAGTCATCAAAACCTTTGCCCATGACATATGAATGCAAAAAGAGGACCTGAAATTGCTCTAATTTTGTACACTTGAAGAAGCTACAGCTGAAGAAAAAACCCAACTCATCTCAGAATACACATTCACAACAGTATCTCCTCTGGAAGAAGTTGCATAATATAATTAACTGTAGTATATTCTTATCCTAGCACAAAAAATTTGTAAGAGGGCAATTCAGTGGGGTAGATTCCCCCATTGACAGCTTCAGGATGTAGTTTTTTGGTCCAAGTAACATCCAAATTCCAAATCAAATGATGCATTATCCTTTCCAATCTTTACTGAAAAGGAAAGAAAGCACAACTTGGGGACTCAATAATTAATGAGCTTATGTAAAAATTGAGTCTAACATCTGTGGAAAATAGTTACTGATTTTTAAAACAAACATAATTAAGCACAAGGGGAAAAATGCCCAACTTAAATCCCTCAGCATGAGAAACATGAGTCAGCAGAGACTGCTGAGGTCAATACCATGGGACACCCACAGATGAAGCCAGTGAAAATTTTGCAGTAAGGCTGGGAGAGGGAGTATGATCACTCCTACTGCAGTAGTCCCTACCATTATCAAAGTGCTTCAGGGAAAAAAAAAGTAAGCATGCTTCTACAGAAAAAAATTAACCCAGCCTTTCCTCTAATGCTCTGATCCAACATGATCATACAGTGATAGCCTTACATATATTGAAGAGGGAATATTCAGTTTTCAGGAAGGAAACACAGCAGAGTGCTCAATGTTTTGACCAGAATGTTATCATTGAAATTCTGTATTCTCAGCTCAGATCTGAATCACTGAGTGAATGGAAAAAAAATTAGACACAAACCAAAAATAAAGCTCTACTGCGTCCAAAGACCAATTCCTGAGAATGCTGTTATTAAAAATAAGAGAAAAAATTCACACATGCATACAAAAAAAAAAAAAAAAAAAGGTATGTGAAGAATTAGAACTAGCCATTGAGCAGGTCTGCCTTGCTCACCTCTAATTAGAGAAGCTAAGGTCTCTTCCTGGCTCAGCTACCATGTCCTGCATGACATCAGCACACAGAATGTTCTTTTGGTATCAGCTGGAGTTTGCAGGTACTGTCTAATATAAATAATAGATTTATATGCAAACCAATAATCCCAATTACCCTTACCCAGGTTGAGGTGCAAGGAGAGCTTTCCTTTCTGCAGTTCCAAGGTTATGTAGTCTCCACGCTGTCCTTCTCCGTGGAATAAGACTCCATCCCCCTGCATGCTCTTGAACTTCAAGGAAACTACATCTTTGAATGTGCTCATAAGCTTCTGATTGAACCTGTAGAGAAGTGAACTTCTGCCATCAAAGTCTGCAATATCTGACTCTGGAAGAAAGAAAATGGCAAAATGGCAAGGAGGGGCAGCATCAGAAGAGGGACTGTATTTTTTTCAGGATCTTTTCAAATACAGTTTGGAGTCAGGTATTATCCTGAGTATACATCCACAGGATGTACAGGTCTTTTGGGCAACAACATTTCATCCATTTCCAATCCTCTCCCTCTGCTGGAGAAAAGGAACATGAGGATAAAACCAGAACCCCTCTGCACTTGCTTTCCTCATACAACACTTCCCTCTCATTTAACAGGTGCCTTCCATCATATTCAGATCTCCAGAACATCCCTTGCCACATTTGCTGTTCATTTCAAACGCATTCAGGATGTTATTCATTACTTTGAACACTTCAGTACTCACTCCACTTGTGTAGCTTCACAAGTGTCTGTTGAGCTGTTCCTGCGTGTCAGCCATGCCTGCATCCACCTCTGCATTCTGATAAGGATCCCCTCAGCCTCCAAGGGCTGGCTGCTTGCTTGAGATGGGCATTTATCAGCCATATTTCTGCATGCAAATTGACTAGGCTGGCAGGAATCGTCAAATATCAATTCTAAAAGCTTTTGAAGAGATTTCATGGAAACTGGGCATCTAAACTGATTATACACCTTTGAAAATCCTATTAGAAACATATTTTCCCCTTCAGCCAGCCTCTAAAATCCTAATCATTCTGGTAGGAAACAAGCTTTCTGTTCCTCACTTGCAATTAATATTTTCCTTGGGAGCAGCAGCTGCCTGCTGTTCTCTCTCTGCTTTATAAAGTAGTCTTTTAAGCAAAACATATTTTTTTAAACAAAATTTTAAATGTATCTATAACCAGAACATTTCAGGTAGCTTTAAATACTTCTAATTAATATGTTGTACAAACATCTGACTGACATACTTTACTTCAATTCCAATTTCTATCCAAATGAAATTTGACACGATTTATGAATAAGGTATCCATTTTGTCAATTGGTACTTTTTGTTGTTAAGAAAAACATTAAGAATTACTAATACCAGACAATGAAGAATTTCAACAGAGGTTTACTAAGCTACATAACTACCGAGGCACATGCACAAAGACAAGTAACACTTTCTAGTGCCCAAGAAGAAAGAACATAAACTATCTTTGTTTGCAAACCATAAATTTCAATGGTAAACCAAAGCTATCAGTTTTCTATTTTCTTCTGAAAAATAACTGAGATCAAGGCTTCATATGATCAAGACTTCCAATCAGCAACCATATCATGATTTAAGTCAGTAATTTAAGTCGCCTAAATTCCATTGAGTGCTCTGTTATCCTTTTAAGCATTAACACCAGTTTCATCTGCTCCTTTTTAAAAACCAAAAATAATAAGAGCTGGGGGTGGAGGGTTTTAACCTTTTTTTTTCTTTTTCTTTGTGAAAAAAAATTAAAGAGGCTTGCAATTAAAAACTATTAAAAGCTCAGAAAATAAAACAGCTGTTAACGATTTGTTACCAAGGAAACTGCCATGAAAATTTCTGCCTGTCAGTATGACAGTTTGTACAGAAGTTTAGTGGCACGCTTACAAACTTCCAGAGAGCACAAAGTTTCAATTTGATGCAAAATTCTGTAACTCCATGGCCAATTTCATTTCAAATCAGAAGGCAACTTATTTTTTTCATGAGAATAAAATGACAAAGAAACTCAGTTCTGGGGAAAATTCACTCTTGAATAAACTAAGACCAACTTCATATCTCTGATGTCAGAATTATAACAGGCTCTTTCTCATCATTTGTGGAACAGTTGCTAGTTTAAGAATTATCACAAATACGAAAGTATTCCTGCCATCTGTTTTTAACTTCTGAATTAGGTGTTATGAAACAGCTTCTTCAGAATTGCTGACTTCTCTCTATTGACACCTTGACTGCCAGTTTCTGTAAAGGGAATTAAATTGGTAGTTTAATTTTTATGAATTTCCACTAACTACATTAAATACTACAATTTGGCTAAAGTAAATCACAAGTGTCTTATAGAAATTGTTTCATTCTAACACAGGCAGCAGTTAGGAAATAGCTTATAAAGAATTTAGTCTTTGATTTCCAGAGCATTTTGCAACTAAAACTGATTTTTCTCCTAGCTCTTAAAACCAAAAGTACTGCAACAGCAAGGGTTCACTGATTCAATGCTGTTCAAAAAGTGGCCCTTTTTAAATTCCTAAAATCCAAGGCTCCAGCCAGTCTAAATTCACACTTCAGTTCTTGTCCTTAACTCTCCACTAAGCCACAGCATAAGATGATTTCTTGAAGAGCTCTACTACTGACATTTACAGAGTATATCACAAAGGAAAACTTGTTTCTGAAAATCTCTGCTCCACTAATTATCAGTTGTGAGCACATTGGCCAATAAATAGCCCTGAATGAAAAGAGAACATGTCAAATAAATGCTAACGCTGGCAGCCAAAAGTCATTAGTGGCAGTTTGCATGACAACAAATCGTTGGTTCCTGTTAAAAACAGCCACTCCAGAAAACCTGCTTAGCGTTTGCTTAGTGTTTATTTAGTCCATGTATGTCCATAACCCTCTTGCAGCAAGAGAACAAGGATCCAAAATGTTTCAAGTCTCAGAAAATCTGTAGTAATAACAGACTAAAACACAACATGTGATTTCATCCTGCACTGCCTGCTGGTGTTCTTGCACTCCCTGATGACAGACTTTACTCATTCTGGGCTCTTCTCTACACTGTCCTCATCAACAAGGCTGTTGACAGGCTGGCAGCAGTATGAGAGCGCAGAGCTCACTTGTGCTGCAATCTGCTCCCAGCAGCAGGGAGGATATACAGCCATACTCAAGAAGAAACTCCTTCCTCCTAGTGACTTTGGAAAAAGTGAACACTTACTTAACAAAGATATTCTAAACCAAGAATAACTCTAGAAACTCAGTTGCCATGTGAGACAGGAACTTTCAGTCTTGCGCTTGCACCAATGAGCAGAATCTTTAACTCCTGGCAGGAGGGAGGAGGACAACTCCTGGTCTGAACAGATGTGTCCCCTGGCCAGTCACAGCTTGCCCTAAAGCCATGCCCACCTCCCTCTCAGATGTGCAACCCAAGGGATGAATGTGGATGATTATTTCAGAGGTGACTGTTCTGCCATGCAGCTTTATCCCTATCAAAAATCTCCGCTTCATTCGGGTAAGCAATCATTTGGGTTTTTACCTTGTGCATTTGATTACAAACATGGTCAATGGCCATCAGACATTAAGCAGTTCCCTGCAATGAGTTATTTTCTATCTCATAGGAATACAAAGAAGAGGATGAAGGAAGGTGGGAGGAAAAAAAAAAGGAGAAAAAAGAGAGAGAAAAAAAAGAGAAAAAAAAAAGAGAGAAAAAGAATCCAGTAAAAATATCATTTAATAAAAAGGCACAATATCAGATCATATTCACCAAAGCAATGACAGCAAAATATGAGAAATCAGATTCCTGAACTGCAGTTGAAGAATTCTGCTCTCAGAATCTCAGAAGACACCCTGTCTCACACCCTATCATTGTTTCTCCTGTGGTATCCCAGCCTGTTAACTGCACATACACCCGATCCTGCTGATGCACCCTGGGCTGTTAACCAGTTATAGAATATGATCAGCATCTTCAATGCAGCTATAAATCTTATCATACGAAAGAAATTGTGCCAGCAATTTTCTTTTTTTCTTGTGCTAAGCTTACAAGACTTTTCCCAAGTATAAAGATACACTTCTTGCCCCTTGCCAGCTCCCACATCAAAAGCAATTGGTTTGCCACTTGTCTGAGCATGTCCTCTGCTGAAGCTCTGCTTATCTGCTGGAGCCACTGCTGCAAAGGGATAGCAAGGGCTTACATGGAACTTTCCACAGAACTCATCATCAGTTCTTTTCTGAACAGGAAACATTAATTTATGTTTTCAGATCATCATCTCCTTCCTATTTCAGTGCCTATTTTGAGGCTACCAGATGAGATATTTACAGGAATTTATAAAAAATGTAATCAATTTTCATTTAAGTACTTACTTTCTGAAGAAAGTAAACATTTAGCAGGCTATCTGTGAATTGCAGTTTATATTATGGCCTTGGAGTCCTTTATTCATAGGAACTTCAATATGTATGGGATAGGATCAAATACACTCATAATCTGAAATAGATTTTCTGTTCAAAACATGTTTTTCTTTTTCCAAAGAAACAATGTCAACTGGCAGCCAAATATTGGGTGAAAAGGAAAAGGGAAGAATGAAAAAAAAAAAAAAGACAAAAAATGAAAGCTCTTTTGTTTGACAGGGAGACTTGAGGAATAAATTCATAGAAAATTATTTTTAGCAGAAGCAATAAACAACAGCAAGTGCCATTCAGCAGCAGCACACAAGCTTAACCATCACAGGCTAAGTTACCCACTTTGGCATCCAAAGTACACAGCAGGATTCCTCAGTATGTTTTGTTGCTGTGTCCTGAAAAAGTGTCACCTGGCAGGTGACCTACAAGAACTGATGCCTTCCATGTGCCCCCTACTAAACAGTCATTGTGAAAGCCGCACTTGCAAAAATTAGTAGAGGATTGTGTTCCTGGGGCCTCCCGAGCAGACACTGCATAAGACAGTCATACACCAAAAATTATATAACAGAGCCTTCTGCTGCCACAAGACCATCACATTCACCTAAAAAAGGCAGCAGAGAAGCCATATGTGGCTCTTAGAGACGGATTTGTATCAGCTGATGCTGTTTCTACTCTCAGCATCATGTCCCCTCTTTCATATACATGAAGACACATGCATGAAGATGGTGCATTTTCAATATATTTCTTCTTCTAGTTCAGTTTCCTTCCTGGTTTGTTCAACAGCCTGTCTCTAGAAACTTAAGCTTTGTAATTTTAAATTTTTTTCCCCAGATTATTAATATTTCTTATGCTACAGCTGAATATAGTGGATGAGTCTGTCTGCTATCAACTTTACAAAATGCAGTTATGTAATTGTACACAAGCTCAGGATCTGCAGCAGATATTCTGTCAGTATACCACTAAAGATGACATTTTGTAAATGATCAAACATCTTTCGTACAGTGCTGGTGTGTCTGGGTTAGGAGTAGCCAAGTCAGTAAAACTATATAAGCACAATTTGTAGACAGGTATTGCTTTAGCATATGCAATTTGCCAGAGAGAAATGTGAATGGCACATTTCTATAAATGGAATTAATATTTCAACACCCTGTAAAAGTTTTATGAATCTCTTTATTTCTTTTCTGGCTCGCTTTATTCTCATACCTTAATTCTGCACAAGCACTTTTATTTCCTGCAACTGCAGGGTACAGGACAAAGATGAAGACTTAGATGATAACACAAGGCAACTCAGCCTGAAATCATCTTTGTATCATAGAAAATACAACTACAGTCTGACATGACAGTAGTGCTCATGGAGTACATCACATGGACTACCACTAAAAAAAGAAAAAACAGCCACAAAAGGTTAAATCTTCCCAAAAGTCAAGTTCTAGCTGTTAAACAACTGTTTGGACTTTACTCTTCACTGCAGATGTTTGGAAGAAGAAAGCTCTTGAAAACAGATTAGCTGGCTGTTTTAGAGTTATGTCACCAAAGGCAGTTGATTTTGAATTTCAGATTTCAGTTCACATGTCCACTAATATACCTGGAAAAGGTCTCTTGCCCTAATGACTGTGCATCAAGACCAGGCAGTTGTAGGTCAATGCACAGTGCCTGTGCATGTGGAGAAACAGCATCTGGAAGAAGCTGAATGGATGTGATAGACCTACACAGAGACCATAAGAATTTTCCTGTGAAGCCATGTGAAGCAGTCCTAAGATCCACATGCAGTGACAATGCCCCAGAGAGTCCTGGAGTTGTGTCTTTGTTCAGTGGGAATATGTGAATCAAAAAGTTTAATTAACTTTTCTTTCACTTAGCTTAGATAAATTTAGGTTGTCTCCAAATAGTTTTCAAGCTTATTCTGCTACAACCCATTATCTGTGCTTGGGAGGAACAGATAAGGACCTAAGCTGAATGGGGAGATGTACCAGCACAGTGGTGTCACATGATGGTCACTTGTGCCAAACCCGCCGAATTTATCAGTAAAATGCTGGTAATCCCCTGAACTCTCCACAATAAAATCTCGGCCATTTCCAGCAGCGTCTCAAGTCAGAAAAATGAACACAAAGTCACCTGAGAAACAAATACTGGACTTGTATTTCCTCATGAGTGGACTTCCATTTTCTGTAATGGAGCAGCATCAATCCTTTGGCCTTACATTCACAGTCTGCCACAGTCTGCATCACTATGACAAGATTTGTCACCAAAACACCCCAAGCCAGCAACATTTGCAGGCTGCTCCAAAGCCCAAAACATTACACACCATACTTCAAAGATCATCTTGTGTTAAGAGTGGCCAAAGAAAGCTGTCATGTGAAACCAATTAAATCATCAGACACGTTCTCTGCACTCTGAAGTGATAAAGTCATCAGCCCCAAATACAACCAGAGCTGCAGAATCCACAGCACTTTACAACTAGGTAACTTGTCTTAAACTTACAAATGAACTGTTTAGGCAAATACAGCTAATTAGCTTTGTGACCTCCAGTGGGCAGGAGGTTTTGCAGCATCTGACTGACTGGCACTCCCATAAGCAGCAAATTGTTCTGTGGTGGGCTCAGCCCTGAGGAGGCTTCACCAGCTGAGTGAGATGGGCACATCCCTGGGCAGAAAGGCAAGAACAACTACTGGAAAAAACAAAACAAAACAATGGCAATGTGTTTCATGTTACAGAGAACTTTTTACTCATAAAGCTTTTATTGCACTCTTTACAGAGCACCACCAGCACCAAGTAAAAGCTCTTTGACAAAATGTGGGTTAAGATGCAGCCACTTACTGTAAGAGCAGCCGAAGACCTCAACTCTCAGTCCTATCCGCCCACCAGCATTCCACTTCAGGGGGATGAAGCGCAGGAATCGAGCTTTCATGGAGTGCAGCAGTTTGTGGTGAACCACACTGTCAGCATTGCTGTTCCCTGTGAAAACCTGGAAGGACAAAGAGCCTTGGTGAGGCATTAAGCAACAAGAGGTGAACACAGCACGCTGAACCGAGGCTGTGAACTGTCATCCCTTGTCACGATTCTTAGTCTCAAAAATTACTTAAAAGTTTTTAAAATGATTTTCAAGTTTTCTGCTAAGTGCTGCATCTCTTATGAAGGGAAACAAGGGAGACAGCAGCACCTCAGCAGAGTGGGGGGATGCGTACACAGTTACAACAGCAGGTTGTAGATGGGGATGATACTGAAGATGCTGCACAATTTCTCCTAACCCAGGCTATTCCCATGCACTGTAACACTCCATCAACCTCTAAAATAGAGTGCTGTCAGCAGAGTGAAGGACAGGGCTTGATTTAGCCTTTGCTGCACTCATGTAAGCACTAAATGATAGCCACAAGCCACTGAAATTCTTGAGAGTCTAAGAAGAAGAACAGGACAGCGTACTTCCAGACACCCAACAGAAAACTCAAGGAAGGAAAAGGAAGAGATAAAAGCCTGAGTAAGTACACAGGAGAATCAGAGTCTTGACTGTGCTTGTGCCCAAGAGAGTTAAAGCATGCAAACATGATAATTTAATTTCTTTCCTTACCTATTTAATTACTTGCCAGCAACAGCAAGCCAAAATTAATGGCCCTAGTCAGAATTATAACTCAACAAGAGGAAATTCTCTCATGGATGAACAATGACCGAGGGATTTCAAAGACAAACCTTCAGAAAAACTTCAAGGCTGTATTCCCGCCTAAAGCATTTTCAATTCATTTTTACACCCTTATCTGTAATATTGGCCCAGGAATATCACAGACTTCCTTCAATCCTCAGAACATTTCAGTAATTCAGCTAGGATTGAAATTTGAAGCTAACAGTTTTGTAAAACATGAAAAGAAAAGAGAGAACACACAAAAACATAATCTCACAGGACAGCCATATTTGTAAAAGAGGTCCTGCATTTTGTAAGCATAAAATATCATCACAAAAAGTTGTACCAGTTTAAAATGCTTCTGCAGTTCAAAAATTGGCATCATTCACCTACACAATGTAATTCTGAGCAAAATTGGAATAGCCTATTAAAGCAGACTTACAATTCATTTTGATGGTTGAAGGAAGTGTTAAAGAGATTAGGGATTTATTTCTACTTGATTTTTTTCCTCAAATACAAGCATTCCAACATTTTTCCAAATGTTATGATAGATGGTGTAAAACCTCAGATTTGGTGTATTCTTGCTTTACTAAACTCAGCATTCAATTGTTTTATTGGAACTATATTAAATAAACAATATTCTGGAACATTTCTAAGGCACAATCCTTTGAAACCATACTTTGTTTATTTCATTTCATCTTAAAAACTGTAACTTGGGGAAATTCTTTTCTATATATAATAGGCCTTATTTTCCACCCAGTCCTGAATGCAAGAGACCACATATATCTCACTTCCTAAAACATTCTTTGCATTTCACTGCTGTGATTGCCTGCCTCTGAAGATGAACAACATTACTGCAATGATCTCTCACAATCCCAGTTACCTCCTTGAAAAGCCACCCTTCAAAACATGTGATCACGTGCTGGTTCTGGCTGAAGTGTAGTTTTATTCACAGTAGTTTGTATGGGGTTTTGTATTTGTACTGGAAACAGTGTGGATAATGCAGAGATGATTTAGTTATTGCCAAGCAGTGCTTGCACAGTCAATGACTCTGCTGCTCCTCACCCCACCAGTGAGGAGACTGGAGGGAATGGGAAGATGGGGGGGGTCACAGCCTCAGCTGGCCACTGGGATATCCCATCCCACTGGCAGCATACAGCACAGCACACAGAGCTGGAGAAGGACAGAGGGATCTTCAGAGTGATGGAATTTATATTCCCAAGCCATCATTACATGTGAATGAGCCCAGCTGTCCTGGGAATGGCAGAACACCTCCCATGGGAAGTGGAGAGTGAACGCCTTCTTTTGCTTGCAAAAGTGTGGGTGGCTTTTGCTTTACCCATTAAATTGTCTTTATCTCAACTCATGAGTTTTCTCATGTTTTATCTTACAATTCTCTCCCCCATCCCACAGAGGGAGAGTGAGCAGCTGTGTGGGGCTCAGGTAATGGTTGGAGTTAATCCATTACAGATCTGTAAAATTATTTCTACTAGGAGCTTATCAGGCTGAAAAGGGGAAAATTTGGTTATCCCAGTTGTCCTCAAAGCTTTGTTTTTCCTATACCTCTAGTTCTGGAATTTTTATGCACAAGATCTTGTTTTCTACAAGTATTATGTGACAGTTAACTAACCTCTCAAAATTAAGCTCTATAATTTTTTTTTAATGGAGATTCTTGTTGATGTTGATTCAAAGTTAACCAAATACAGCAGATATATTTTGAGGAGTGGACAAACAGTAGTTCTATATGTCTTGATCTCATACTGCTTTTCACATAGGAAGCAATTTCAAATTCCAGCAGAGAGTCTTTCATAGATTTTTTTCCTTATATTTCAAGTAAAAAATCTTGTTCTTCTCAGAAATGAAACTATCAGTAGAGAGTAAGCCTCACAGTCACATCTGTGGCAGTCCTCACATTTTTAATAAGACACGTGTGGATATATAAGATGCATAAAGGAGACTGCTGTTTTTTGTTTCTTTGCTCCAAAGGCTCATGCTCTTGGAGTCCTGTGATTACGTAAAGGTCTCACCTTTAATAAGATAAAAAAGAAAGAAGAAAAATGAGGGAGGAACAGAGGGTTTCTAGTCCTTCCAGTTTTGAAGAAAAGCTTGAAACACAAGCGACTAGAGTGAGAGTAAAGGTGAAAAGAGACAAAAGAAAAAGTACACCTTAATACTGTGAAACAAGCTGAGGTGTCCAGCAGATTTTAGGGACTGTGACATCAAGGAGGTTGTGGTTTTGCCAGGGAAAAGACTCACAGCTGTACCACACCCCCTGCAAGCTGATCTCACTGCCTATCTTCTGGCATCTCTGCTAGGGATCTTCCCTCAACACCTCAAGCAAGAGCCAGAATTATTCACATCCAGCCTCCAGATCAGTTACTTCATTCCAAACCTGATGGGCAACTATGTAAAAACATCCTTCCCACACTGAAAGAGCCATACTGGCAAAAATACACTTTTCAGAGGTCCAATACCACCCTTACAACACTTCTTTTCTCAATCTCCTCTAATAAGCAAAGAGCTAATGACTCTTTTGGGGAAAGGAAATCCACAGGCAATGCTGTACCCATTGATCTGTGCCTGTAGGATGGTTCTATGTGCTGCTGGCACTTGATGCTACCAACAGGGCATCACTGTGTGTGTGCCTTCAGGATTGCTCTGATTTTCCTTTCCAACTCCCACTGCTACACAGATCACCTTTTGATGCTTTCTGGACCACCTGTGGGCTGTAGACCATTGATTGAATAATACCAATTGGCACAGATGGTCACTTGAAAACCTAAGATCCACAGCTAACACAGAAAAAAATCCATCCATTAAAGGAGATGAAACTAGGATGCAGTACCAGATTTCGCAGCCCTGGAGGTTCAAATATTGATTAACAGTAAACCTATCGGTGAGAATGGCAGAAGTCCTCTTGAGAAATGGCCTCTATTACAACTTGTTGTTGATAAGGACTAATTCCCAGGACCAAAATGATGAACAAGCGCAGGAAACAAAGCACTTGCATTTCCCATGCAACACAGTTGCTCTGGGAGGGAGCACGGCCCTTCAATCTGTGTCTTTTAACAAGCCCTGTAAACACAACAGACGGATGATTTACATGGGAAATTCTGCCTCTGGCATTCTATGGGGCTTATAAATCAAAGAGCTCCATTAGTGCCAAATTTTGCCACCAGCTTCTCGAAGGCAAAAGCTTTTCCCCAGTGCCAGCAGCAGCAAGGTTAACAGCTGGCCAGGGCTGCCCCTCGGTCCAAGCTTGTCTCACAATGCCTGGCTGCACGGTGCTCTGCTGTGACACAGAGCACGGCACCACAGTAATATTTTATGAGGCTTTTTTTATGAGCCAGCAAAGGCAGGTCCCACTGCATGAAGAGGTGAGGGGAGAGCAGCTGCAGTGGTTTGGAGCAGGGTCCAGCCGGCTCAGTGAAGCCTCTTGGGCAGCACGTAGGGAAGAATGGCAATGAGACAAGCATACACAGTGCTCCTCCCAACTCTCTGCTCACCTAGTTCATGGATTGTAGTGAAAAGGACAAAATGGAATTCCAGTTTAAATGAAAAAGAAAATTTTTAAAATAAGCATAAACCTCAAAACTGCTGTTGTTGCCTGGAATTTGCATGGACGAGTCTCTCAGGAAAAACAATGATCCAACTAAATGGACTATTTCACAGCTCTTCCATTCAGAGGGATACCCAAAGCTTTTCAAGGGTAGTTCAGGAAAATGTCACACAGACACACATATGACAGTTGTCTGATAATCCTGAAGACATATATTTGTTTCTTTACCTCATGCATTAATTCAGAGCTATGCCAGATCATGCCAGTGAGACTTGATGAGCTTTAGATCATCCTTTGGCCAAACTGGTCTCCACCTCCCAACAGGCAAGTGGAAATTGGGTGCAAGTGTCTGCTCATGAAAGCCTAGTTATTGAAAAGATAAGATCAGATACAAGACTTTATCTCAGCTTCCCCCAGCACCAACTCCCTGCACACCAAATGGCAACTTATTTACAGACTTGCAGAAGGTGGTTCCTGTAATGGCTCTGCTGAATACATTCTGCCCTCCCACTTTGTTAGACAGGTAATGGGATGGGTTCAAAAGGAGTATGCAAGCAGCAACATCAGCACAATCCTCAGCCCTGTATGGTGAGCAGGCAGACCTGAGGTTAACTACCTGCTAGGTGAGGGATTTTAAGAATATGGAAAACTCACATTTCTGCCAAAGTAACTCTGATGAGCTGAATTGAGGGGAAATAAATAATCAGATTATAAATGTGCAGAGGGCATACAACACAGATATTAGCAATTTATGACATTTCAACCTTCAGTAAAAGAAATACAAGCATGGAAAAGAGCACTCCACCTTCAAATCTCACCAGTGACATCAGAGTGTGCTGTCTCCAGTGCCTGAAGAACAAGGACAAGAGGTCTCTTGATTCAAGCTACCCAGAGCTTAGTGAGGGAACCAAAGGGAGACAAAAAGCATCTAAGATAAATCCCAGAACTGCAGTACTTATGAGTAAAACAATGTCATTCTCCTCTTTAAACTTCCATAGCCAAATAAGAAAGATCACGAGGTCGGAGTTATACAGAACATACGTCCTGGGGAATGACTCTCAAGTACTTGAGTGTACATGCACGTTAAGGAAAGAATGAATTTTCAATGAAGAAGCAACATGAAAATCTGAAAGAGGAAGGAAAAAGCATTGCCTAGCTTCTCACATTTTTCAGGCTGAAACAAACTCTGAGTTTTACCTTCTCTAAAGGCAATGACATTTCAGTTATGCTGAGTTTGTCTTACCTGGACTGCAGCTCAGTGGGGCTATTGGGTGTGGGTACTAAATCCAGGTTTGGAGGAAGCCAGTGACTAAAACCAAGCTATGTCAGGGGTCCTAGGTCTCTGCTTGTATATGTGGAAGAGACCAAGGGCTACCATGACAAGGACACAATACTGCCATAAACACACCATATGGAAACACAGCACCCTCTGATTTAATGGGATGCTACAGGGTTTCTTTTCACAGAAAAATAATACTGCATCAGTGTTTGCTAGCTGCCCCTTAGGCCTGGACAGGCTTGTGGCTACAAATTTCTGCAACAATGAAAATTAAAAAATACATTTAGTTTCTGCTGCAAAACAAAAGTAACTGCCAGTTCACGCAATTGTAGAAACTCGCCCCTTTCACCTCAGCTCAGCCCTAAAACACAAAAAGATATAAAAACTATATAAAAAAAATATAATTTCAAAGTCTAAATGTTTGGGGTTTTTTCACATTTTACCATTTCTGCATCTTGTGAATGCCAGTGGTGAAAAACATTGCTTTGCTTATGTAATGGAAAAAGTCCTGCCTAACACATCAAGCCACAACTGTTAATATCTTGTCACAAAGCAACACAGTGAAATTGCATTGCTGTCATCTCCATCACCCTGTGCCCGGACTGGGAGCTGCTAAAAGCTCCTCCTTGTTTGGAGGGTGAGTTCAGTGCAGCTGCACAGCTCAGGAGTTCACAGCAGGACCTGGCCCCTGGGAGTTGCTCTCTTTTAGCATCTGGCCTTAAAAAAATTTTTTTGCTGTTAGACGGGGTAAGACCATGGGGAGAAGGAAAGTATGACAAGAAGGACTGCTCAGCTCCTTTAAGAGCTGAAGTTTAGAGCTCTGTTTTCAATACCACACAGCTACATTTGGTACATGGATGGCAAATCTAAGTACTTTGCTTTCCTACCTCTATTTTCTCAAAAGGCAAGTTAAATTTTCTTTCAGTATTCTTTCAAAACTTCTGTAGAAACAAAATAAATTTACTTGGAGGAACTTGCTTGCTTAGGAGAGTAAATGGGAGATTTTTCCACCGATTTAGCCAGGTTTCAGCCTGAGCCCAAGAGAAAACAGCTGTCAGCCTGGTCCAGGGACCAAAAGCTGGAGGGCAGGTTGTGTCCACTTAGCACTTCAGTCACCTCTGAGCATCTCTTTCCGCTTCATGTCTCTTTCCTATAAAATGTACCGTAGTCTTCATGACAAAAGGTAAACAGTTATTTCTGGTTAACAGCCTTCTGAGCTGATTTGCCTGTTTACAGACTCATTCTTCAGCTTCCAGCTCCAATACAATGACTCAAGCCAGTCTAAACCCTATCCTACCTTCATATAAAGAAGCCTTCTTTCTGCTAATGTTTCTTCTTTCCCAACAGCAGCTACATTTTTCTTTGTGAAACACCCATCCTTGACAAGAACCTCAGAAATAATATCCCCTGGCACACTGTCAGACAATAACCTCAGAAACAATATCCCCTGGCACACTGTCAGAGCTGCTATTAGGGAGGAGCAGGGGGGGAAGAATAGAAGAGGCACCTGTCAAAATTATCCTCCTATAACATATTATCTGAGGAAGTGACAGCTTTCCATCTCATCCCTCTGCCCCTAACAGAAAAAAAAAAAACTCATCTACAAAGAGGTAGTTAAACTTTCCTACACAGCAAGGATTAAAATGACTCCTGATCAAGCAGGAGTCCTGCTGGGACTGCATTTCACTTGTTACTTACTGAGGGGCTGACTGCTGTGTTCCAGCAATGCAGCGTCCACCTGGGCTCCTGAGCCTTATTTAGACACCTCTGAGCTACTGGCAGTTTCTGTACAAGTAGGGGAGAGGAGATGCAGTAATGTATCAGGGTCCATACAATTCATCACTTCCCTAAATGGTCTGCTCGAGTGAGAAGGTTATTTGCTGCTAATCCACCCCATTACACTGTGCTCATACCTTTCTGTCTGGTTAGTTGCTTTCCAAATACAGGAACAAATGCTGTTAACAACATCATTGGCATCAGGTAGATGACTGCCCAAAGTAAACTACATTTATATTAAGGATGCTGCTTATTATCCTTTTCCTGACAGTTGGTAGAACTAATCACAGCGTTTTCAATAAAACCCATCATTTTTACATCATCAAAACATTTTGCAAGCAAAAACATAAAAAAAACCTAGCCATTGAGGCAATCTATATAATACTCTTTTCTAAATTGGTCAGTATCAAAATAAAAAAAACAAAAACATGTGAGTAATGATGGTGACATTAGAAAAATTAAGTTTCTTGGGTCCCTTAAGGACAGTGAAACACTTCTATTTAGTCCAAATAAAATTAAAGAAAATATTGGAGAACTTTTTAACCCTTTGCACATTTTTCCCCTGTTCTGATTCACCCCTAGAAAATTCTAATTTATTTTCTTGCTTTTTTCAGCGCCAACTTTCTATACTGAAATTGACAGTTTGATCTTTAAACAGTTCGAATTAGTGTCAATCTCTTTCCAGAGTCTGCCAAACTGTACCTTGGCAAAGTCTGAGATTCTGTATCTGCTGGAGACCTTTCCCAATAAGCAATGTCGATACAGTGGTCTCTTTAAAAAAAAAGCAAATTTACAAATGGATAATACACGAGTTACATCACTTGACCTCAGGATGAGAAAATGGTCTCTGTGTTCTTCCATTTCCTCATACAGATGTAGCCCAAATGCCTGATCCAATCTGTAGTTGGGCAGGTTGCCCTTCTTCTTCTTCCCAGCAATGAACCAAGTGCAATTTCCTTACCGTGCTGAGACATCCTTTGCATACATATGTGAAGCTGCATCTCACAAAACTGCATTACATTGATGGAGAATGGATCCTTATCTTTAGATTTTAGAATCAGCTTTGTCTTTGGAGCACCTGGAAGTGAAGCTGTTATCTCTGGTAATATCACCACTGCTACATAAATAAATAATAATAGAAGCAAGAAGCAAGCAGCAAAATTAAACCTGTAAATTACAAGTCTAAGCTAAAAGTCGGCAGCTAATTCCTGCTTCTGTTCAGCCTCCTGCACTTTATCTTAATGGCAATCCTACATAAAGATAGTATTTTAAACTAAATCACAAGAAGGATAAATATTTCCCTAGTACCTTGACTACATTAACCTTAGCCAACAGACTGAAACTGCTCTTCTGCTGCCAGCACTAATCATAGATTTCAGCTGTTCTGCATAAATCTCATGGAGACCTTCATGCTTTACATTAAATTAGTGGGATTAACAATGCAGTGAATGTGTTTATGTCTGGCAGTGTTGGGGAGCTCTGGGAACCTTCCCTGTGTTTAGCTTCATCAAAGTACATTTAAATAGCTGGTGCAGTACACTCAGTATCTCGCTGGTTGTAATTTGCCAGACGGATCCAGCAAGATGACACCAGAGAGGTGTTAGTTATTCCATGCAACAGTGACCTCAGATGAATACTGTGCTTCATTATCTTACATTATTTGGCTGTTATAAAGTTCCATAGCGTTTGCATTTAGATCAGTAAAGTAATATCCTGTAAGAGAAGAAAAATAGGTGGGCTTGATTTTCTCCAGTGTTCTATAAAGCACTGAAATGCAGGTGCCTACACACATTTTTTGTTATACCCTCCTCCCCCATGCCCCATAGCAACTTCCATAAGGAAGAAAAGATTATAGGTTACAGTAGTAGGCAACTCCCTTCTCAAGGGAACAGAGGTTCAATACACTGGACAGATCCTTCTGTTATGGAAGTCTGCACCCTTCATGGGGCCTGGGTTAAGGACATCAACAGGGAAATTCCCAGTCTGGTATGGCCCTCAGATGTTGCCCATTACTGCTCTTCCATGTGGGTGGCAATGAAGCCATGATCAGAGCAGTGAAAGAGTGCTCATGTACATCAGCCATAGTCTTGGCCCAGTCAATTACATACACTTGTCTCTACCACAGGAGGGCTGAATTTAATTGTCGTATTTTCCTCCTACAA
This sequence comes from Chloebia gouldiae, assembly GCA_003676055.1. Taxonomy (NCBI): domain Eukaryota; kingdom Metazoa; phylum Chordata; class Aves; order Passeriformes; family Passeridae; genus Chloebia; species Chloebia gouldiae. Next base: position 8,237,637 of record QUSF01000012.1, read on the forward strand.
AACCGTCACTGTAATGCTTGCAGCATCCTACATTTGAGTCTTGGCATTGCACTTTCACATTGAGGTCCATCACTGAACCACATTAAATTAATCTTGAGGACACTAAAGCAACTTAAAGAAACCACTTCTCTTCCTCTTGCAATAAAGTAAGATGAGCTTTTGCAGCATCCTGGCAGGCAATATGCAATGTCTTCCAAATGCATGTCTACCCATTAAGTTCCAACCACACATTTCATTATGCCAACCACACCAAACAACACTAGGCAGTAGGCTCTGAAGATCATGATGTTCTCTAAACTATAGCACAAAAAAAAAGAGTAACTTTCTGTTAGTTATCCAAGGAGGAGGCCTGAAATGGTGATTCTGAAGTGTAATTTTTTTGTCATACAAATAATACCTGTTGCTGTTATTGTGGTAGGACATACAGAGTCGTGATACACTTGGCAAGCTCAAGATCACATCAGACCATCAATATAAACTGTTCTACTACTTTTATTGTAGAAATTAGAAGATTATGGGCACTTCTAAGTGAGTTTGAAATTTTAGTGCTTGTAAGGAACAGATCTTGAAATGAGCATTACCCCCATGTGGATGAACACAAGAGAAGGAAGGTGGAAATAATTTCTTTCAACAAGAGGTGCAATAGATGTTGCTGTAAATGTACAAACTGGGATGCATCACAGTGGACTGTCTCTAGGACCTTCAATAACAGTTTCATTCTTGTCCTTTCCCCAAGGAGGATCATCCTAGAGAACCTGTTTCTCTCTAACAGCAAGGTATGTGATGCTGCTTTTTGTAAGTTGCCCTTTTTCCTTTCCATTCCATACAGTTTTTCCTTAAATCATAGCTAGTCAAACACTTAAAAACTAGAAATCTTAGAAGCCTCTCCAATGGTATCAATATTTCCCATTTAAGTATGGCAAAAGAGGTGGGGGTTGAGGAGGGGGGAAGTATGGGAAGAGAGGAAGGAGAGAGGAAATCAATAGCTCCTTAACAAGCCCTTCTGCTGAGGTGTGAAATCTAGCACACAGGGCTCTTTTATTCTTTTTATCTCCTGATCATAGGTGAAAGAAAGGATCCATGAATAGGATCCATGAAAGAGCTCATCTTTAGAACTAGAAATAAGAACACCTAACATCTTTTGCAAATATTAAGATGAAGGCATTGTGCTTAAGGTGTTTTTCTTTTTATCTTGAAAGCAGTATGAGTAGCTACACCTTGAAAAGTAACAAAGAAGGGAAGAAAGAAGCAAGTGTTTTTAGACAATGCAACCCACAGAGAGGAAAATTAACCTATTACAGGATTTCCTTTCAAACCCTTTGCACACAGCGAGGCCTGAATAATAAGCTGGGCTAGGATGTACGCTCACAGTTCAGTCTTCAAAGATTAGCTCGTTCTCTGGCAAACAGAAGAGAGCTGTGCAAATATACAGATTTAACTTCTAGTAAAGAAAGACACTGATATACCCTCAAGTGCTTCTGTATCAATGCTACAGTCTCATGCACATTGAACTCACAGCTCTGCAGTACATTCTGCAGTACAGCATTAATGAACACCCGAACCAGTACCCATGTGGAGAACACACAGCTTTGACAGCAGTTTCTTAAAACACCACTAAATCAACACATTATTAATAAAGGAAAATGTAGCACTTCTACAGGCTCCCTGATCATTTATTATATGGTACCCTTGGAGAGTGTCAGATTAGCATTTTCAAAGAGTACAATTCCTCCCCACACTGGTGTTCATGTGGCTTCCTGAGGAATGAATTGTGCTAAAATCCATTGATTACTCTTGATTACAGGAGAGAAATTGACAAAATGCACTCATTTTAGGCAGTAAAGCACAGCCTCAGGAAATTTAGGCTGAGCCTCTCTGGTTATGTCAAATGCCCATGTGCTAACTCTGGAAGTGTAACTAACCTGGGTTATGCCTTGAGTGTTCAAAACACATCCCAGCAGACATAAGAGTTGGAAAGCAGGCACATCGAGGAGGCAGTAAAGGGTACAGGGTTTGTAAGGATGCAGAGGGAAACACTGGTAAAAAGAAAGGTGCTATGTTTAAAAGGAAGGTTAGAAGCTAATAGGGTCAATGAGTTACTACTGACCACTCTAGCATCCATATGGATTGAAATTCTTCCACATTAGTGTGTTAGGTCTGGGTTACCAAAAACATGACCACATGATGTTATTTCACTCAAAGGTATATAAGGCATTAAGAAAAGATCCAAAACTAGAAACAGAGAGAAGCCTGTTTCACTTCTGAACAGGGTGTATAATTGTCTTATCATTTTAAACTCCAAATTTTAGAAAACAGAAATGCATAATTGCTGGAGTTGGCAGGCAAGGTACCCAGGACACAGACACAGTGGGCTCTTTAAACTTCACCAGCACTCAGGATGAAAACACTTCTATTGAGGAGCTTCCCTGAAACACTGTCCACACGAAATTGTAATTCAACACACAAATACAGAACTACACACAAACCTAAAGTATTATTTTAAAGCAGAGATTAACCTCGAGAAACAAAAATATAAAACCTAGGATTTGCTAGTTAGAAATTAAAAGTAACAACAGGATAAATTATTTTGAGAACGATGTAAGTATTTTAAAGTCATCATATTGGAGATTTAAAATAAATCAAAACCACTTATGCTGAAAACAAATTTCTTTAAAAGAAAAGAAGTAATAACCATCTGGTAATATCAGAGACTGAGAAGCTATTTGAAGTAGAAAGACTTTCCTCTAAAGAGGTCACAATTAAAGAATAAAAATGGAAATTAGGATCAGCTCTGTAAGTACAGAATACCAGTATGACACAGAACTTTAAAATTTCTAAATAATTTGATAAAATGCATAAGAACCAGTAATAAATACCTTTCTGAACATGTGATAACAAAAAAAGAACACTGATAAAAATGCTGCAAGACAGCCTTGAAAAAGACAAGGCCATTGCTGAGATGTTGAATTAATTCTTTTCATGAGAGCAGAGTACAGGATACAGCTTAGGGCATTTCCAACTCTAGGCTCTTTTTCAGTTATGGATAAGAAAATTATTTTAAATTGAAGTATCTAATTAGCAAATAAAATAAACAGAGAAAATCCACTAAGATCAGTTAATATTCTTCCACAATTTAGAAATTCAATATAAAATTACCTAACTATTGGCTGTGATGGCTATCCTATCAAGAAAATGTACTTCATTAGCAGAGAAACAGAAGGTGGCAAATGCAAGAACATGTTTTAAGAAGCTTTAAGACAGACCGTGGTACCTACTTACAAATAAATCTACAAATTAGAAGAAATTATTTTAAAAATCAGAATAAACAAACAAGCAGATCACTGTATAATGACTAAAAGACATCTTGTTTTTTAAGAGGAAATACAGACCTTACTGATTATTACCCTTCAAAGGAATCAGTTTATGGATTGATAATGATGCTATAATTGATACCATGCGCTTGCACGTCCATCAACACTTGCTGAAAGGCACTGAAAGAAGAAAAGCAACCAAACCAAGCTCATATGTGACAAAACAAAATGTGCAATTTTGGGGATCTATTCTGATCTCTGTTATTTCTGGCTTTCTAAATGTCATATCAAAGAAAACCCAGAGTACAGAGAACTAGCACACCTTGATGATAACACAAAAGTTGTTGGCTTGTGAAAATAAAGACTGACTGAAAATCTGCACAAGGATCTGACTGATATGGAATGACCAGGCAGTAAAATGGAAAATAAAGAGGATCAGAAAATGTAAAGCACCACACTACACAGACAAAATCATCCTCACCACATAACCCATCTGAAATAGCTTGAAAATCTTCTACTGTCTTTCAGGAATCCTGAAGCCTTGTAAACTGCTGGATGCAAACATCAGTTCTGGATTTAAAAATGGCCAAAAACCCAAAGATTTTAGGAATTGCAAGAAAAAGAAGAGAACCAGCCATCCAGAAAAGACTGAAATTGCTTTATATATTAACAGTTATGTGACCCCAACTTAAAAACTGTGATGCTTTTGTCTCTCCATTTCACAAATATATAGTTGAATTGGAAAAAAAAAATATAGAGAACAACCATAAAGTAGGCCAATGATATAAAATATCTTCAGAATGTTGAAAGATTAAACAGACTGGGATTTTTTAGCCTGAAAAAAAAATATGTCTGAAGTAGAATACAACACAGAGCTATAAAATAATGAATAACAGACATAGCAGGAGAGAGGGGAATTATTATTCATGTTTACTAGAACATGAAAGCCAAACTCCCAACATAATTTTCAGAAAACATGTGGACCCAGTAGCTTCTGTTTTACTAGGGATTTCTAGATGTGTTTTCTTGTCAGATTTCTACGTCTGTCTATATGAATTGTCGAATCTATTGCTAAATTTTACTGATCTCTTCACCAACCCTCTACAGAAAAAACAAAACCTCAGAAATCACAAAGCTAATAAAACAGATAAGCTGTTAGATAAAGGGGTATATTGAGATTCATAATTATTCAGTGTCTCAAAGCATATGCTGACAGAAGAGTTGAAAAACATGTGTTTCTTTTCCCCCGGTGAAACGCATTAAGGAAATTTCTTATTTGAAGCTGGTGACATTTCAGAGGAAACTGTGAATAAATGGGAAAAAAAAAAACTGCAAAAACTGAACTAATTTCATTTGTGAACTATTTATTCATTGGCTTATTTTCCAATAAATATACTGAACTGGAGAACTCTGAAAAACAATAAAAATCTAATTTAATTTCAAAGTTTCTCTTTGAAAAATGTCACCAAAAATGATCCTTTTCTTTGTGCAAAAAAAACCCCAGTACTGACACAGGCAGTTTTTAAAAGAGAAAATTGATCTTTAATTTGACTGGTCAGAACCAGGGATTGGAACTGCAAAGTTATCTGGAGATCAAACACAGACCTGGTATCGTGGTGCATTAGTTTCCTTCCCCTCCCTCCTTGCCACCAGCCTTACAAACTTTATCTCACTTAGGAAGATTCAGTATCTGAATGGACATCTACACTACTGAAAAAAAATATATTGTTAATGCTCATTTTAATGACATCTTAACCTCTCCGAAATGTTTATTACTTTAAACACATTTCTGCCTCAAATTCATTGAGAATTAAAGAATTGAAGATTATTATTTGAGCATTTTCAGACAGCTCTTACAAAAAAAAAAAAATCTTTCCTTTGGGCTGGAAGTATGCTGCAGGTGTCCCTGCTGGGGGTGAGGGCATGGGGGATTCCCCAAAAAGCTGCCAATTTGCCCAGGTGGCCCAGTTTCCAGCAGCATTTTAGACCTTTTTTGCCAGCCAATATGCACAAAGTAAATTGTGAACATCTTAGCTCCCCCATCTCTGGACTACTTTAATTATGCTGCCATACCCACCCCATGTTCTTATGTTGGGACAAACCAAAACACTGCCCATCAGAGAGAGCAGAAAGGGAGAGGGGGTGTGTGGGGTGGGGAGGATGCACAAAGATTCGTCCATCGTCACCATCACATTTTGAATAATGATGCTAAAAAAGCAGCACCTTCTTTAATACATCTAATTTTATGCCATTGTTCTGCCACGGCTTAGACAAGTTCAGCTGCACCTCAGCAAGGATGATCACTTATTCATCCTCCAAGTCTCCAAGATGTAGAGCTTTATCTCAGCCACCAGGAAGCACCTCTCTTGGCAGCTCTTGGGGATTTTCTGACTTTCTCCAAGGTTCTCAATCCAAATGCAATTTCCAGTTCCAAATCCAAACAGATGGAGAGGGACAAACTGGGGAACACTCCAGCTTCCAGGCCTTACAGCTACACTACCAGCCTCCTCTACCCAGTGGAGAGCAGCTGGCAGAAATCAGGAGGGCCAGGACACACTCCTAATGTTCATGGCAGCTGCCATCATCTACAAGGAAAAGAGAACTGAACATTTGAAGCAGATGAACTCTCTTTCATTTTGTGCCATAAAGGTCGAGAGAAAAGACACTGTGTATTTCTAAGGGTGTATTTCATTCACCCTAACTGCTAATTTTCATCACAGTTGGGTCAAAAATCACAAACTCTGCCCCTCCTTAGTGCAACAACCCAAGGCACGATCAGATTACCCCAAATACAAACTACTTCAAGCACCTTCATGTGCTGCATAGAGCATGTTCCATGCCTGGTGCTTAGGATAATGTGCGAGTTGATCAGTGCCTCACTCTAGAAGGAAATAATGATACAGGGCCAGGAAAACCCATCTGTGAGCACTGACAATTAAAGAAAATTAAACTGAAGTGGACTTGAAAGATTTTGGATGCATTGGCTAACAAATGTTACAAACCAACCTAACCTGTGCTGATGATTGCATTAATTATGTATTATTTATTAAGTTCTCTTTCAGTGAGGTTGATTAAGCCATTCCCAGCCTGAACTACGATAAAACTGAGATATTATCCCCTTAGACAAATAGAAAAGACTTTGCCAGCTGAGTTGGAGGTCTCTTTAAAGGAGAGACAGTACCATTTAATAGCTTTGCTCTGTCATGATTTGTTACAAAATCATAACCTCAAATCAAGGTTCTATCAGGACCTTCACAAACCATCTTTATTTATCTCTTGCACAATGAACCATTCATAACTGGATTGAATGGGGGTTGAGCAATCAATCTTGTTAATTGCCTTCAATCAATTAAAACAGATTTCGGTTATTTCAAGCAGGAATGCTTGGTTTTGTTTTTTTTTTTTTAACTCTGAAGTAAAATGTTTTATTTATGTAAAACACCCTAAGAAACTCAATCTTCTGTTGAATAAATCCTGCATTTTTAAATAGAAAAATAAAATTTATGCCCATATAATGCAACAGGATTGTGAGGTGAATGAATTGAAGAAAAAAATACAATGAGAATCTTTAAAACTAAGACTCTGTCTTTTAACTCATTTGATTTCATATGTCTAGATGTGACTTTTTATGACCCTGTCTTCATTTTTGCAACTCTAACACACACTCATCCTGCAGATGTGTAAGCAAAGGGTTCTCCATCTTGACCCAAGAAGCTGGAAAGGGCTGTAACGTGACCTGTGTTTATTTGTTATGCTGATGCTACAGTGGTTCTCAAATAGCCACTTGGACTCCTGCAAAAGACTAACTGCAATATAAACAAATCCAGATGGCTTTGTTTTGACATATGTAAAATCTTGAATCTGCCATTGGACTGATGTGGAAAATCTCTAGCTTTCCACCATCCAATTAAATAAAAATAGCCTATTTTTACTGCTTAAGCAGATGAGCACACAGCTCTCACCAGGGTAATATCCAGGGCATTTTAAACTCTCTCCAAAGATCTGGAAAACCTAAATGCACACATTTTTGTATCCCCATTCTGGGAATGCACATAAGCCCTAAATGTTGAAAGACCCATAGCAATTAGGTTAATTGACATTACATCCTATTGCTCCTTCCTTCTAATCTGGCAGAAAAATCATCTAGCCCCAAAAGGAGTTAATAATACAACATTACAAAGTGCTTTGTGTCTGTAATAATATATTTCCTCGATGCATCATGGGAAGAATGTGCTTAATTGGATTATGTAAGTGGAAAAGTTCTGTGATTTTTTTTTTAGCCTTCCAAGTTTTTTCCTGTGTTTTCTTGTGCTTTTTGTTTTAAATATTAAATGCAAGAAATACACTAGAACAAGAAAAAAATGAAATAGGTAAACAATAATGTGATTATATCTTGTTTCTTAAATGCATTACTAACTGTCCCACTATGAACTCATCAGAACATAATTAATCTCAACTTGGAAATATGAGCTTTTTTTTCCCCTTTTATGGGGGAGAGTGGGCATGTGTGGGAAGTGGTGTATAGCTGTCATCAAAGCTCCTCAATTCCTAGCTGTGAAAACCTTACCTAAACTACTCTGAGGAGCTGAAAACCTCTGTTGAGGAGTAAAAGTCTGCCCTACTGACTATGTACAATGCTAGTTTAGGTCACTGCAAATTCTGCCCATCAGCCTCCCTCTGATGACTGACTCTAGCATTACCCAGGGCTAGATAAGCTATTTCAGATGTGCCTGCAGCAACAATTGCCAAGGCTTTTGATGCATCTACTGCACCACTGACTTGTCTCGGTCATGCTAACCCAACATCCTCCACCAGCCCTTCACAGAGGCTCTGCCAGTCCTTGGCTTTCTTCCTGTTTGCCACAGGAGGCTTTTGCAACAATTTTCAATCCAAATCTTGGATTTGCAAGGCAAGATGGCTTGAGAAGGTGGGAAGGACTCTGTTCAGCAACAAGCAGTGGTTAACACACTGCTGGGAATGCACAAAGCTGGCTCACCTCTCAAGGTTTATGCTGATCTGGACAACAGTTCTCACAAACCCATGCTACAGCTGCTGAAATATGTACCATCTTCTGAGAATGTGATTAAGGAATGTCACTAAAACAATTCTCAGCAATACAATCGGTCATCACTGAAGTTCTGCTCATTTCACTGGGACATACTTTAATCTACACTTGAATTTTGGCTTCATAGAATGATAGAAACCACGTTACTCAGAGCTCCATCCAGCCTGGTCTTGGCTTGGCATTGCTGCAAACAAAAGACCATGGATATTGCTGTAATCACAACTCCTGTGTATGTATGCAGAATGAAAACTGGTGTCACTTGCATCTAAACGCTTGCGCATTCCACTTCACGATTCAGAATTGTATTTCTTCAGTCACAATCATTGTTTTGGGTGGATGTGGTTGTTAAAGTAATATGCAATTTAAGAAATGATACTGTAGCAAAGCAGTTCCTACTAAAACAATTCACACTGCAGATAACAAAGATGTTCTTGCAGTCTATTTTTAGAAAAGAAGCAATACTGCTGAAACTGCCTTTAGTGATGAAAAGTTGTATTAAAAGGCACTCAGGTAGGTCAAGGGGATGGACAGCAAACATTTTTAAAAAATGGAACAGCTTAAATTCTTCAATGTGCAGAAATGCAGACATATAGTATGAGTTTTTCCACAATTCTTTTACCCTCCATTGTCCCTTGAAATAGTGTACAAAAAAATTCATCTAATTTATTGCAGTAATATGACATCTTATAGCACCTAAAATTCTTTCAGGCTAGAGCCTGGCACCAAAATTTTCAAGATAGCAGTATGCTCATTCCACCTATCCCACAAACTTCCTGCTTCCTGGTATTTATGATTTTACAATTTCTTGTGCTTCAGTGCTCATGTATCTTACAGTTACTCTGTTTTGTCCTTAACAACTTGCCAAGTCTGCATAATACTCAGCAATGAATATGAAAATATGAATTAGATTTACCATTATTAGAGACAGTCAGGAAATCATATTTCCTCTCAGAAGTGATCTCCACTAACAGCCTAGCCTGTTCTGTAGACATCCTGAGGTACCCACAGAAATTATATTCCTTCTACGCCATTGAACTGCTTCTCATTTTGACACTGCAATCACTCAGCTCCAGCTCATCCCGGGCTGCACAGCAGGAGAGCTAATTCAGCATTCCTGTGTAGTGCGTTTCCAAATGAACGCCACAAAGTGACACGCTTAGGTGCTGCTTCCCCAGACAATTTCAAGTTTGCTGTGATCCCACTAAGGTGAAGAAAAGCACATGAACCCCCAGTGTTGACTGAACTGAAAAAAAAAACAAAAAACCCTGTTTTTCTCACAAAAGCATCATGATTTTCTCCTATCAAATAACATCGTTTTCTCTTTTTTCTTAAAGAAAAAAAAATTCAGCATTATTTTCAGTGACACTGAGAAAAAGCACTTTGTAGTAGATTCTGTTAACTTTGGCATTTGTCAGTTAAGATGCATTATACAACCAGACAGAACTATTTCATAAGTAGTCATTACAGCTAATTAGCAGGTTAAATATTAGGAAGAAAGTTCACCAGTCTGTAGTTTAACATACCTGGGCTGCTCTCAGGGTGGCCCCAGTGTCTCTGGTGATATCTGAAGTGCATCTTCCAAGCTCACTGTTTAAGTGGATATCTTGGCCTTGTCTCAAGATGCTACACTGACTGAGTCCTACATCCCACTCCCATGCCAACAGAAATGAACTGCATAAACCAAGAGGCATTTCTAACATTCTCCAGATCCAGCTCCCTGGACTGAACAATAACAGGACACCAGGACTCACAAAGCCATTTATTTTTTTGCCACTTAATCCAGACAGTCCCTGGGCCCTGACTTCTCATCTGTCAAATAGGGGTAAATAATACCTTGTCAGTCTTTTTCACCTACTTACAGCTTCTCTTCAGGACAAATCATCTCACTTGATGGATGTTCCTGATGCATGGCAGCACACAGCTCTGATCTTAGCTAAGAACTTGTTCTACACTTTAAAAAAAGTCCTATAAAGTAATAGCAATGTAGAAATAAATTATCTTTCTCTCTTGCTAGAGAACCATTATCCAGAGTCCACCAAGCTATTACCACTAACTGCAGGTGTCAAGAAACTTGACATCACTTGAAAGAGCTAAAACTGAAAGGAAGTTCTATAATTCAATTTTAAAATGGTTTTCAAGATATACAGAAACTGCAATGGCTAAACAGTGGATGACAAAAATCAATAGAAGAGTTGTGAAGTTACTAAACTTGTAGAATATAAATAGCATATAAAAGGAAATGAATGGATTTTGGTAAAGGAAAGAGAAGAATGAAGGCAGGCAGAAGAGAGTGAAAGAGAGCGAAAGAGAGAGTGAAAGAGAGGAACAGAGAGAGGAACAGAGAGGAACAGAGAGAGAAACAGAGAGCGAAACAGAGAGAGACTTCTAAGAACCCACTTGTATGTTGCATAATATTTTTATGGAGGTCATTTTAGGGGGATCCTCTCACCTATAAATTAAACAAATACACAGTGACAGATTCCAGTATCCTGTCACATTTATAGTTAGAAAACAAACACATTCAGAGTCCAGCATATCACCTAAAAGGTACAGAATCTTTACCTACTTGAAAAGAGCAACATAAGCAATTTTTCCATAGGGTTAAATAAAATAAATATACTGGTTTCAAAGGATATATGCTTGTTTAAACCTGGGGTAACTTTTACCTCTTTGACATGCTGCCTCCCTAGCTAGAAGTTAAAATTACTGACACACACACATATTAGGGTATCTAAGTTAAGTTATTCTGTTATTATTCTTCCTTGTAGCTGCTCCTTTGATTGAAGCAGAATTAATGACAATTTGCATATTAAATTCTTTATCACAGACGCAACATCTCCTTCCCCAGCAAAAAGAATTTATAAGGAGGCATCCTAGGGAGGATAAGGGCACCTCCAGGATTACATTCCCCCTGGGATCTGTTCTCTTAGACCTTGCCCATTATCCATATAGTTTGTCCAACCCAAAAGATTGCAAAGTTCATGGAGTTGACCAGGAGAAACAATATAAATTTTACTGTGGCTGTCCACATTTCAAAATTATCACCTTGCTTCAGTGGTCTTTCTGAAAAAACTTAGATCTAGTTCTTCAGGGCCTTTTACCAGTGATCAGACAAGGAAAAACTAGGTGATTCTGCCTGCTGCAGACATTCAATAGCAGCAGATAGGGACCTCTCATCCTAGTTCTGAGCCATGCAAGACTCAATAAAATCACACAATTGGGTTTGCTTATTCCACTCTTACTTGGTTTCTTTAAGATACCAGCATGCTTGCACACTTACACTAACACATCCATTCATCCACCATCCTGTGTCAAAAATATCAAGGCTGCCAGGCAGGCGTTAAAAAGCTGGAAAGCATCAGCATTCATTTCTGTAGGTTCTACCATGAACTCCTCCCCTGCTGTCTGTCATATGGTCATTTATTATTTCTGCAGGACCCAGGCTTCAGCCAGCAGTGGAGAATGGTTCTGGAAATCTCCACTGTCAAATGCAGTTCCTCAAAAAAGTAGGTGTTCCCACAAATATCTTCATTCTTGCATAAATTTGGGGGGGGGGTGTCGCAGTAAATGAGGAAGAGAAAAGGAAGCCAGAAAAAAATAAGTTTCATTGATGAGACCTATGAGAATACACTTTAAATCCACCTGCACTTCAGAGATGGAACTACCAATTATAAGATATCAGCTTTATGGAGACAAACTAAAAAGACAATGAAGAGAGTTTTTCTATAATATTGTTTACATTTCGTCAAAAAATGCTGATTCATAGGAAGAGTTCCTATAGCCTATGTAGTCTATGACAGCAAGGCAGAGCAACTGATTTCAAGGCTTTCAACCACAATTTGGAAATTTTAGACTCAAATCCTTATTGACCCTTATGCACACTTGGAATGTGGGCATTTAAATAGAAATCTGTAAACTTGTTTTGAACTATGCCTTAAGGGATAAAGCTCTGGCTCACTTCATTTAGTGCTGGCACCTCTCTCCACTTGCTTAAAAACACTAATCCTCTTATCAAGAGATTGATCAGGAAGTGAGAGAGTGGTCTTAGTGACAGGTCACTCCTGCCTCTCAGGCAACTACTTTGCCTTAAATTATTTGCAGAAGCCACCTTGTGGACAGGGTATGAGGAAACCCACCCAGATGGACATGGCAGGGAGAAGGAGCAAGCACGACTTCGCTCATCAGCAAAAGGCTCAGGCTCCAGCTGCCAGGAGTACGCCTGTACACCACCCAGTGACCTTAAAATGCAGAGCAAGTATACATTCCTGGGAATAAAGGAGGCATCTTATTCCAACAGCTACCTCTTACTATCACCAGGGCTGGTCTTTCCAATTCACAGCAACAATTTTAAATGCAGCTTTCTGCCAGTGCAGAGAGAGCAGCTCAGTGCCTTAATGACACAGCAAGGGAGGCAACAGCTCTCCTTGGCACCAGGCATGCTCTTACTCTCACTTGTTTTTGTTTTTTAACTCATCAAATTCTTGTTTTCAACCTATGCTGTGGTGGGGGTGAGAGGGAGGATACAAAACAATTTAAAATGTTGAGATCTGATTTTTTTCACCAGGTAGTATATGCAGCTTAAGTAAATTGAAATTTTTCTTCATATGCATATAAACTCATGAATTAGTTTTAATTTCTTTAAGATTCCAAATTAATTTATGATTTTTCCTTGTGACACAATTTACTTCAAAAAATCATAATAACCCACGATCTCTTTTGGATAATATTAATATAACAAATATTTGTAAAATAAATTTTCTTGTGAAGTACACTTCACAAGAAGTGTATAAATGAATAATTATGGGTCTGGAGCTGGGTTTGAAGAGCCCAGTAAGTTAAAGTTAAGATGGCATATTGAGGAGAAAACAAAATATTGAATAGTTTCTCATTAATTAAAGACTATCTGGTTTCTATTCTGAAAGGAATGGAGGATGCTGTGCAAAAAAATAGTTTGTGATCAGGTAATTAAAGCCCTTCACACTGCACACACATTAGGGGGTCTAATTAAGTTTGCAATGACATTTTCTATCCTTCAGGTTTCTAACTTCATAGCTTAATACTGTCCTTTTAACATTTTTTTTTCATTTCCAATAGCTCTCTGCAGTACCCCAACAAACTAGTAACGCATTAGGATGTTACATATAAATGTATCTGCTTTTGATCTTTCTTAAAAGAATTTCTCAGTCTTTATACCAAAAACATAAAATGAAACTTGTAGCACTTTCTTCCCTACCAGGAAGTTCAATATCTCTTTTTTTTTTTTTTTTTTTTGCCCCCACAGACACTTTGAGCCCATAGATTGTGCTGTGGGATCTTCATATTCATTCCACTCCAGCTTTGGAGTTAACAGCTAAAGACCTCTCAGTTGCACAAGAAACAAAGTTGATGACATCTGTACCACAGATCTATAAAGTTCTCTATCATCTACACAGTTCTCTGTTTTTTTCTATGAGCTGGGTAAAAACTTCAACCCTGGTTTCCTTCTTTCCTCACACTTTTACAGAACCAATTTAAAGCAAATGTTGTATTGTTAAATATGAAGTATGCAAATACAGGACTCTTCCAGTGTGTGAAATACCACTGGCCTTCCTTCACTTCTCTATCCTAACAGAGAAGGAAGCTTTTAATACTAAACTTTAAAAGCATTCAACTATAACCAGTACCCTAAGAAACAATCAGGTGGAATTTCCTGGGCAGAAACTGATGCAGATGGAGTTCCACCCAAAAATGAGGAAGAATTTCTCTATTGTGCCATGCTGACCAGAAAGGCTGGGAGTTTCCCTCACGGGATGTACTCGGGAGCTCTCTGGACACAATCCTGTGCCACGTGCTCTGGGATGGCCCTGCCTGAGCAGGGAGGTTGGACCAGATGAGCACTGTGGTCCCTTCGAGCCTGACCATGGTGTGAAACAGGACACACACCTCAAAAGCATCACTTAGTGTTGTGCCGATGTACACCACCTTTCAGCAACATACTTAAAATCTTTCCCTGTTTTGCTCTGCTTTGCTCCAGCAGCCAACAGGCCCAGACCTGGTGCCTTTTCCTCTGCAGCATCCAGGGGTGCTGAGGATGCCTGGGGCCGAACTACCCAGCCCCACACTCAGAAATACAGAGTATTATAACTAATAACCACACCCCTTCTCCAGAGCCTCCATCCCTCCCCTAGGATTAATAGAACCAACCACACAGTATAAAGTACAGGTTACTTATACATTAAAGAGAGCAATGCTTGTAAATTACCTCTTCTCTGCAGTGGACAGTTACAGCCAGCACATCATCTTATCACTAAGATTTTTCTCCATCTAATTCTATTTGCTGTTCCTCAGTGAATATCAACAATAACTCATTTAGCTTTAATGACATTAAAAGTAGAGACTGTCCTTGAGATAGCATCTAATTTTTCTTTATGAAAGCCAACATAAATTCTGTGTACGAGGTCTCTGACAGCCTGGTAATAGAGGTGTTGTTAAAGTGAGCTAAAAATACAAACCAAGATAAAAAAAAAAAAAGTATCTTTCAGAGGAATCATTAGAGAAATTGATGAGGTCTGTTTGCTTTCCTTGCAGTCTCTGAGGACATATTATGTATATAAAGCATAGAGCTAACACTAAGTCTGCCACACAAAGATACTAGTTGAACAGATCTTGACCTTTCCTTCCATCTATGCAATAAAGATAAAGGTTATTACAGGAGTTCTGCAAGAGCCCCTTACTATAATTATCTTACACTTAATATGAGAGTTAGTAAAATTGTAGCCATTTTTTCCCTTCTAGGCATCCCTGTGCAAGGGGAAAAAAAGTAAATAAATACAGCCCCTGAAGCCCTAGATCAAAATACAAATGCTTAACCAGACTAATGTCGCCCAGGGAAATAGTTCTACTATTTCCTAACTTCCTAACTTTCTGCTTGGCTTTGTAGCCTTGCTATTTGCATTCATATTTAGTTGTGTAGGTGAATACAATTATTAATAGATTTGTGAGTTTGATATGTACTGCTGAGTGATCCCTACTGTGAATAACAAAATTACCAGTACAGTCCAGGGATTTGGGATGTGGGATTTGGCCCCTCTAACTTCCTTCCATCCATGACTTCACAACATCTTTGTAGTCCTCCTGAGTTACATGGCATTTTCCCAAATGACATACACTTTCCTTTTTAACCTGAGTTACAGACAAAGAGAGCAGCTGAAAACAGAGAAGGTGCATCATAATAATCAAACCAAAGAACTGCTTAATGCAGTGTAGTAAGAACACCAGAGACATTCCCACTGCCACTTCCATCAAGGAAATGCCAGTCCACACCTGCTCTGAAGAAGACACCCAGTCCTGGTCAAGGACATTCCTCCAGGTTGATTAAATATGGATGGAAATTTTATGTTCATATCCCAAACAATACAAACCTTCAATTGCTTCATAATGGAAAAAAGAAAGTATCCGCTGAGTGGAGTTTTGTGGGAGAGAGAAAACACCAATGTTGCCCATTTCTCTGGAGTAGATACTACCAGAAGGGAAAGCATAAAGGAGGCACACACTAGGCTGTGTTTAGAATGATATCAAATGATATAACTGATTTTGTTCAGCACTTTTCTGTGTTTGAATTACACTTGTATCTCAGGAATATGGGGTCAGCATTACAGTTTGTCCCGTGTAGCATTAACTTAGAGTAGGAAGAGGAAGAAAACTCGATGTTCATGGGACAATTTTCTTGCAATGCCTTCTTGTTCTGCCATCTCTAACTGCTCTCCTCGGGGAAAATAAAATACATGTATGGAATTCTTTTCTAATATATTTTGTCAAGGACATTAACTACATTCTTGTTTTTACTGTCTGTGGGAAAAAAAACAAAATCATCCTATTTACATAAAAGGCTGATGTGAGACAAGAGCTAGTTCCCGGAGCAAATCAAAATCTTGCAGCATGCCAGCAGTATATTTGTATATTTCACCATTGTAAATGTTATGCATGACTTTATAGTTTACCACACACACACATCAGCCTGCAATAAGGAAAGGGCATCTTTGAAGTTACCAGTCATGACTGCTAATAGACTCTTTTTACATAAATTTGAAAATGCAAATTCAGATGTTTCTGCAGAACAAACGACCCTCAGAGGCAGCCCCACTGCCTTGGCCCTCCATTTGTGCCCACTCCTTTCTGAAGTGCCCGTGCTGCTCCAGGCCAATGCATCCAGATTTCCAGTGGCAACAAGCACACCATGAAAGGTGTCAGGGAGGAAGATGGTGTGGCTCATGCTGGTATTTGAGCTGGGAAAGGTCAGGGTGCACGGATAAATGTGCTTTACCATCTCTCCAAAGTCCTGCATTTACGGTGGCTGAAAAACCCTGGGAAATCTCTTAGTTGACATCTCTCTTAAAAAAGAATCAAATACATCAGTTTCTTTCATCATGAAGGCCTAACCTATTTTTAAGAACAGTTTTCCTCCATTCCCTTAACAAAAAGCCAAGAGAAAAGAGAATTAAGCTTTGTGCAACGATCCAGCCAAACTGTGATTAGATATGGAGTGGTCCCCAAGAGTAAATTATTCTACAAATAAACACTGAATAGTGTTTCTGTATTTGACTTCAGCTTTTTGTAAGTCTTCATGTAAGTCTTTTTCTGGGTGTGCTCCAGTTTCTCCAAGTTTGGTTCCTGTTCCTTTGTTACTGCGTAAGGACAGTAACAGTGTACTGAGCTTTACAGTAATAAGTCTTACACATCTGTTTAAAACAAAAGTATTTTTGTTACTTCAAATAATTGGAGGGAAAGCCAGTATTCCTGAAAATGCAACACAATACTTTTGAAAAAAATAATGATACACTGTAAAGTGCACATCAAAGATAAAGTAGGTAATTATCTTGAATAAAGATTTGGTGCACCATCAAACTATCACTGCAAAACATGACTTTCATAAATGTTATCTGGAGAAAGCTGGTAGGAAAGACCTTAAAAACAAGTTTCTAATTTAGAGTGGAAAAAATTGTACTTTTTGACTGTTGTTCTGGCTTGCTGGTTCTTGTTCTGCCAAGAGACAGCAATTTTCTCTGAGTCTGCAAACACTAGCATTTTAATAGCCCAGATGAGTAGTAACCTTTGACAGGTTTGGGCAGATAAGGTGGAATTAATGTCAAGTTCTTTCTGAAGGGATTTATTTACCCTCTGTTTTGTCATGGATATTAAAAGGTCAGATCCAGCCCTGATCGTGAGCATCATTATATATCTCTTAATGCTTCCAGGACACTTGGATCATGACAGCTAAAAAAAAAATTACAGCTAATGTGAATGTTAATTGTGAGGGTACCTGATAGCCTCAGGAAGAGGAAACATCCCCCTTGGACACCTGGCAAGAATACATTACAAATCTAGACTTACATGAATCCAGACTAAAATTCAAGCAAACTTTGTGGAGTCATGCTGCGGTGATCACTTACACAGAAGAATATTAATCTGAAACTTGGTGATTAGCCAGCAGTGATGCAGGAAAGTTGAAGGTCAAGATTTTGGCCAAAAATAATAGAAAAAACCAACCAACCAAAATAAAAATAAAAGTTAGGAGAGATTTCTGTACTACTAGTAAATCTTGCCATGTTCATTTTCTAAAGTGAGTAATAAAGAATTATTGGTAATTCTAGATTCATAATTTATTAATAGCACTGCAGGACTACATGTTGAAAATTGATAAAGTATATTCATCAATACAGTGATAAATTTAAGTGGCAGCACATAACTTCAGAGCCTCTCAACTGGGTAGACCTAATATTTTGTCAGCCCAACAAATCTTTTTCTTCTCCCTTTAATTTTCAATTTAAAATAAATAGACATAAAGACTTATTCACAGTGTTTGCAGCCCAAAAACTTAAATCTCATTGAACAACTATACTATCTTTTAAAAAAGTTGAATAAAGATTTTTTCTCAGTTCCAAGAATTAAATATAGTGAAACTTAATATGAAGAAACAACAAATTTTACAGATTTTGTTAGCATCCATGTACATAATAGGATCCTTTGAGGCTAGGAACTTTTACCAGCAAACACTGCATTGCCCAGTGCACAATTCCCTCCTTGCTGCAAGTCCTACCTCTGTGGCCAGGATTTCAGGAATTACCTTCCCTGTCCAGCTGCCCAGGAGCCACTCTGGCAGTCGCACTCTCACACCTGAGCTGGGGCTGTGGCGCGCTCGCAGCTGCCCACCCAAAACTCTCAGTCAGACCAGGTTTCCCTAACACCTCTTGAAATAATTTTATCTTGATCCAATAACTAAATAACAAGATAACAGCTTGAGCTGCTGTCTCCAAGGGCAGACTTTGAACAAAGGAACCTCTGGGCTTTTATACCCTCACACTCTAAGGCAGGAAAATCTGGGGGCCACCAGCTCCTGCCCCCCAAAGCTCCACCTGCAGCTGCTCAGCGAGAACTTCTCCGTGCCTTGCTAAAGGCATCCCAGGGGATGTTTCACTCCAGTACAAATGCTTTCCATGATGAGAACAGATTAAAAAATGGGACAGAACTGGTGACAAAGTCACCAGGTGTCCCAACTGATACTGAAGCAATTAAACTCCAAGCTGAAGAAAGCAAATTCTGACCTAACCTACGGCATATTAAAACATGAATAGCATTATTCAGCATGTATTTCCAAAGAGGCCTTTAATGTTTTGCCCACTGGGTAGCAGGTCCAGAACTGCCTCCAACATTACCAGAAAACTGCAGCACACAAGGACTAATGAACCCTGGAAATGACCCTTGGGATCACAGAATGAAGTCCAAGGTCACATATAACAGACACAAATAAAAGCCCTACTTACAGCTTTCATTTTGAGAAGAGTAGTGGACCAGAATTTTCAGTTGTATCCTAAAGTCAAAGGAAAATGAAAAAAACTTCTCTCTAGCTATGTGATTATGTTCTCTAGAAAAATTAGTATACAATGACTTTTAGAGAATTAAGCTTGATGAAAGCAAGACTTTTTTCCCCTTGGTTTTTATTCCTCCAATCTTGAGTTCATGGTGTTTCTTAATAGGAATGGTACCAAGGTATTCCCTTTGCTACTTCTCAGAGTAAGTAGTGAACTATATTTTTTGTATGCACTACATTAATGTTTAGTAGCTAAGTGGCAACAAAACCTGTGCTATAAAATTAATAAAAACACTAAAACAAAGAGTATGTAAGGAAATTACCTCCAGCAAAGCTGGTAGAAGAACTAAATAATATAAGCAGCAAACTACAATGAGGAAAAAAATGGAAAATAAAGGTAAAAAGAAAGAGAGGTTCTATAGAAGGAACTCTATCAGTTTCTGTAAGCAAGGAAGATGACTCATTGATCAAAATAAACACTGAAATCTGCTGATCTCCATGCAAAGCAAACACCTTCATTGGGATAACCTTCAATGTGCACCACAATAGCACCTATTTTAATGCTTGCAAATTTTCTAGCTTTCTTTTCCATATATAGTTTAGCTTTTTACTGAATGAGCAGCTGCAGAAGTACAGTACATAGCCTCAAAGTATTCTGCTCATCCCTCTCAAAAAAAAATCAATAATTTATAAATATGGTTTTAATACATTTCTCATTACCTTCCTGTTCTACCTGCTATTTCACTCATATGCAAGTTCAGGGAATTTTTTGCTGGCTCAGGTGTTTTGCCCATTGTCACTGACCATGTCACACCTTGGCATGCCACAATGGCCCAAGAAATCTGTGTCTGCAGCAGATTTTTAAAGAAAAGGTCATGTCTACAATACTGAATTAGCCCCCAAAGGCACACTGATTAAGCAGCCTTTGCTCCTCTCTTGCCCCTGACTGTCAGCCCTGCTAATCAGTAAAATCAAGCTTCTAAGCTCCCATACCTATTATGTTCTCTTCCTTTTTCTGGGAAGGGCAAGGCAAGGAGTGACAGCTCACATGTGAGATAAAAACCAACAAGCAAACAAAAGAAATGCCTTTTGTTCCCCTATAGATACTTCTAAATGCTCTGATTTAACATCTATAAAGGAGGTACCTCTGAAGCCCAATAGAGGAAAAGAGCAAGTGACAGCTCAAGTTCAACTGAGTGTGAAGTCAACTTGCACAGTTACTCTAAAGTTTTGCAGTGAGCCCTGAAATCTAAGATGTTGAAGGACACAGCTGCAGCTCCCTCAGTGTGGACTGACAGAGGCAACCATTTATGGCTCTTAGCAAAACCGAGATGCATTTGCTCAGACAGCAAGCAACTGAGTGGGTTTAACAAGCAGGATAATAGCTCAGGGTGTCATTTTGATCTGAATACATAATTAAAGGGGATCAAGAAAAGGCTCAGGTTTAGAAGTGGCCTTGAATATCTGCAGCCTAATTAGGATTGATTTTGCCAATCACTGCTCAGAACATGACTCTTCTGGTTGCACTTGTTTCCAGTAAAACATGTCAGCTGCCTAGAAATCAGCATAGCTTCCACAGGCACTACCCACCTAGAAAATGGTGTGGGTTCAAACCTGGCCTATGATGCTTAGATACAAATCCTATGGGCTGCTATCTTTTAGCTTTAGATTACTCACGACAAGTGCAATCAATAAGGCTTGTTAGCCTGAGGCTCAGAAGGGCTGCAGCTGTTTTTTCATCTTAGCCTGCACGTGTAATATGATAGGGCAGCAAAGGGGCACAGATGAAGTGGCTTGTTATTTATGACAATATCAATCAATGCACTCTATTGCTAAATGAATTAAATAGCATTGCAATAACTGGTTTTTCTGCTGCAACTTTGGTTTTTAAAAATTGCACAGAAGAGTGATATTGATCTGCCTAAGTCTACTGCCATTTTATTTCAGTTCTTTTGCAGTGGAACAGAGTCCCTCCTACCACTGCCGAAAAATTTATGTAGCCATAAAACTAGGTTCATCTAAAGGCTCGCAAAAGGATTTGAGCAGATTTAAGATTTTGAAATTTAAAGGAGATCCTAAACCTCTCAGGAAAACATCTGGTTGACCAAGGAGATTGGACTTTGACCATTCAACAGAAAGGTTCCCCAATTTCCTGCAGTCCTGCTTATCTGTATCTCAGCAGCTATTTTGCTGCTTCTTCTGCTAATGTTCTACCTCCTGAAGGTGGACCTACTAATCAGGCAGTGGTCACTAATGCCAGCAGTGCTCTTGATGTCATTACAAATGGAAATGGTGGGAAAAAATACAAGGTAACAAGAAACAGACACCTTG
This sequence comes from Chloebia gouldiae, assembly GCA_003676055.1. Classification (NCBI taxonomy): domain Eukaryota; kingdom Metazoa; phylum Chordata; class Aves; order Passeriformes; family Passeridae; genus Chloebia; species Chloebia gouldiae. The sequence goes on from QUSF01000012.1 coordinate 8,259,190, forward strand.
GGAATGAAACACCTGTGCTCATTTGGAAGAGAAGGACTTGGACTCAGCTCTGCATCTCATCTGAAGGAAGGCTCACCATGGAGCCATCATTTCTCTCATTATTTGCCACTAAGAGAAGAATCATTTCCTTCTGGCTCACTGGGCCAGAAGATCAGAAAACCACAGGGAACCTGAATGTGTCTCGGGGCCACAAACACTCACCTTATCAAGGGAATACCTTAGGAAATGAAGCATTTCGTGTTGATCGTCTGTGCTTTTGCCCCCAGGGGAGGTCCAATGCATACCAAGACCTAGAAGAATGATTCAAGGTAGCAAGAAGTAAACGGCTGCACAGAGATAAATGCTGCAATTCCAGCTTGTAACCAGCTATTAAGAACGTGAAAAAAGTTCAGTCTATTTGCCAAATTTTAATGACAGTGACCCCATTTATATAGCCATGTGCTTGAAAGCTAGCAGGTATAATTGCGCCAGGAAGATAGTGATTAGCATGTGATAAAGAAAGATGTCTAATTGCATGATTTAAGACAAATTGATAACAGACAGGCCACAGCTCACTGTCTATGGCTGTTAGACATGTAGAACTGCCTGCACTGCTCCTTCATCTGTGACATTTTGTTTATCACTCTGCCTGCTGCTACCCAGACAAATAAACCCTCTGGGACCATTTGATGCTGTTATTAGGTTTTGTGCTTGAATGCATAAGGGTCCCTGGAAGGAAGCAAGGATTCTAGTTACTATGTAATCTAACAGACAAACAGCATCAAAATTGATGTTCAGCTTAGCATGGAATTCTGGGCTAATATCCAGGAATTTGCCAGTGTACCTGGACATCCTTCAGTTATTCTTTAGCATGCCTCTTTCTTTTCATCTCAAAGTCAATGGAATTTTTAGTTTTGGTAGGGTCTGTTTTTTTTGTGAAGGATAGAGGGCATGGGACAAAATATTTTCTGGCTACAGAGCTGTCAAAAGCACAGTCAAGAATAAAATGGGTTCATAAGCAACAAGGGCTTTGGAGGCCATGAAATCAGATTATTTCCTTAAATGACAATATTAGGGTGGAGACAACCAGGGAAAAGCTTTGGTGGGCATGAAAGCAAACTCAAAGTCTGAATCCCCCTAATTCAATCTAATTTGACCACTGAACATCCAGCAGATAAAATGTAGAAAAGGTGTGTTTTGAAGTGTGAATCAGCTAATTTTTTATACCCACTGAAAGCATCTCCAAAAAGGAGACATAGATGGCTTCTGTGTGAGGCTTTAATTGTTGTGTTTTTTTTTTAATTTTTTGCCTTTTGTTTTTTAACCTGGAAGAATAAACGAGTATTGCAATCAATAATGAGGATTGTGTTAGTGTAGATCAGACTTTGATTTGGTGTATGCAGCTAAAGGAAATTTGCTTCCTTCCCCTTCCCTTTTACAACCAACTGTATAAAGTAAAAGTCTGGACTAATTCCAAGGGATTAAACCAATTATGATAAATAGCTAAATTTGTGAATATGTAGAATCAACTGATCATTGCATAATTACTTATACCCCCAAGGCTATGGTAAAAATGTGGCAGCAGAATCATCGTTATTTTCGTCACAGTAATTATAAATCATCATAGTTGCATTCTTGCAGATATGGCTGGATAAATGCCACCTGAAACTCTGCCTTCTCTCTGTGTCTCAGATTTGCTTCTCCACTGTCCTATGAATTTAAGATATTTTTACACATATACATATGTGCTCTGCATGTTTGCCAATAACTCTTGAAACCTGCCTTAAATATCTGTGAGTCTTTAATTTCATAGGAATATTCCTTGCAGATCACCAATTCTGTTAACCTTTATAGTGATGTATGCATAACCACATGCACATATTTCTCAGGCTGGAATAGCACACATATTTTACAGGGCTATAACCAAATAATGTCCATGGACATAAAACAGTGTCCATAAACAGTGATACCATTATAAGCCTTCAAATACTAAGGCTAAGCACTAAATGCTGACCTCCACCTTGGCAGAAGGAAAAGAAGAAGCAAAGTTAGGTGAAGGATAGTGTGAAATCAAGGCTTTATTCCATGGCAATCTGCTGTTGCTGCAGTTTTAAAAATCAGACTGCAGATATGCATTTGCTTCTAATGGCTCTGGCCATCCACAAAGAGTAGACATGAAGAAAGGAAGAAAGGCCCTCAAGATGAACAAACTGGCAGAGAAACCATTTTCTAGGGAAGAAAGGAAAAAAAAAAGAGAAAAAACAAGCTCCAGAGAAAATAAGACAACTAAGTAAGTAACTTTCAAGTTCAGCAAGTACGTAATTGCAAAGCCCCAGTCTACAATATCTTATGTTGAGCACCTAATTACAGGTGTGGGATGAAATCGTGGAACCACTGGAAATTTTATTACAGAGTTATGTGGAATCAACATTTCAGATTTCCTCATTTCTAAATTGCAATGCTTCATGGCTCATTCTGTAAATGTAAATGCATGAGTTAAGTGCCCATATGTTTGCCAGATCACGGGCTAAAACCTTCATTCAGATGAGTAGTTACTTGTACCTAAATAACCTCACAGGGTTTAGAAAGCACTGTTCAAAGTCAGTTAGCATTTGCTTTAAGAAGAGGTAACAGGAAGTGTCCCACTAAAAAGGAGGTATTAAGAAATCCCAGAATCTCTATAACTACCTTTAGATCCTTTTCCCCTTGATAATTCCCACTGAGAAATTAAACATACCTCTGAATTCCACAAATAAAGGCTATCTAGGTTAATCCCCACTATCCTCTTCACTATAATATATACTCCAGCTGGAGAAGCAACCAAAACAAAGGCAGTCTATTGTGTCCCAGTCAAGTGGGACAGAAGAGTAGTAAAAGGAAAAGGTAAAATGAGAGAAGAAGAAAAGAAAAAAAGAGCATTAAGGATAAGGCGTGAATATGCCTTTTTCATTTCTGCAGTACTCAAAACTCCCCTTTTCCTGTGAGGAAATTCAGGCAACACATCCAGAAGCTACTAGACATGACCTCCATGGCCATCATATTTCAGTCAGTCTCTTAAAGGGTGGCTATCTTTCCCTTTTTTTGTGCATATTTTAATGAGTCCCACAGGTTCTGCAGGTAGTGGGAAAGCAGAGTACATCAGAATGTTTTCTCCTTGCTATAGTATCTGAACTTCAGGTTTGCTGCCAACAAGGAGTTGCTACCTGTAAATGTGTCAGTCATGAACTACGTGACTGCGATACAAATCACAACTACTTCAAATTTGTGAAATCTTCCTATAGGGATAGCCCTGGCTTTGGCTGACTGAGCTTTGTTATGGTTTGTTGGGTGTAATTTTTTAATACTAAGTGCTCTCTAAAAAAAGTCAGCTGCACACTTCAGCTGTCTGCACTGATGTAATGAGGAACTTGGGTTCTGAGTCGGGGATCTAACTCTGCATTAGACATTACAAAACTATTCTCAATACTAAAACCAAGAGTTTTGATCTCCCTTTCAGAGGCAACAAAACCAAGAAAAGGCTGCACATTTCAGTGCACTAATCTCAAACCTTCTTCAGCATAAATTATTAATGGATTTGGTAGTGTGCTTGTGAATTTGTAACAAGAAACAAGCAGAAGTTAGAAAGTGTAAAGATATTAGAGAGTGCTTATGAAAAATCACATATTTGATGTACATATTGTATAAAAGCCTGAATACATACATCTGTAACACAAATTATAAGCAAGGAAAACTACCCATTGTGAAGATACATAATGAACAAAGTGACAGATGCTTGAACAATGATTCCATTGCAAAACAATGTAGAAGCCATGATGTGGAAATCTCTCCTAAATCTCTATAGAATAGTTTTTATCCAGAGACTGCTTTATGGGAACAATACTGATGTGTGCCCTCTTCCTCGGAGAAAAAGTCTTTTCCCTGAAGTACTGTGTGATGCAAGAAGGCAGTATTTGTAAGGTATCCTTCAAGAGCATGATTCTTAGTATCTGCTCTCCTGACTAAAATCTATCTCTATTAATTTACTGAGTAAAAGATCACAGAAGGCTTCTTGGGAGACATGTTTTCAGTATTTTTCCTTTCCTTATCATATTTAACTTTTTTTAACTGAATCCTAAATGAGAAAGCATCTGCTGAGCATATGGAATTTACAAGTATTACCATTAATGTATACTGCTAACATTAGGATTTTTCCAGCAGGCACACACATATTCTAACTGGCATACACTCTTGGTCTGAAGGACTCAGCAAGGAGAGATGAATAACTGTGGACCATCTCTGTAGTGCAGCATGAGCATTTGTGCCCAGAGGAAAACAGAGGTTAGAATCCGACACAGAGGATGTAAAGCACACTCTAGATGTAAATAAAGTCACCCTGTGTCAGCAAACTGTATAACAGAAATACAAAATCTGGATCCAGAACACAGACTGCTGCTTTCTCTTGATACTCCAAGTGAATTCCCGCCCTGCAATCTTAAGAATCTCAGTTTTCCCCCAAAGCACCCAGAGAAAAGGTTTGAAAGCATCAGCCAAAATTGGCTATCATGCCAGTGCCAAGAGGACCTGCACCTCTTGGATCCATGGATCCCCATGGATCCAAGGAGAGTGAATAGAATTGCTAGTCATTGCCAGAATTGCTTTAGTCTTTAAAACAGCTGCCAAGCAAAAAGGTGTAAAGCTCTTCTGGATCAGCTTTCCTAAATTAACTAGGACAAGTTTGGATGCTTTCTTGACTTTGTATCAAGACAAAGACTGTCCTGAGTCAACCATGACATGGATTTTCAGATGGTAATTCTAATTTCCAAATGGAAGTTATTGTAAGTTAAATAATAATTTTTGCAAGCTGAACCTAAACTTGAAATACTCCAAGGCAAAATCCTTCCACACAAATTCTCCAAAAAGTCTAACAAACCTCATCTTGAGTCAGCTAGAATTTTCTCCAGAGAAGATTTGTCCATTCTTATCACTCATATGGGAGTCTGCATATTTAAAATAAAAATGTGGCTCACATTTAGTTTCTCTGAGCACAACAGTTGACTAGTTTTAATTCGAGTCAAATCTCACCTCTCCTTCAAGCTGTAAAGGTGTCTATATATGGAACCTTTCATCATGTTTCCAGAGCTGCATTTGTACCTTCAACTCTCAATATTTAAGAATATTTATTCCCTGAAGGGTAAAAGTCCTTCAAGTACTGCTATGTCAGGATTTACTCTTTACTTTGGTTTTCTGAAGTTTATTTTCATGTTTGATTACTAACCCCATAAATGTTAACTAACTCCAGTAGAGCAGGTGTAGGCAGCTCCCCTAAAGTGTCAGACACACATAAAAAAATTTCAGTTACATTAAATTTCAAAGGAACATGGACAGGCTTATTCATTCCACAGACAAATTTTGTTCTTACTTATTTGTACCTCAAGGGATCTTCTAAGGACTTCTATCTTTCCCTATTCCCTGAGAAACATCTTTAAGAGTCAAAAGTACGATTGTTATAATAACCTTCAAGATTAGTGATTATGTAAGTGTTTTGAAAGTTCTCATGCACTAAAATTTGGGAGTCACCGAAAGATCTAAAATATGCACTACACATGTGGAAAAGCAACATATTAAAAGAGGTCCTTCATAACAAGAATAATAACTGAGTTATTTTTTTAAATATCACTATTTTCACTAATTGTTCTTTGTTTTATAAATAGGGAAAAGAGCTAATAAAATATATTCAATATTTATATTGTTTCTATATTAATCATAAAAGAAATACTGTTTCCAGACTTGAAATATCCCAGCACAGGCATGGGCAGTTAAAAAAACATAAATCTCATAAAACTAATTTCTTAATGACAATGAAAACAAATAATTTTAAAGCTCTTTATGCAAGACAAAACTCCCTTCTTCAGCCAAAAAAAAAAAAAATCCATATTAGCTGAAATGACTAGGGGTTTGGGAGGAAGGAATTCTGCAAAGATCATCTTTCCAGCTCTGTAAAGATGATGTCACTACAGAATTTCTTAGTTTACATAAAAGCAAAAAAATATTACTTATCAGACAATTCTAATTGTGTGCCTACACTTTTTTTTTTCTTTTTTTAATATATAACAAGGTCATCTTAGCTTACACATCAGTGAAGAAGAAAAAGCAAGAAAAGGCTTTGGCACCTGAATTCATTCAAGGAAGAACATTTCATTATCCTCACAGTTTGGGGATCTCTGATGAGAAAGGACCCCAGAGACAGCAACAGGCCCCCAGTCAGACCATAAAAGAGCAATGCGGCAGAATTTCCACACGACCAAAGACACTTGCAGAACATGGGACCTTTAACAAATAGCCTAAGAAAATTAAACTTTTAATAAATCGGGGTCCACCCCATAAATCATCTGGACCTCTGTTCCCATCTTCCCATTCCTGCATTGCCACTATGCAAAGATCCAATCTTAGTTCTGGAATGACTTTCTGTGAAAACAACACTTTTTCAAGGAAGTACCTCAGAAACATTTTGTAGGGGCCTCTCTGCAGCTGATGAGTGCAGGAAACACTGGGTACATTAACCCAAGCTGGAATACAAATCTGCTAACCAAGGAGAAAAGAAGAGGATGAGCAGAAATGAAAAAGCCTCAGTTTCTGCTGCTGCTGACTGAAGGTGCAATGAAACTGTTCTTCATTCCATCTTAGATACCAAAGCCCTGGTCACTGACTGTAGCTCTCTACCTCTCCATCTGTCTCTGTCTTCCCTCATCTCCATTCCTCTCCTTTCTCCTCTCTCCAATCACTTTACAAGTATGTCTCATCACTAAACCTGGTGTCTACATAAAATCAGACCCCTCTGCCAGTCCTGGAGGGGTTTGCAATGGTTTGTTCATTGCTTGCCTCTCTCTCTCATGTACAATTTTCACTAGCCACAAGCAATAGGTTTCTATTTCTCTGCTCATGAACTTCTCACTACAGGATTAATCCAATATTTAGAAAGGGCTCAGAGCTAAATCAGTACAATCTTGTAACAGTTACTGAAGACCTGAACACTACAACTCAAACCAGTTTATTTATTTGGATTGATCTTATCTACTACTGAATCAGTAGAAGTGAAGTGACACACTTTTCAGCAGCAGGAAATGTATCTTATTTTACAGTACATAACAGTACAATAAGAGTACTCTTGTTAGTTGGTTCCCCACAAAAGAATTGGCTTTTCAGACAGCTAGAACCACTCATTTGCTCCAAAAATGTACCAAACCACCGCAAAGAAACTCACTGAACTCTGCAGACATATGGATTACATACCTATTTGTTCTATATTTATTCAGAATTTATAACAGCACCTATTTAAGGCTTCAAATGTCATGGAACATAATTTGCAAACAAAAATAATGAAACTTGGTCTATATAATAGATATAAAAGAGTTGCTGGCTAAACTCCACCATCTAAGAGGAAATGTCCCCTATTTTTCACATTAGCCATCCTAGCGTTTCACAAAAAAAAAATTTCTGTCTTAATAGATGCCTGGAGGGGAAACAACAGCTTTCTGACTGTGGCAAACAAAACTGCTAGAGATGACTGGAAGGCATCTATGTTTTGGGACCAGACATCACCAACCAGACCCATGCCAACCACTCTTCCCATTCTAATCCATTATGGCCAATACTGTGGAGTTGCGCCCTATAGATGCTAGCACAAAAGCAGCAGAGAGACACGATCATGGACAATATCCAGGATGTAAGAATGAGAAATTAGAGAACACTTCTCAGCCTTCCTGAAATGGTTACAAAAAATATGCATTTCAGGCAATTTGCAAAGGTATAAGACTGGGAAGTCAGTAACAGCACAAACTGTCAATAACCGTGGTTTTTGCAATTTTTTCTGGGTCAGAGTGAATTGCTGCCAAACACCATGAACAGAGAATTCCTGAGGACACTGCTGATGGATAACATGTTAATATCAGCATGAAATTATCTAGACTCCACCTTGATATCACTTTACAGTTTATCAATGATAAAAGCACATTATAAGGTCATGGAATTCATACCAAATTGAGTTAGCTTAAGGCTAACTCCAGTATCTTGACAGTAAAGGGTTATTTGAAATCTAAGTATATCCATTTTGTTCAGACATAAATCCATACAGAGTGCACTTAACAAATACAGATATACTGACGCTTTGAATTATCCTCCCAACAGAAGAACTGCCCTGGTGATATCAAGAAAGAGAGGTTTCCTGAGAATGTACTCGGGAGGCCACATTTGCAGCAGCTCAGTATGTGAAACCACAATTAGAAGCAAATTAATAACATCCAAACAGCATCTCAGAATCAGGCAGTCTTAAATCCGAATAGTCTTAATTATAACAAAGGGATAATGGTTGACTCTTCAAAATCTCTAATAACATAGCAATGAAAACTTCTGGAAAACCTTGTTTCCCTGCAGCAAGACTGAATTGCTTTCTGCATTCCTACTTGAAAGTAACTATTGGCTTTTTGTTGTTTTTTCTTTTCTTAGAGCAAAGGTGATGGGAAAGGAAATAATCCACAGATACTTACTGCTTAACACCTATTTGACTGGCAATAATTACTCTACATAAAGGAGTTTAAATATATCTTAATACTAGTATAGTAGGAAGCATTGTAACAAGACAAGCAGAAACTCATTCTCTAACCCAAGCAAACAATGTGGGACTTCTCATTACCACATGTGGAAATTTGCTCTGGTCTTGCTTGGACGGTGTTAGAACTGGGAGCTAAAAGATGCTTTAGAATAAATTAGCACAATTATAAATCTGACAAGAAGATTAATATTCTAACTATGTTCACAATAATTAACTCACCAAAACAGTTCCAGAGTCATTATCCAGCTAGGGTGGAATGGGAAAGTTTACAGCACCCCTGTAGATTTATAAGCCAATTAAGGGTGACCCTCCTCTAGACTTCATTAGAAAAGCCTCTGGTTCAGCAAAAGCTCACACGTGCAAGCAAGAAGTTTCCCAATGAAAGGGAATGCAAGGGATCTTTGCCACCTCTATTAAACACTTTCCCTGGTCCCCTGGAAATTACACATTCCTAATGCATCCTCAGCCTCCTGCCAACTCTCCAACCCTTGCACAGCATCCTCACACCTGTGAGAAGCACGACACCACTGGGGCACTGCTACAGGAGGGGAGCTCTGCTTTATTCTCTGCATGACCAAGGTGTCTTGGTCCAACACCACAGGAGCACTTCAGATCTTCTGATGCAGCTCTGAGGTTGCACAGAGCCATCTTCTGCCTTCTACATGCCATGGACAGCAGATTTATTAGAATGTTCACCAACCAAGGCAGCTGATACCAGCTGACCATTACTAACCAGCACACTCCTGCACATCACTAAATGTGCATGGGACTGCACAGAGTGTGAACTATCTTCTTGCCATCTATGCCATTTTCCCTCTTCATTGCCTTTCTGCACTGATTCATTGTTCTAATATAAAAGCCTCTCTGCCACTGTCAGAGAAGGCTCCCTTTATCTCCAATTCCACAAGCTCTCCTTCTCCTTTCAAAACTTTGTATAAAGAACATCTCTTTTCTCCTTTTGTTGCATACATCTATGCTTGTGTCATCCCTTCCTTTGTGCCTTCCTGCATAATTGTGTTTTTCAGCTTTGTAAAGTATTTTTCAATATAGATAGCATAAAAATTGCAATCTAAAATGAAATAGCATTGTATCACAACCCAGACTTTTTTTCCCAGTAAAATACACAATTTGAACTGACTCAAGCTGTGATGTGTATGCAGGTAAAGCAAATTCTGAATTATTCAACACTTAAAAACACTGAAAAATCATTTACTTGTTACAAGCAATAAGATTTATGTTTTATGTCTCCCAATCAATAGCTAGTGTGTCCACACATAGCTGATTTATCTATATTGAAAATATAATTATAAGTCTAGTTTGCTCTGAACCACAGAATCCTTTTGTAACAAGATTATTTAAATACAAATGGGGTTGGAAAATTGGTTTTAAATGGCTAATCTGTCTTGTCTTCAACTCCAGCTGCAGAATTTACTAACATCATAAACACAGGCTGAGTGAAAACTTAAAAGGTTTTCTGATTCTCCCCGCGATCTGTCTATACAGTCCTCATTAACAGGGAAGTTGATGGGAGCTGTATGCAAGCTGGGAGAGGAGGATAATAAGCCTTGTAATCTCTATAAAGAGAAAGGGATTTTTACTGGTGATATGTCATACGTGCTGGTGTGAAAACATCTGTCTTATTGGCAGCCCAATAAAGAATTTATGTGCCCAAGTCTCCGATGCACTGCAGAACATCTCTGCCATATGGGTGGACCAAACTTATACCCACAACAAATCCTCAGAGCATCAGAGCACCTGAATAGGGACCATCAGACATTTTTGGGATCATTAAGAAAAATTTCATCTGGACAGATTTACTTGGGGATTATTGAAGGTCCACCTGCCTTCCTGCTGTCCCCACCAAATGTGGTTAATGCCCCGGTGATATGCAGCAGGAAAGGCTGGGCCAAGCATGCTCCTCCAAGAGAGCACTGCAGTTTCACCAAGTGGGAATACACCATGGCTTTCTCTCTGAGTCATGCACACAGGCTGGGAGAAAATGCACATCAAATCTGACTTGGGTTGAATAGAAATAAAGGATTGGTAACTTGCCACCTCACCCTGATAGAGGAAACTACTGGCTTAAATCATCCTTTGACAGAACATCCCATCCACCCCGGGGAAAAAAAAAAAAAAAAAAAAAAACAACAAAAAAAACCAAGGGAAAATGCTGTGTTTAACTGTTAATTTTCTTCATAGCAATGTAATTGGTATGGGGGTCTGGTTTGGGTTTGTGCTGGAAACAGTCTTGATAATTGAGGGATGTTTTCATTCCTGCTGAGCAAAAAACATCACTGAACCAAAGCCAGCACAGACAGAGATCCCCAAGTCTGGAACTACCCCACTTGTGACAGATTGGTACAGTGTACAGTGCCACAGATTGTGACAGTGGAGGCTACCCTGGGGGGCTGCTTTCCCAGCCCTGTGAAATGGTCAACTACCTTAAGTCAAGGGCAAGGGTTCTTTCCTCGGGGTGTGCAATGCAGAACTTCCCTTACAGCTATTCAAGAGTCAGATGTCCAGGACAAGCACCACGTTGTGCTTGTCCTCATTTCATCCAAGGGTCTGAAAAAACCTTTAACATTCAGCTGGACAGCACACTTCTATGTTTCTCCTTAGCTGGAAAAATCCCTAAGGAAAGGATAACTGCCAATAAAAGAGGAACACTGCATAATTAGAAATTATAATTCTATACATGCTTCTGAAAGCCTCTTTGGCTTTCCTCTTTGTGCTCTGAATGGCTCTCTAGATCTAATTTAATTCAGTGAAGAAAATCCAAAAGTGCCATGGAAAAAAAATCAACTTTTTCTTTAGTTAGAATAAAAATTGTACAGAAGGACTTCTTGATCTTCATTAATTCCATGGGTAGGCATGCAAGTTCCTAAGCGTTAATGAGACTTGCCCGTTTAGGTGGACTAAAGTGTCTAATGAAATGTCAAATGAGCCCACTTTGGATTTACATTATCATATATTTCCACCAGGAAAGTTTGGTGAGGCATCCTAACAAACCTTTCAAGCTCTCTGGGAACATGGAGCAAATGGCTCTTCTGGACTAGAATTACATTACTGGCTCACTTGGTCAGGGTGACTCCTAGAAACTAAGGTAATGGGAAAATTATCCAAATTCTTTTTTTCCTTTTCCACACTCAAAGTCTATTTCATTTTTCCTCAATTATATAGAGAATTATCCTCTGTAGTCTATGGTGGTTTCTATTAGAAACATGTACAAAAATTATCTCTCCAAAAAGCAAGCATCCATGTCTGCTGAGGCTTTGGAAGTTGTGTCAGTTTCTGCCCTGAATCAACTTCATGCCTGATCACTCTAGTAAAACAAGAGAGCCCAAGTTGCTCATAATCCTAATTCATTGTTAAATGCTGCTAGGCTTGTTCTTACTCTCATGTGCAATATTAGGTGCCAGAAAAGAAACTCCTAAATTGAATCCTTACGGCATTAAGATTTGCTGTGATAAATTCTATTTGTCTTTTCAAGTTTCCCTTTATGAAGAAAAATTTAGGGAAAAAAATGGAAATTCAAGTGTTTCCAGAAAGAAAAGGACTGAAAAGTTTGACATGTAATAAAAAATTAATTTGCCCTAATACAAAATGTTAACAAGCCACATAATATTTTCAGGCAAAGAAGCACTTAACTGACACTAAATCTGTAAAAATATCTGTCTGGATTTCAGATTCCCAGGATCTGGGAATACACTAAATGACTTCCAGGAGTGGAAGTCAAGAGACAGATGACATTATCAATATATTCAGTCCAAATTCCACTGCTTTTAAATATATATACACACACATACATATATACATACATATATATATGTTTATGTATCTATCAGAGCAAAGACAACTTAAAATAACATTTTAAGTGACATGTGAAGCACTTGACAAATTTATGACAATCTTAGGACCAAAGTTGCTTTCCTAAGGGAAGAAGGATTTCATTAGCTTTGCCTGAATCAAGCCATGATAAAGCAAAATGATGATACCATGGATTTTAGATGCACAGAAGTTCACCTCCCTATACATGCATCTCCACTGCCACCACACACTTGGGGAAAAATTAAGCAGCCCTTCTCCCCATTCCTGCTGTATCCCAGCTCTCATCACTCACAGTCATTATGTTCTGGAAGCAAAATATGTTTTTGTGACACAGCATTTAAGCAAAGTATTAACCAAAGAAGAAACATAAGTGTACTTGTACCTTTACACGCTCCCCTTTATTTTCATGAAGAATCTGTTTCTTTTAATGCCACATATTTTCATGCTACCAGGGTTATTGATGCACAGAACTTCACCACATAGCATGGGGAGAATCTGACCAATTTTTTTTTACCCATTCACTAACAACTGACGTTTTCTGTACAAAAGGAAAGCTTGTAAACTTTTCCATCCACACCTGTGGTGCCACTTCTGCCCCCATGCACTCCTACCAACAGCACACACTGAACTTGTGACATAGCAATGGCCAAGTCTGCATCAAAGTATTAGAAAAAGCCTTGGTTGCTTTTAGTGTGTCTCCTAAATCATCCCACAAGCCATGCTCCAACTCCAGCCTTCTCCAGCTGAGGAGCAATTTACCACCCATCTTCCTCAGCATGATCTCGCTTGTTCTGGCCAAACACGTATAAGGCATAGAATTAATTTTCATCTTTCCTGGAGAAGCACGAAGGTGATTAGCCCCATTTACCCTGGTGTGCCTGAATCAGAGCCAACCAGGCACAAAAGCACACAGGTCATTTTAAGTGCCCTGATCATCCTCGTAGTCTGAGAAGCAATGTACTCCTGAGGGCCTAAGCTTGTATTACACAGACAGTCGGTGACATAACCCATTTAGATCAAGCACCCCGTGGAGTCGCTCAGGCCTGCTCTCTCACCACTGCAGCACTCCTCAGCTGTGAAACCAGAGCTGCTTCTCCAATCACCCAAACGAGCCTGACCCAGGGAGCTCTGGGGCCAAAGGCACTGCCAGTTTGGACCTACCCACACGGCGTCGTCCTGTCTGTACTGCTTCCAGTTGCGGCCGGTGTCGCTGAACATCAGCGCGTAGGCGGTCACCCAGTCCGAGCTCCCGAACCTGCCCTGCGTGGCCACCGCCACGACCTCCACTCTGTCCCCCAGGTCAACCTGCAGCCACTGCTGCTCGCTGGACTCCAGCGGGGACCAGCCACCAGCTCCTGAAAGATTGGATGGGGACAATTTAGATGACAATGACAGCACAAAAAAAATTATGCTCGATAAAGAACCTTTAAATGATTTCAGGTCATCACAGAGGATTCTACTTGAGCATGCAGCTGTTTTCTCATATTTTACTATTAGGAAATACACTACATGAGGTGTGCTTCCATCAGGTTATCTCCATTAACCTAAAGCTCATGAGGAATTTTGAATTTCTAAGACATTTTATGGAAATGTACTCTTTTTCAGCTGTACAAATATCAGTGAGGTTGGCACATGCTCAATCACAAAAAAAAAAGAAAATTCATATCTATTCTCTCCTTGCAGTCCTGGGAATGTAAACTTGTAACTTGCAGTTTGCTTTGATATTTTCCTTTTTTATATGTTCTGAAAGAAATACAAAATGTTAGTTATTTTTATTTGAGCCTTATTAAGTATTTGAAAGAATGTTTAATTATAGCTTATAAATGCATTTCAGATAATTTGTTGTAAAGCTAGAAACCATTTGATTGAACAACTAAAAGGACTGCCTTCACACTGGAAAGCAGGCTGTCTCTGACATGAGCTTGTAATTCATGTTTGTTCTTTAAAAGTAAAGATTTGCACTGTCCCTTGAATTCCTTCAGAGGTTAAACAGGCCTGTGGCAACACCAAGCCAATGAAACAGAACTGCAACCACTGCTTGCATTTTACCACTTTCCTCACTACAATAAATGGCAGAAAATGGAAGATTATGATTAAAAAGCAAGTCATTCCAGACTGGAATATATTATTTTATTGTCTCCTGCTTTCTTTTACACCCTAAAGTTACAGGCTACGTTTATTTTCCTTTAACTTGTTTCTCCTTGCACACATTTATTCTCTGCATACACCTGGTGGTGAATTCAGCTTCACCAATAAGCAACCAATGCAGCTATGAAGAACACCACCATCAGCCAAGCAGCCAAGACAGCAAATTTTGAGGCTGCCACTGCTTCTGCAACCAACACCTTTTTGTTTTGTCATTATTAAGAAAGTTTGAAAAAGGACTCTGGCATGTCTACAGTGAACACAATCACATTGGGAATAAAATTGAACACATCTGTCTCAAATTTGCTCTATGAAAAGTTCATTGAAGTAAATAGAGTTGAAAAATTAATAAATGTGGTTTTTATCAATTAACTCAATTTCAGTAACTCTGTACTTATTACAAATATCTTTTTTTTTTTCCTGGATGGTATTGTACTTTCCAACTCACAACTGAAATCCCTTTGTCCAAGAGTAGGTGTTAGAATTGTCATAATTACAATTTATTAATATAGGATTTACCTGAAATCCTGAAATTGAACCAGATCTATTCCATACCTGCATTGTTCCTGCTTCCCTGGATGACTCAGCCTCCCTTCTTCTACAAGAACTCTCCAGGGAAAAGAGTTTGCAACCAAACCAACATATATTGCTTCTTAGTGCCATGATTTACCCTCTTCAATCACAACAGAAGTCTTCATCATCACTGATTATTTTACCTGCCTTAAATAGAATAATCTGTCCTATGAGCATGCCATGAAACACCTAATGAGAATACCAGGAATTTCATCACTGATTTCTTCTTCAACTGCTTTATAGCTCTTTCCACTCCATACCTATATATAGCTTATATAAGACTAAAAAGCCTCCTGTTAAAAGTCCTAACAAGGTTATCTCTTATACCACACTTTTTTATTTTGATATTTTCAGTGCCATATAGAAAGTATGTTGTCTACCTTTAAGGTACAAATTACAGAGCTGTATTCAAAGACAGCAAACTAGAGATTTCTCCTACACACAATTGTGACTATTGCACAGAGGAACCAAGGGCAAACTTCCTTTGGATTGTAATATCCAGTATCTAAAATAGACTCTGAACACAGTAGTTGCTGCCTTTTTTATTCCAGGAACTGATATAAAAAATCTGCTTCAGAAGTTCTGGCAAAGTTGTTCCATTCATGACTCAAAGGAGTCTATTCTAGATGTTTTCAGCACATATTAAAATAAAGTTGGCATTTTCAACTTTCCTTCATTGAACACAAAGAACAACTAAATAAAGGAAAATAACTTATAACAAAATTATTTTGTGAGTTTTCCATTAAAAAACACAAAAAGTTTGCTTTCTATGTTCTAGTTTATACATAAATTCTTAAGCCAAGCCTGTTAGCACAGATGCTTCCCAGTAATATGTCAAACATCATAACTAAATATCTACTTTAGGCTTTCTCCCTTCTGCTGCTAGAGGTGGCAGGAATGTGATACACTTTCAACAAAACTATTTGGCTTCACTGTGCACTGCTATTTTTCAGCTTGAGCACAACACCACAGGCTTCTAATTTCAAAGCAGACAAATGATACACACTGAACAGAAATTTGGGAGATCTGTGCTGAACCTGAGCCCTAAAATCATAGATTGCATGGTATCTCTGAACTGCATCTCTCTTTACATGACAAGCACATTTGTCTGCTGGGAATGTCACTCTTTAGATGCAAGCACTGCAGACACAGCACTGCCACCTGCTCGTAGCATCACCTCTCCAAAGCTGCTCTTCCAAGAAAGATTATCAGTTACAGGCCATGACTTCACAAGAACAGCAGCTGCTTAGTATTTTTTTTTCCTGTGGAGAAGCAAGCCCACTGTGTTTCCCCTCTCCCAAACCTTCCCCCATTACCATTTTCACAGGTGGACAGTAATTCTACTGTGAGTAAGAATGGCAGCTAAAATGCCTGCAACAGCAAAGCTGCATTGGCTGCATGACTGAGGGCAGAACTGAAGCTTTTCCCACTGGGCCTCTCTCACTTCTGCTAGTAAAGCAAACATGTAGCTTCTGCTTGCTTCTGTGGTTATCCCAAATCCTCACCAAATACTGCTGTAAGAGCCAAAAATCAATAAATGTTCTTTTTCCTCCACATTTTCTCCGTCATACAGAGTAGGTGGCACAAGGGATTCTGGCATTTTTTCCAGCAAAGTCTGCACACTTCTCTTATGCACATCGTTCCTGACAGTGTGTCAACAACCCATCCTGTACTTTTTTTTAGTAAGTAGCAAAAAACCACAACCAAAGCAGAGCAACTATTTAGAGCCCTTTGCTCCTCTACCTGCCTTGATGCTTGCCCTGTGGACTGTTTGCCAGCACAAGCCCAAGACAAAGGTCAAGAAGGCTCTAACAGGAAACAACACGGGCTACTGAAGACTCAACTTACAGGATATCAAGTCCTCTGAACAGGTACAAGCATAACCCAACATCTTTTTCCTGCAATTGGGCACAAACATATTGAAGAGGACCATATGACTTTTATTAACTGTGTTATAAACTCAAAGCAGACAAAAATTTCACTTTGATTATGCCTATCAGATCTGCACATGTGTTTTAGGTGTGTTAAGATGTTCCATTGTGTCTCACATAAAAACGAGAGAGGCAGGAGGCTCAGTATTTCCCCTTTCTGCCCACCAGGTTCCCACTGGCATCAACAGGATTCTGCACATTCTGCTATACCATCATTCCTCACAGCTCACACATATCACATCCTCTGGGCATCATTTCAAAGGAGCCATTCAACATGTATGGTATAGGGAAAATACCCCAGTGGGGAAACAATACCACAGGAATCTGATATATTGTTCATATTCTCCATGACAACAAATCATAATGTTACAAATATGCAGAGAGCAAGGATCTGATGGTTTCTCAGTTGGAAACCCATATGATTCCAAGAAATATGATCAAATACTTCTGTTTCTTTTTCAGCCTGTTTGTACATTTTGCCATAGTTGTTTCAAAAATTGCATTTAAGCCCAGTGTTACACAGTCAGTGCTTTTTGATGTTCCCCAGGGCTGCTCAGGATGCCCATACTTATTTGTAGTTGATTATTACAAAGCAAAGGGAATTATTATTTCCACCCTACCTGCCTTACAAACAGCTCAAAGGCTTTATATACAGCACTAAAAACTCCTGGACTTCCCACTGCAACTAAGTGCTTCCCTGCTGCAGAATTTTACTTTAATGCCCAGATCAAACACTTCCTGGCCATAAAATAAATTCTTTTTGACATTATATATGCTTTATATTCTCATACATAATTGTATATACTGACTATTCAGGCTGAGAGCTAATATGAACTGAAAAATCTTAGGTGATACAGTCATACTGTAGCAATTTTCTTATTATTTTTCATTATTTATTTACTGTATACAAAGAAGCTGATAAACCCCTCTCATGGGAAAATAATATATTTCATACCTCAGAATCATATTTATCAGAATTATGCTAGCTCTTTAGCATTACTAGTACAGATTTATCAGCATTTTAATTAAGTGCTTTCAGCTGTTCACACAAAGCTTTACTCAGGAGTACTCTGTGTTTGTTTTTTTTTTTAATGGCACATTCCAGTACTGCAGACCTTTTTTGTTTTAAACAACAGCCTTTTACTTATTGCTATCTATTACTGAATAAACTTGATGAATTAGAACTTTCTGTCAATAAAGGACTGGGTTATACTTTATAAATTCATCTTCACTTGTTGCATTCATGTTTACATTAACAAATATATTCATCTGGCTTTCTACCCAGAGGCTCTGTTCCTTGCAGCACTGTCTTATCAATTACAAGCAAAGTTAAACAAACTCATCAAACCATTCAATACTATCAGAAAGCCATAGCCCAGTCCTTGTTAAGAAATATTATTTCCTGTAAAGATATCTACTATTTGCATTCAAGTGACAGTCAAAGAAAGTTTCTAGAGCCACCATCTGCCACTGCTTGATCCTCCAACCCAAGATCAGTCATTGCTCTGTCAAGAGTAGACTTGTTCTCTTCACAGTAGCTGGTACAGGGCTAATTGTGCTGGAAGCAGTGTTGATAATACAGAGATGTGTCTGTTCTTGCTGAGAATTGCAAACACACAGGCCAAGGCCTTTTCTGCTCCTCACACCACGCCACTAGTGAGGAGCGTAAGGGTAAGCAAAATTTGGGAGTGGTCAGCTGGGACAGCTGACCCCAGCTGACCACAGGGATATCCCATCCCATACAGCATCATGCATCATTTACAGCTGGGGGATGCAGAAGGAGGAAAAGGGGGATGTTCAGAGTGATGGCTTCACTTTTACTCTTGTGATTCTCTGCCCCATCCCACCAGGGGGAGTGAGTGGCTGTGCAGGGCTGAGTTGCTGGGGTTTGTCCAGGACATGTGCCCAACGTGGGCCTCAAAGGGTTCGAGATAATTACAAATTTGAATGGAATGTACTAGACTGAATTTCCAGCTGTTACTGCTGGTTAGCTATTAATCAGCAGCTTCTGTGTTTGCCATGGGGCTTGCTTCCCTTACTGCTTATTAGAGCCTACTGCTCATTAGTAGCTACTTTCTGCTTTTGCTGCTCACTGTACTGCTTATCATCTGACTGCTGGGCCTGGGAACATCTTGATAACAGCAGTGCCCATGCTCCTGGGCTGGCAAATGGCCAGGGCATCTCTGCTTCTTCTGTGCACTGGGCAGGCTGGAACTCCAGTGTGAACTCAAGCCAAAGGGGTGGGACCTGTGGGTGAGTCTCTGTGGTAAAAGGACAGCCCGGGTGGAGATAGCCCTGTACTGTCTTTCTTTAGATTTATCAAATGGTGTTTGATTAAAATACACTTCAGGGATGTTTAAGAATGAAAATTCTGATTTATTTTCAATTAAAACTTTTTCTATTATTGATCTTTCTAGTGTTTCCTAAAATGAAATACATGTGCAATATGATAATACAGGTCTTTCCATTTTTAGAGGCTCCACCTTGGAAGTAAGATGAGAGCTGACAATCCGAATTTGCAACATGATGTCAAATGATGCCCTAAATACTGCCAACTTCTCCTTTCTGGTACTGCACTTCATATTCATAGTTCCACCTGGTATGTAAACTCATATGTGGACCTCAAACTTTCTTGATGGCAAATGTCTGCACAGCTGTTTTTCGTGTTCACTATTTCTGCCGAGTTGTATAAACATTGAATTCCACTGCAATTTTATACCTACTTGCTATTGACTTTAGCACATTTTAGAATAGGGTATCAAGCCTAATGACCTTTAAACTCTTAAAATATGGGAACGCATCCGAAGCAAAAAGACTGTCTGAACTTCCTTAATGATATCTCTACAAGAGAAGTGGAGATCTTCAAAATTAATAGAAGCTTTATATAATAAAGGAGGAAATAGCTCCTACATAGTGCACTCTCAGGGGCATAAATTAATGGCTCTATTCAGCTTGGCTCTGAATGCACTGCATGCAAACAGCACAGAAAGTTGTTCTTTGTAAAAGAAATTAAAACAAATAGTTTAGGTATTTTATACTGCAACCTTACCATCTCGCCTGTTGAGTTTTGCAAAGCTGGGACTGTGAGTACTGAAGAGCTCAGAGGAACTGGTAAGGGCAGCTGAAGGTAAGGGAGATACCAGTGCATCATCACAATTATCTAAAAAGGAAAACAAAAACACAAAACATCATATGAGCAACACATATGCCAACTTGTGCTTTCTCCAGGTGGTGCTTTTTCTACTTAGTAGACAGAGTGGACACACGGCACACTTGTGCTTGAATTCACATGTGAGAACTGAAATTAACCCTCCAGAATGTCCCAGTATGGTGGGACAGCAACTACATTGGAGCTGCTATTAAGACATCGAATGCTTACAAAAGTGGAAAATGTTGTCCTTTCAGTGAATGAGATTTGATTGTCTACCCTGCAGTTAAAGTAATATCCTGGCAGACCTTAGAGAACACCCCAGGCGTTCTGTGTCCACTACAGTTTTTCCATAGAACAAGTATGTAATGTAGGAGTTACAACTTCATATTTTTGTGTGGAAGTGACACACAGTGACACACAGGAACATGCCATGGCGACTTTTGCAACATGTAAAAGTGAGTCCCATGCTTCACAGGTGTCTCAGGCTGCACTAAAATCACAATATCTGAACATCTCCGTAATTTCGTCGCCAAGCTCACACAAACGTGCAGGGCCAAATTAGCCTTGTTCACCCACACAAGCAGCCTCTATGTTTCTCCCCTCTTTCTTTCATATTTGCTTTTGAGGACAGATGGGCTATGCTAATACTCAAATGGAATTTTTGAGCCCATAATGTTTGAACGGAGATGGAATTAAATAAAGTAAATTTTCTCATTACAATGCTGTCACATAAACACTCAAGAACATAGTGCAGGGTTTTAATAGGGCATAATAATAATAAACCCCTCTCATTTTTAATTGAATTTCCAATGGAGCAAACATGGACCTAATTACTGAAAAGGCCTGCAGGTCACCATGATCTCAGTCCACCACAGTGTTCTTGCAGTTTGCAAGGATTGGGAGGAGGTGGGGAAAGAAGGGCTACAAGAGACAATAAAAGCAAAACTTGCTTGATAGTTATGAAAATGAATTTAGATTACTCCAAACCTGAGTGACAACTTTTCTATATTGAGACAGATTACATTAAAATATTTCTCATCCCTTTCTACAGTGACTCTCTAAAACAACCCAGATGCTTTTGCAATCAAAATCCAGCTCTATATGAAAGAAAATCAATGCAAACAATGTAATTTATGTCAGTGCATTGAATGACAGATCTCAAAAAGCAAACTTCTATCCAAAACCCTTCCTATATCTTAGATAAATTAGGGACAAGTCTACATTGATGTAGTAGTCAGGAGGATAATTAGCTAACAAAACAAGTATCATGGTCCTGAGAAGATTCCCTATGACTTACACCCTTTGAATCTCAAAGATAACTTCTGAAGGTTCTGTGGTCTGCTTGAGGTCTCCTGGTACACCGTGAGATTGAACCAAAACTGTTCTATTCGGACTTAATCCCAAACAAAACACCTGTAAATGTAGGGTCTTAAATTCACTGTCACTCATGACCTGAACAGAGATTTAAAAACAAAGATTGGAAATGATGAGTTCATGAGGGCACTGAATTCACTCAAACTTCTGCATACTATATAACCAGCAGAGGGATTGGGACCTCTCAAAAGAAAGTCCAAAATCCTAGTGGACAGATCTGCATGACTATTCTGAAGCACTTAAAACATGAGGCTGGAAATAACTGAATGAAGAGATTTCACTTTTAGCACTGTCTAGATTGCTGACTCTCTTCAGCTCCCTGTGGTTGCTCCTGGACCATGAGAGAACTCAGCACACCAATCAGCCCGTGATCCAGTTGTCCACCACTGTTCCCCAAAGGTAGGATTACAGAATACCAAGTATCTCGGCATCATAGCAAGAGAAAACCATTTCAGAGCAACACATCTAAGGTTTTCTGGGACCTCTAGAGGCTCCAGGCTGAGAAGTGACAATTAGCTCCTGTAACTATGAGATGCTTTGTCTAAATTTCCATATCCTCTGCTTCTGTCCCAATGCACGTCCATCTGTATCTCTGCTGCTACAGAACTGCAACATTCATTTCCACACTTATTTTGCTTTGTTCTAAAAAGAAAGGGAAAAAAAAAAAAGAAAAAAAAACAGCTGAACTACAGCTATGAAACCTTCCCTGAATTAATATCTAACTATAAAAACATGTAAGTTTAAGGCTTCAGGATTTAGGACAGCATTAAAAAATTGATGATCGTTCTAAGAGCACCAGGACTAATACAGCCCAACTTTCAACAGATAAGAGTAACGATTGATTGACTCAGAGTACATGCAGGAATTTCCTCCAAGTGAAGATTATTTTTGAATGGATACTCAGACAAGATGCAGGGTCAGTCTTCTGCCCTTCACTGAGTCAAAACTAACTTTGCACTTAACCAAGAGCTTCAATGCACAGACCTTCAATGCAGAATATGGCACAGTTTCTACACGCCAAATGAAAATCCAGAGTACAGCAAAGTGCTCAGGGAGATGCACCAGTAAACTTGTACATGCACAACAATCCCTTGTCAGAAACCCAACAGATACACATTTGAGACTGATATTTCTTGGTAAAACTTAGCCAAAATAGGGTACAGAGTTCAAAAAGATGAGATGTGCATGCACAGCAAAGGTCATTCCATTAGCCCTGCTTTCATGAGAAGACAATATTGAAAAGCAAAGAAACCAACCACCAAAGCCATACCTCTGAAGATTAAAAAACTTTCCAAGAAAGGATGTTACTATCATGTTTCTTTTTGTCATGGATGCAGACAAGAAAGAGATGAAAAATTTTGTGTTTATGCAAGATCAGAGAAGACCCACAGTAAAACCAAAGGCAAAACCAACATATCCTGATTCCCAGGATACAATCCCAACACACACTTTTCAAGAGGCTTCATAACCCCCTCTTGATGTGACAGAAAAAAACCCCATTATTTCAGGTGCTCCACATTTACAGCTCCTTACCTATAGTTCCTGACCAATTTCTCCGTTTGCTTTAGAAGTTTACCTCTCAGAACAGAAACTTTGCTTCTGGGAGTTAACTGCATTATACGCCTATTAAAAACATTGCTTTTAACTGTGAATAATTCTACACTATAGAACCATTTAAAACATCTGGACACTCACAAAAGTGCATCTACTAGCCAGTTGTTCAGTTGTTTTCTCCTATGTTTTCCTTGACAGGATAATTAGCAAAGAAATAATAAAAAGGAGGGTCTAATTGTACCTATAAGCCAACTGTGTTATGCAAACCACACAACAATACAGATGTTGATTTGCATTTGAGAAAAGGGTGCTGACCTTGAACATGCCAGCTCTGAAAAACAGTTACTGACAGCATTTACAGTGCTATGAGTGTTATTAGAACTTTCCTAAGAAATCTTGCTTCTGGAATTAAGAAAAAGAGTTACATATATCAACCTGAATTTTCTGGGTTTTATTCACCAATGATTTTTAGAAAAAAACTATTAAATTAATAAATAAAAGAGGGGAAATTAATCTACTATCTTTTTTATTTTCATACTGTGAAATTGTTTTATTGATTGGTTTTGATTCTTTTCTTGTAGCTTTAATTACCCTCTGAACAGAAACAAAAAAATATCTTCTCCCTTTTTTTACAGAATGCTTTGGACAATCCCACAAATATAAATGTTATCAGTTCAAAATCATTCAAGTGACATTTAGACACTAACTCTTAGGCTTCTTTGAAACATGTCAGATAATACCAGCTTTAGCTAATAGTAATGGAAATGGAATTTTAGAGAAGGCCTTTTGCCTAAATACCTGATTAAGATTTGTATGTTGTGAAGGCCTTCAACATCTGTGACATGTATGAAAATGCTCCTGAAGAACAACAGGGTTCTCAAATACAGTTAACATATTACCAAAATAGAGCTTGCAGAAATCAGAGATTCAGACTAACTTTACTAGTTCTTCCGGGACACATTTCACACTGGTGTTGGTAGGCTTGGCAAGATTCAGTTTGTAACCTTCTTCAAGTCTGAGACAGCCTTCAGCAGCAGCAATTGGTACAAATTTAGAAAATGTCTGATTAGTGGGCACTGAAAAATCACAGACCCCAGAAACCCATCATGGTCACACTACTGATTCTTAGAACTGGTCCTCTGAATAGGATCAGTCCCTGGAACAAAGGCAGGGTCATTACAGACCCAAATTGAGATGTGTTAACAAACCTGTACTGCTCTAATTTCCCTGGTTTACCTGAAGAGCCATTGGGACAAAACACATTGATTTTCACTTGTGAAGGCCATCCAGAAAGGTCACTAACATTTCCTGAACAAAAGCTTTGGTAAAGAGGACACCATCAGTCAAACATCTCCATTCCCTGAGCTCCACAGATTTTCCAAACATCAGCCTCTAACTGCTTTTGGTACAACTTTACCTTCACCAGGACAAACATGCAGAAAATCCTTTACTGCAAACTTTTCAAATTTTTTTTTTTTATGTGGTAGTACATTGTTTATCAAGATCTCCTATCATTATAAGTGATTACTTATACTGGTACTTGCACCAACAATCTCATATCACCATCAATGCAAAGTATCTGACAAACCACAATAAGACTCAGATCTATGGTGCAGCTACTCTACTAGCAACCACAAACAACACAAAATAATTAAAAATACCATGAAAGCAGCACTCAGAGTAAGAACATGGGACTGGTATCACCCAATGATGCAACTGAGGGAAGAGTGGGGGACAGGACATGCAAATTATTAACAGAGCCAAAATTGCCTCTTCTCTGCAAAATACAAAAATTGAAGATAAAAAAGGAGAGAATTACAACCCAGAGAATGGAGTGGTTAGGTGCCATGATGGAGTCAAAAAGACAAATTCAGAAGAGGGTAACTATCATGACTCCTGCTCTATCACATGGTAATAAAAGCATTTTAATGGAAAGTGCCTCCTGTAGGTGCTGTACTTCAAGAACACAGGGCCTGGCACATCACCAACAGCTCCTTCAATAGACCTTGCTCATACATCTCTGCTGAAGCAGATGCAAGAGGTGCAGTGAGGGCAGGCTTGCGGCCAGCTGTGCAAACCCCTGCTTGAACCACAATCCCCGAATTTCAAAGGAGTTTAACAAAAGCTTCACAGAATCACAGACCTTTAGCACACTGATACTATTTAAGTACAGATATGTCCATTTTTTAATAAACATGAAGGAGATTTCAGAGTAAACGAGAGGCCTTGTAGCTTAATCTTAAGAGGTCTCACTTGGAAATTAAAAGTATATTATTTCAGTGAGACTTTTGTTGCCAAGATATAATTTTATTCATTATTAAAATACCAGCAGAGTTACAGATGGTACTGAAGTTAAATTGTGTGCATCATTTTGATTGCAATTGTAAATTGTCTCAATACCGGGATTTGAAGTTGAAAAGATTCACTGGTATTTATAGGCTACATAAAATTCCTCTTAACATTACCCACTTAATGGCATACTTTGTTTTAAAGATGTAAACCATGCCTTTTGTACCATGCCTCTTAACAGTCCTCAGGAGTGACCACTGATGCTTTTCACTTCATCTGTTTTTCTCCTGCCTTCTGTAGGTACAATTCTCCTTTGAAAAGGCAAAAAATACATACTTGGACTTACTGTGGAAATTAACCTTCACTGTTAATAGTCCAATGAGATACATGTGCATGGGAGAAGGACAAGATTCTGTGAGGGGTAAAAAAAATTACATATGTAAAAGACACAGGAAGTGCAGTAACATGGAGTATGGCTACATATTTGGAAGAGATTGGGAGATTATTTCCATATCAACACTCCCTGCAAAAAGCCTCTCACAGGAACTACCACCTACATCTAGGTTCTACTACCAATTTAATGACCTTAGTAAATAATGCTTGAAAACATGGTGAGAAAAATAAAATAAACCCCAAACAACCTGCTTTTCTGTAAAAAGAAATTCCTTTCTTTTTCCTTGAGACTGGCTACACGTACATGCACAGCTGTGAACTCCATCTGTTAGCTGAAATGCATGGCATATTTTTCAAGATATAAGACACTAGAGAAAGTACTTAACAACACAATGTTCCTTTTTCTTTTCTTACTATACTGCAAATAAATGTCAATAGTTAAGCTAATCATGAGCTTTTCCTAAGCAACTGTAAATTACATAAATGTTCTTTCGTATGCCTGTAAAGATATAAAAGTATTAATCAGTGCATTTATAGAGTATCTTTTATGATACAGTGTGCACATATAACCTTGTCTGACAAAAAGTGGTCAAGTCTAATTCTGAATGACTCAAGGGGCTCTCATAAAAATGATTCAATACTGGGTCTTATGTTTTTCCTGAAACAAGCATGTCTGCCATGTAACTCCTACTTACAATAATGAAGTAAAATTGCATTTGAGGAGCAGAGCGACAGGGCTCAAACTATGAATTTCAAATAGCCATCAGTGCAGTTCCAGTAAACTAATATGTAGAAGCAATTCTTGTTTTGAGAGGGTGAAAGAACATCAGACTAAGCCAATTACCAACAAAATATAGTTAAGGAAGAATGATCTGAAGTTGAAGGAAGAAGTGTTCTCCAATTTCAGCTCTATCATAGCCCATGTCATTTAGGTGAGTCATGACTGCAGCTACAAAATTAAGGGACCATCACTTTATCTTATACCACATGCTTTTCATTACATGAGAGGCTCATTGTCAGACAGGAATAATCTGTTGTCAATGAAGAGCAAATCCATCACAGAAATAAGTTTTTGATACTCAAAAATTACTGAAACTGCTCAATACTGAAAAGAAAAAAGGACCATAACAAAAGGATGTGCTGACCTGGCCTTCCAATATTTATATTTCAATGAACAATCTGCAAAAGTATATTATTGTCCAAAGCTGTGATTTACTCTCAGCAGGTGTAACAGCAGTTGCCAGAGATTCTTACTACTTTCTTCTCAGAATATAACATTTCTTGTGCCCATTTGCCTGTCCTTTCCACATTTTTGATATCCTGTTAATGTAAGAGCGCTTTGATCTTTGACCTGAGAGCAGAAACCTAGAAAGCTGGCACAACAGATGAAGCGAGTTTTATACCTGAAGTCTGCCCTTTTGACATTCAACATACTTTAGAGAAGAGGCAGTAAAAATCCCCTCACACCACGGTAGGGAAATGTATCCTGAGATTACCTTTCTGTACAAGAAAACACAGGCAAGTGACTTTGTCACCACAGGGCAGTTTTTGTTACATTATTAAAAAAAAAAAAAAAAAAAAAAAGAAACATCTAAGAACATGGAGGCCCTTTTTTCTGGCCACACAGCATCAAATTATCATAAGCATTCTTTTTACCTTGGCCTGGATGATACTTGTTACTCATGAATTTCAAACAAAGTTTGAAAGTTTATTTATACCAAAGATCAAGACTATCTTTTAACATTTCAGAAGTTTTAGCAGCATGCACAAAAAGAGAAACTTGAAGCCTATCAAAAGCATCAGACTTTGCTACAAGCGTGCTCTGTTCACCAGAGGCCATCACTGAAGGAGTTCAGGGCACCATCCATTAAGCCATGGATTCTAAAAACAGAATAGTATATGCTTGAAGAAACCATAATATAATTAAAACAACACTAAATTTGCAGGAAAAAATGTTCATGTATGTGCACCCATCAGCAAGGCTGCCAGGATCATTCTTAGAGGAAAATTATCAAGATCAAGTGATCAAATGATCAAGAATGATCAGAGACAGCTGGTCTGAGTTCTACAGTCACCTACAGAAAATCAAAATGCAGAGGGGTATGGCAGATTTTATGCTGATGTTACTCAGTGTTAAAATTGTTCAGGAATTCATTGGTGAAGCAATTTTTCTAAGTTTTCCAAATACAATTTTTTTAAATAGAATGTAAATATCTGTTTCACTGAGAATAAGGTTTATTGAGGAAAAACCCAAACAAACAAGCAAGACAGAAATAAGAAAAAATTGTGCACAAACGAAAAAGCACATAGATCATCATGACTAGAACATGAAAACCAGTTTGAGAAACACAAGTGCTTTATTTTCAGGTGGGAGAAAATGACCATTTCAGATAAGTAACACTACTAATAAAAAAAAATTATCCATTTTCTAGTAAAATTAGAAAAATAATTTTTTCAATTATTTAAGAAGAACCACTACATCTTCTACCACTTAAGGTTCAGCAAAATGAGGCAGAATCATAGTTCTGACTACTCAGAATCACAGAAGAGAATCACAGAATCATTAAGGTTGAAAAAGACCTCCAAGAGCATCCAGTCAAACCTTTGACTGAACATCACCGCATCAACTAAGCCAGAGCAGTGCCATGTCCCGTCATTTCTTGAACACTTCCAGGGATGGTGACTCCACCACTTCCCTGGGCAGCCCATTCCAATGCTTAATCACCCTGTCAGTAAAGAAATTCTTTCTAATGTCCAACCTGAACCTCCCCTGGCACAGCCTGAGGCTGTTTCCTCTTGTCTTGTTACTGGTTTTCTGGGAGGCCAACCCTCACTTGGCTGTAAGCCCCTTTCAGGTAGCTGTAGTTAGTGATAAGGGTTCCCCTGAATCTTCTTTTCTCCAGGCATTTCTCCCACCTCTCCAAGCTGAGGAATCTTTCATACAGATGGACATTTATGCTATTCTTCACATTCTGAGTCACTTTAAAATTTAATGTGCTTGTGGCAGCACTGCTGCAAACTTCAGTGGAGCAGCTCAACACGAACTGCTTATCACCATCACACCTGTGTCTATGGACCCTAAAATCAGACCTGTAAGTGAAGATTCTGCTGCCTTTGTAGAGATGCACAATGTAGCTGGGGTACCTTAGAGAAGAAAAATAAGAATCCAATTACCATGATAGGCTTCCTTTTTGGGAGTCACACAATTTTCACTAATTCACAGATGAATGTAAGAAGAAAAAATAAGGAAAAGTCAGCTCTTTGTAAGTTCTTGTCTTGTCCTCTTCCCCAGCACAGTACCATAGTTCACATAGTCCCAGTTTTTTTGAAGTCATACAGTTTACCCCCACCATGGAGCAAGACCCAGGAGTATCTGCATGAATGTGATGCCTCATTCCCATTCTCTCTCTTTTTAACCCAACCACTGCTTCAGAAGAGCAATGAGGCTGGACAACATCCATCATGTGGGAAACTCAATCAGGCCGCAGCTTTTGCCTTCCTAAAGATGATGTTTCTGCTCTGGTTCCCATGGACCTCTATGGAAAAGGGCTCATTTATACAGGCAGACCTTGCAAAGACTTTCAGACTGCCATAACTTAATGCCATAACTTTGTCTGGTAAGGTTATATTGTGCACATCTAAATTTAGAGCTGCTATCTGTAGGCAAACAACAGAGGCAGATTGTGGAATGCTGATGAATTTCACAGGCATGACCAGCTAACAATGCAGAGCAATTTAAAAGCCATCAATAACCAAGAGGTTGTCCCCTGAATTTTCAAATCAAGAATGACAAAAAGAATTCAATTTTTATTTTCCCTTTGAATCTTTGGTGAACTCATGGATAAAACAGATTAAAGGGGAAAGAATACACAGCATGGGATTGACTAAATGTGTTCTGTTTGGAGGGGTTCACTAAATGTTTTCAGTTTGGAAGAGAGTCTCTTCAAATTGTGCAACATGCAGGATGACACACTGAAAACCAATTATAACTGTGAGAATTTCAGTGCATCCTATAAGGCTGAAAGAATGTTCAATTTGCAGGCTGTGAGCAGGGATTAACAGAGATGAAGGTAGTGGTAAGTGCCCATGTACCATTGCATTGAAATGTAATGTCATTTCAAGGGATGATAAGTAATGATTTCATGTCCCAATAACCTCCAAGAAAAATG
This sequence comes from Chloebia gouldiae, assembly GCA_003676055.1. NCBI lineage: Eukaryota > Metazoa > Chordata > Aves > Passeriformes > Passeridae > Chloebia > Chloebia gouldiae. The sequence goes on from QUSF01000012.1 coordinate 8,289,163, forward strand.
CCTTATTTAGCCCTGAAACACCAATTTTTAAGACTCTCCTATGCAAGTTAATGGTTTAGATAAGGGACAGGATTGAAAAAAGTTCAAAATTCCTGTTTTAAAGCAAGGTGAATGCAGCTTTGATGTCAGTTTGAAGATGAAAATTTTCTTCCAGGCATTTCTTAGGGCACTGTGTTTTCTCTTAATCAGTCGCAGTGGTGTTTTTAGTGCCACAGGAGAAAAGCAACATAGAGATCTCTTAGATTTAACATGATAGCAAACAAGAAACAGTTTATACACAAATGTTTCTAACTACCTGTGATTATTTTGAGCATCAGTATTTGATACTATATTGATGCTACTGTCTTCATTACAAACTTATGCAACCTTAGGCTCTAATCCCATATTCTGAACAAGACTCGTGGCACTCACTGTATGACCACGGTCCTCAGCCTTTACATCTCTGTAATTCTGGCCCATAACTCAAACCCACTTCAGCATTTCTGTCATTGTATTTTCTTTGAAGTGGAAGGTATTTCCTAACTCTCTGCAAAACATATCTGCTAATTATCATGACAATTTGAACCCATACAGTGTTTTCTGCATTATTTTTCAGAAACAGACAGTAAGTCCTGGATTTAACACAGAACACTGAATGCGGAGGAGAAAACTCTCATAAGCTATGTGAATACAGAGTAAGAGAAAAAGAAGGGAAGAGTCTACCCAGAACAAGTAGGATTATCCACATGAGGATTATGCAGCACTTGTTCAGCAGCAAGTTCACATACATTAATAACAGAATTAATAAATAACAGCTATAAAATACACTAAGGGTTGCAGTGCGGTATTTTTTTTTCACATGGGAGCAAACAAAACCAGAATTCTTAAAAATTCTTTTAAAAACAGTGAAAATTCAAGCAACTAAAAAACCAAAACAGTGAAATTCAACAAGATGGCAGTTTTGATTTAAAGTATTGATAAATGTATCAGTTTGAACACCAGCAGAACTCTAGCAGTCATCTACCTTTTGTTTTGTCTAAAGAGGCCATTTTTCATCCAACAAGGAAAAAAGGTTCACTTTCTATCAGTAGTCCTCCTTGTGAGGAACTTTGCAAACAAAAAAATGTAAGTCTCAATTAAAGAAAAAATGAAAATCAAACCAACCTAACGCCTATGTTTCACTGTCCCCTGTCACAGTGTACAAACCTGAGCCATCTTTGCAAAGTTAGCATAAGAAGCCTTTCTAGATACAGTTGTCAGATGTGGAACAATTTGGGTAATAATTTGATAACTTTATTTTCAGATATGGCAAACAGACAACTCCCCCATGCTCCGTAATTGCATGTCATTTTGTTTAGACAGATCAAATTCCTTCAATACTGAATGACTTGCTCAAATACTTTCTCATATAATTATGGCTCAATCCAGACACACTTTTTAAAAACAAAGCAACTGTATCTATTAGGGTAATAATCTTTTAAACAACAGAGGAAAGCTCAGCCGTGTATTTTCTTACTTTAAATCAAATTCAGATCCTGCTTGGATTTCTGCTGGTTCACATCCCATTATAATACACAAACTCCCACAGGTTTTATCTCTTCAACAAAGCAATTAATAAACTGTGACTCAGGCCATTAAAGGTTTGTTTTATGCCCTCTCAATCCCTTGAGATAAATAGAAATTGATGTTTATTTTGAGTCTTTTGAAATCCAAATAATTTCTGCAAAGTTCTGCAGCCCTGAAACTAAAATCTAATTACCTGCAAGTGTTTGCAGATGTAAGTATACATTCAAACTCGCTCTTCTATGTGGCAAGCTTTTTAAAGATCAAAGAGTTACCTCTAGCCTTGAGGCTCCTTATTTGAAAATGCACATTAACATTTAATGGTGTCACATTCCAAAGCCCTACACATACCTTTGAAACATATCCCTCAGTGGTGGAAACAGCTTTCCCTGCTGCTAGCACTAATCAAAGGGACTTTGCTTTCAGAAGATCCATGGCCAATGCCTTCAACACAAGAAATGCAAAGCCTGGTTATCTCGCAAGCAATTATTTGCAGCATAGTAACCCAGTACGTCCGCCCAATGAAATGGTGAAAGAAATCCTTCCCTTCATTTCTGTCCTGGAGGAGTCAACAAGCAGATCTTGCTGCTTTCCTTGCCATTGAAGAGGATCACTCATGAAACTCAGACTCAAAGAGTGGTTGAGGTTGGGAGGGAGCCCAGGAGATCACACAGGGTTCCCTACAGCAGTTTGCCCAAGACCAGGTCCAGACTTACGTTTGTTTTAGCAAGGCGCTTCCCTAATCCTTAGGGGCAGTGAAATTAGCTTGAGTTTGCAGATTCAGTAAGTCTATCCTTTCATACAACAAACAAACTACAAACTGGAATCTAAAATGTGGTACTCAGGAATAACAAAGTTCTTGTGGTGTCCTCATGGGCTTTAACTTGGAGAAACTCTATGAAAACGTTCCTTCTGTGTCCTACTAACTGAATTGAACCAGGTGTACTTCAGATACATTATTTTTCCAGGACACAAGAAAAACTTTAATACGATAATAGCATGTCTAAATTTGTGTTTATATCATACTGTAGAGAATTAAAGAGATTATTTTGTGGAATTCATCACATTTTTGAGGAAGAATTAAGCAACTATGCTAATAGTTGCTTATAGGGAGGTGTTTACCTCTGTAGGTTTGTTCATTGGAAAGGCACATCTAAAATATGGAAAAATTGAGGGATAAGATTAAATAATGGAGTGAGAGGGAGGCATTTAATTTGTTTTTTAACCTCAGGATGTTTCAAAGTGTGAAAACAAAGAAGACAAACATGTCAGAATGCTAATTCTAAGGTATATCCTCTGGTAACTTATTATTAACTGTATGAATCCTGGGTTACCCAAACAGCACTGAGGTTGGACTATGTTATTAGAGACCACATAAGACATCACACTGGCTTCGGCTACTGTTGAAATTGCTCCTTTCACCTACATGGCAATAAAGGGAATAATGAGGGAAAAGTATAGAAGCCCCTCCCAGAAGACCCATGAAGCTCCAGAATGACCTGACAGCCAGTCCCTGTCACATGCTCATCCTTGGAAGGTTAAGTGGATTTTGATGAAGCCATCAGCTTCAACTGCAAAGAGCTTGAGCCAATGCCAAATGAGGTCAAAGGGATTTTTTTCCCCTCCATTAGTTTCAATCAGCTCTGAATAAAACTCAGTGGGCTCCAGTGTGCCTACTAATTGTTAAGGGAATTAGAATTCCAGTAAATCATTACAGCTGTGGTCACTTGAAACCAGAATCACAAAGGGAAATTACATGATCCCCTGCATACCTCTGTGTGAACCACTAAATTCATGCTAAAACCATGATAATATAGCAGAATTTAGGACTATCACCTCAGGCAATGCAAACCAACACCTACTACACCAGGTTAATTCCTGTTTTCTTGAATTCCAGAGCAGTAATGTGTCATAAATTCAAGTGACTATGTGCCCACATCAAACCCCCTAAAGAGCCTCTCCTACTCTCAAAGGTACTTGTCACAAAAAGATTTTGAAAAGTCACATTTATTGGTACAAAGCAGAGGCCAAATTCAAAGGTCATGAGACTATATGATTTATGAATAAAAAGTGTCATGTGCGTAAATTTTATAAAGATATATGTTTAGTATATTATTATGTATAAGATATACTATTATATAATATATATACACACAATATAATATTTTTTTAAATAAAGCTAGACCAATTTGTTAATCAAATTCAAACCACAGTGACACACAAGCTGTTGCCATTCAGATTTCACGCTGAACCATTCTTTAAACATTGGAGACCAAGACAATGCTATGCAGCCTTTATTTAGCTATTACTTGGAGGATGTTTACAGCATTTTGTCATTGCTGTCATTGCCCTGGCTAGTGCTGAAGCATGATCACAGTTGTGTTATTCCATTTCAGTTTCTTGCCTGCACCAGTGTCTCCAGAACAAGGCCACGTCCGTGTGACATTCACAGCCACGCTCTGCAGCCGCTGCCCGAGCGGGACAATGGCTGTGGCTGCATGCAGCAAATCAAGCCAAGTCTGGTTAAATGAACAGAAACAAGCCCAAGCTCGTTTGCTATTCCAGCTGTAAACAGCAGTCCAAGTGCAGTAGGGACCACACAGGGTAGCAAATGCAGGCTGAAAGGACCCCTTTGGAATGGTGCTTTATATGACATAAGGCATGGCTTCCCTTCCTCTGGCAGGACGTGTTACTTTATCCCCATGCTGCAGAGATGGAAATGAGGCAGGAGACAAGGTCACACAGAAATCATTTTGGTTAAGTGGGAACTGAACAGCCTTCCAGAGTCCCTCAACACTGAGGAGCTTTGCTTCCATTACTCATTTTGCTTGTTCACATAGAACAACCAGTCATTTGAAACTCAACAAATGCATAAAAATTGCCAAAATTGAGTTAGGGAAAAGGATGGGAAAACTAAAGGAGAAAATTAAGAATACAGGCATTAGGAGAGTTTAATAGGACAAATAAAACAAAAAGACAGAAATCATGGACAGTTATAGCCTTCCATTTTTTAAAGGCCTCAGATCTGTTAGGATGATGTTTGAGTAAAGAAAAATTGAGTACTATGAGGACTGGTGGAATGGAAGCTAATTTAGGTATATGTCTGGAGCTTAGGTTGATTAGGTCATTCACAGCCTGAAGCTCTCTGGCCATAATAAAGCCTATTCCAAACCATCCCTGCTGTGTCTCACTTCTGTTTATTTGACTAGTTCTGTTCAAGGTCCAGATTTGGCAGAGCTTCTGTTTCCCCCAAAGTGCATTTCATTTTCAACCATCTGCTAAAGAATCCAAGCCCCTTCTCTGAAATTTGAAAGATTTAATGACAATTAGCATGAAAATACTCTTTTTAATTTTATTAACAGATTGTAGAATCAAGAAAATTCACAGGGGAAAAATGTATTAAATAGCATTGCCTTTCTCCATCACTAGACCTGCCTACCAAGTGGTACGTACAAGGCACATGTGGTTAACTGCAAAGCATTTTGCATACAGATCTACAACATTAATCCTGTAAGAATAATCACAACAGCCAACTTGTGCTATCATATAGCTTTACTGACTCCAGTAAGACCTTGTAGAGATGCACTAAGCCATATGCAAGTCATTCAACAGAATCATGTTATTTGGTTTCAAGTCCCCTACCTCTGGGCCAATCTGCCTGCTCCCTGCGTCCCCCTCCAGGTATCAAATTCAGTAAGTGTTAGAAGAAAGGATGTTCTCACACTGCTGCTCTGAGGAGTTCAAGGGAATAAAACTTCATCTGGAAAGCTTCATTGCTGCATGATACATGCACTATAGGGGACAACGTCTGTATTTTGGATAATTTAAAATTTTTAAAGAAACAAAACCACTTAAGTTTCCTGAGAGATCCATAAATTCATGACATTTCTACATGGTCAAAGGCTTTCATTTATTGGAAACTGCATTTTTAAAAAAAATACTCACTGTCACTACAGACTCTCGGTTTCATACTAATTTGTGTCATTGGCAACCTTTAGAAACCCTACTTACACTGTTAATGCAGTAAAATAAGGCAGACATGTAATTATGCCCTGAAAATAAAATCTTTTGTAGGCTTTAACAGCACCTCAAACATTAGTTGAATTAGGTCCACCTGTCAAGTGGTCAGATGGGCATTCTTGAGACATACCTAATTGAGAGTGTATGTCCAACTATTTCTATTTCTTGCAAACAGAAGTTATCTCTTTTGATACACTATGAAGCCAAAATATTTAATTTTCTTTCCAATTAGGAGCGACATCACGTCTTTCCCTCTTCATCCTTGTACCCAACCCTACCTTACAGCCTCAGTGAAAAAGTACAGCCACAGTTTATGGCCAGATGTATTTGTGACTCCGATTCCACTGTGTCCTCCGCATGCCCAAGGCACTGATTCTGCACAGGACCGTCCAGACCAGTGCAGCTCGAGTCTGCCCTTAGGAACAACTTCTCCATGAAAATCATACAGACCAGAACTATTCAGCCAGAGCTGGAGGAAAAGCAGCTTTTCAGAAAACTTGTCATACAAAACCAATCTAGAGTATTTTGGGAATTCTGTTTACTTTCCAGCCCTCTGAGTTATGTATTCTGAAAACCTTATGTTTCAATGGGCTACAGATACAAATCAGAAGGTGAGTCGCCTGTGCTCAAACAAGATACATTTTTACTGCATTCTTACTGCAAGCACAACTTAGTATTTTTTGGAAGCACCAAGGGAGAAGGTTGGATTTTGGAGCTAATGGGAAAGCAACAGCTAATAAGTCAAGCCACTGCAGCATGAAAATACGACTGGAGCAAAATTAGCTTCTGTATTTCCATGCCAACCAGAGTGTGTTTACTCATTCATAATCAAAGTTTTTCACACTTTATGTAGTTGAAATGGATTTCTGGCAACTTTTACTATCATAATAGTTTGCTTAATAGCAGAGACCCTACTAAGAAAAAGTGTCTTTTGATCACACAAACAGGGACTAGGTCTCCAGGTCCTGATTTCATATTTTGTATTATTATTAAACTCCTAGCAAACAGCTTTGGTTTTAACTTCTTCTATTAACCAAGCAGGCATTGCATAGTTCAACAAATACCCTGTAAAAATATAGGCCATTTGTACAAGAGGAAAAGTTTTATAATTTTAGAATTTGTTTTATTCTGAAAACAAGTACATTTCCAATCCTGCTAACCATACTTCCTCAATACATTCCATAAGCTCTGTACATGCAATATCAGTAATATTTATTTTAAATAAACTCATGTATTGTCATATTTTCATATCAACTTGGCATGTGAAATAAGGTATACCTATACCTACCTCTCAATAATTCAACAGACTGGATATTGAAAAAACTTCAATCAATAAGTAAGAAAAGTATTGCAGTCAACTAGAAGTATCCAACTCTTGTTTGAACAAGCGTCAATATACATATCTGCATTCCCCTCTTGGGGAAATAGACCTGAATAATGCATAATTAAATCCCACAGATATTCTAAAAGGAATTTTCACTTGAATAACTTATTTTAAATAAATAACTTCATTGACTTTTTTTTCCTTAATATCTCATATTAAGACCTTACACTGGAAGTTTGAATTATTATTTTCACCCAGCTGTGTGATGGACCTGCTATTTACATGTTTGATATAAGATAAAGTTATTTTTCTCATTTCATCATCTGCCTCAAACAAACTACAACCTGGAATCTATTTTCATTTCAGACCTGGAAAAACCTGATATTCTAAAAGCAAAGTTTGATTCTTAAACATGACAAGTCGTGGGGTTTTTTTTTTTGGTGAAATTTACCAAGCAATATCATTTGCCTTGTTCTTAAAGGTTCTCCAGGACTAGCCTATGTTTTACTCTTACTAAATTCTGATTACTTCTTATCTTTTATACTTGAAGGTGGTTGTTTCTGTTCTGGATGACTATTAAAATTTCTAGTCAACTGTCTTCATCCCTTTTTTTTGCATTAAACCACAAGTCCCTCCAAACTTCTGGAACCCAAAGGTCTTTTACATCCTGTTATTCTGAAGCATTCTGCAGCCCACCCACATCTCAGCATCTTCTCTGGCAAGAGATAACATTCTCAGAGTCTTACCCAATAAGTCCTTCCTCCTTTCTTCCCAGAAGATCTGGGAACAGCTGGTTTCACAGTGGAAGCTTATGAGACAACACAAAATCTCCTCAGAGAAGAAGGTCCTACCACTACTGCTTCTGGCAGCAAAGCAAAGCACCTTTGTTGCCCACCTTTGCTGCCAGTGGGATGGAGAAGCCCCTGCCACAAGCCCATCCAGGACCTCCAGCTCTGCCTTTACAAGGAGACTCTGCAGTGCAGAGAGAGATCTCTCTCCATGACAACACGCTCCAAGCTGGAGCTCATCTGCTTTATCTTTCAGTCCTTCACTGTATCACACCTTCATTTTTGCTAGACTTGATAAAAACTGCACCATCACATAACACTCAGAGTAAGTTTGCCTTTAGGCCATTTCTTCATTATTTTGGAGGTGATTTCATCAACAGCAAAGGAAGGGTTTATTTGCTGTATTTGCATCAAATACTGTCACCAACTTTTTCAATCCAGGCATTCCCCTGCAGGCTTCATTTCATTATCAACTCAAAAAGACACAAGCCCAAATCCCAGAGGATTCATTTTTACTTGGGATTATTCACCACTGGTATTAATGAGGCATGATGGCATGGAAAGAAACTCCTACTAATGCATCTTTACACAGTGTAGCTCTGTATCTAGATCTATGGATTTCTGAGCATTGTGTTACCTTGTTTAAACTCCAGAATAACTCAGGCTCTACAACTCTGCATAGTTATCCTTACACCAAACACAGACTGTTTTGTATAAAGTAATGGAAAACTGATTCGAGGTCTGGGTTGTTTTGGTTTTTTTAATTGATAATTTGTCATTTTATTACTTGCCTGATTTTTTTTAAGAGTATAGATGGGCTTCTTTAAGAGAAGAGCAAGTAACAAAAAAAAAAAAAAAAAAAGAGATACAAGGAACAATTTGTAGTATTTTTTAAAATGCATGCTGAACTACTTTTTTTATTTTTTATGTGCAAGCTTCCTTCCTACACTGTGAATTACTGTAATCCAATCATTATTTTCATCTCTGCACATTTGCAGGGTGAGCACAGACTATATCTAGCTCCCCTAAAGGCAATTCAGAAAATGTTCCTTCCTGTACTTTTTCTGCATAAGAACCCTAACAAAGGTGTTATTTAAAGATGCCCCCAAGCCTCTGAACAGCAGTGCTACATAAATACACAAAAGTAAAGCTTTGCTGATAAAATGGGGGGGGAGTTGAAAAGGGGCTTGTGCTCATGATTCAGCCCCTTAAATTAAAGAGAAAAGGCACATCCTTATGAACCTCATTCCACATCTTCCATTAAATCCCTATCAGTCAAGGTCTCCAAACAGTGACACACATGTGCTGCACTGCAGACTCTGGACTACTCATAAACAACCAGGAAAACAGGACATAAGGAGATGGATGAAGTTAAGTATTTTCAATATTAAAATTAAGCTATTATATTTTGTTGCTATTTTAGGGAGGGAAAAAAAATGCAGACAGAAAAACACCGTGGTGCTGCTGCCACACAAAGCTGAAACCATCAGTGAACCATGTGAATTCTCCCCTAGCAAAGCTAGCAAGGTTTACTTTTAAGTATCTTGCAACTCTGGAAGGAGGAGGTCTGGAACCAAGCATGGAGAGTGCTGCTATCTGCCAGCACCAGTAGAAAGGCAAGAGGGAAACTGAGAAATGAGCTTCAGTTGAAGGATGTGTTTTTAAAAGATGAGTGACCTGAGCCTGAGACCACTCTGCTCTGACTGCAGCACACCAGGATTGAATTTTTTCAGAGTATTACCATATGATTAACCCAGAGAACCCACTGGTTCTCTGAAAGCCTCACAGACCAGACAACAAGCAATAAATGAGTGATTTGGGTAGAGGAACAGCTATCAAAAAAGTAACATTTCTTCCTTCAGAAACTTTTCCATAAGGTCCAGAAAAACAATCAGAAAATGCAGATGTGGAGACCAGAGACAAGGTGAAGTTTTCTCTCAGCACTCCATGGATCAGACTGAACTTTAGAGAATTTTATGTTCAATATAAAGGTCAGATAACTGCACAATAATCTAGATTATTGCCCCACTTCAAAGAAGTCATAAAAAGAAAAAAAAGGAAACACCCCACATATTTTACTTAAAAAAAAACCAAACCAAACAAAACCCCCATATTTTCGTCACATGTGAAATGTATAAATAATCTGCTTCTCTTAAGTAGTATTTTTTCCTTCAACTCCTCACCTCACTTTTCTTAGGAATATGATTGAGAAAGTAAATTAAATAAGCAAATTAGGAAAATACAACACCTGACTATTTTGAGAACAAAAGGTTGTTAAAATGAAAAGGAAAAATAAATTGCCCACCAACAGAAAAAAGAAACACATACATTTTAGAACAACTGAAAAGTCTAGATTTCCCTTTGATCCAATCTCATCAAGATGCAAACACCTGTTCACCCAACAAAGCAAAAGACTAGAAACATAACCAACAAATACTCTAGGTCATTGATCGTTCATATTTCTTTCTTTTTGCCTATATCCAGTAGAGATATGATGCTTCTCCACACAGAAATAGCAAGATCTAGCAGAAGGTATAATTTTTTTTAATTTTAGTACTTTCACAGAGAACAGAAAAAAAAAAGTAGTCAAAAAAAGCACAGCCTAGGAACTCATTAATAATTAGACACATCCCCTGCTTAACTTTGTATCTGCCAAAATGCAGCTCCTCATCAAAAAGTTATTTTTCACACACCCAACTTCTGGACTTTTGGACTCAAACACTCACAAATGCAACCATCCACTTTCTCTTAGCACAAAATCAATCATCTGTCACTCCCAGCAAATTGCACATAGCCCCAAGAGTTATACAAGCCCTGTAAAATTCCTATAGAACCCCCATGTTTCTACCTCCAATTTTAAATGAAAACAGTTTAAAGGGGTTGAGCGACATTATGGCATCTATTTCTGCCACTACTATCCCCCACCAAGAATCCTCCAGTTATGTTTAACTGCTCTGCTATTTCTGTTGCTGGGTTTTGAAGATAAATGTCATGGAGAGGCTTAAACAAAAAATACTGCAAAAATTGCTCCTGGCGAAAACAAACAGAAACCAGTACAGTGGTCAAGATGTTGTGAGGGCTAAATTAAAACAGAAGATACACCCCATCCTACACTAGTCTTGCCTGTAGAACTACAGTCAAAATTCTGTACATTACTACTAGCAACAAACTCTCAGGGTAATTTTCTAGCAATGTCTTTTCTTTCAGCCAATATTGTTCAACATAGCTTAGCATAGGGATGAAAGTAACTGGTTTTGCTGGTATCAGTTTATATTTTAATGTTGCACATTGAATTTAAGGATATTTTTTTTAATGTTAGCAAATAGATTATTATACCAAGCTATAACAATCCCAAAAGAACGTTCAGAAGTAGCAACTTACTGCATGCTCAGCCAAAAATGCCTCTGGGTTCGTTTTCATTTGAAGGGTTTCTCTTATTTTTCTGATAGGAATAAGCATTCTGGGTGCTTGAATTAAAAGAAGGATCAAGTTTTCAAAAGGTACTTTGCAGTAAGAGGTTACCTATATACAACCTAAGCAAAGGGCATACCAATACCAAGTCTTTTGCCAAATGATCACACAGTTTTGTAACAGAAGTATTATCTAGAGGTTAGTGTATGAGTGAAGCACTAAAAAACAGCACAAAGCAAAAGAAAAAAGCCTACACTGATAGTGCAGGACCCCATTCCCAGGACAACAGTTCTAGAAGAAATACAAACATCCTCTTCTGTCACAAGGACAAAGCCACAATGGCAAGAAGGTTGCAGCATATCATCTATACTTACCTCAGTTCCTGCTAAACAAAATGAGGGCAGAACTCTTCCATATTCAAAATTAGTCAAAAAACAGAAAATAGGCAACAAGATAGATGATGGTTTATGGAAACTGTAGTCAACAACATTTGGAGACAAAGGGCCACACTGCAAGAGTTGAAGACTACAGAACACCATGAAGTACCTCTCCAGAAACTAGTTTATCACCATTATCAAGAGGTACCCTCTCAGACATGATGAGGCATTGTCAATTTGTGTCCTTTATTCTCTGCAACGAGTCCACTTGGATGTGCTCAACTCGATGCTTGCAAATTCACAGATGTGAGAGAATGAAATCTATGACTGCAGAGTACAGACACTTTAAAAATCAACTTGCTTAAAGGTTTCAGAAATACCACCTTCCCCTTTTGTTAAGCTCTTTCTTTGATTTTTATTACACTATTTCCTCTACATGTTTAGGACTTAAAAACACCTACTGGAGGCCCTCTAAGTGCTAGGGAGAACAGTTAATTCTTAGGGGAAAAGGCAGGAGAGCTTTAAGATCCTGTATCTTCCTGGAGCACAGGCATATGGTTAGTTTGCATATTAAGAACAAATACCAAGTACCAGCTGAGTAAAGAGCTTTCCCCCATGCAGAATTCAGTTCTTTTCTTAGAATGAGCCTCAGCTGAAGGCAAATAAGACCCATTTTCATGTATTTTGTATCAGTGGCTCAAAACCAGGCATATTATTGCAACTCCATTGTGATTATCAATTCATGCAGGGATGATGCATAGTACACAGTAAAACACAACACAGTCCTGCCTACACAGAGTACATCATACTTACAGTATGACAGGAAAAACTGGTAGTAATTGTAGAGGAGATGTCAGGCCCAGTTGTTATATTTACATTTGGGTAGGCTCAGGGAAAGCAATGCCTCAGGGACTGTGAACAAAATGCAGATCATTCAGGTTCATCCCAAGAGTGTTTCAAGCAATGCTGGAAATAGAAGCTCTACAGCTGCTACTATTAGGAAACGACAAAGGTGTTGAAGTGCCGATGAATATCACTCTTGAGGGGAAAATACACCTCTTTTTCCACCTGTGAAACTTTTTCAGTTTCTTAAGGCTGAGTGCTGTGCCCTGAAGGACATGACTTATGTGCAAGGACAAGCTCAGGAGATGAACTCTGAGGAAAAGCCGTGCATTGATAACCAGTGCACACCAGTGCACTCAGCAAACACGTCCTGTTACCTTCCCTCTTACTGGGGAGCCCCAGGACAAGCTGAGCTCTCACTGCAAGCTTTACTGCCTACAACCAGGCCCATATATACTGTCCATACTTTCTGACTTCCTCCCATAAGAGAAGCCTCAAAATGTGAGGATTTGTCCTTCTTTTCCCTACAATTAAGCCTGTGAAAATCTACATCCTTACTAAGCTTTCTTTCATTTGAAGGTCAGTTTATTCCTTTGGGAATATTTAATTTTAAACTGAAATATGATAGAAAAAAAAATTCCTGTGCAGCCCTAAATGTGATGGGGTGGGGGAAGAGAAAAAAACACTTTCAGAATATATGAAACAATATTTTTCTTTCACTTTGCTACCTCTTTTCATTACTATTTTCTACCCACTTTTAGAAACAGAAGTGTTTCAAAGGGCAGTTTCCCCAGTTAATATTTTTCTGAAAGACTTTATTCTCCAAATCACATGACTGGGTGATAACCTCATCAGAAAAAGCACTTTTACTGTGGTCCTACATTAAAGAGATCACATTTATGTCCAAAAATTCTTTTACAGTGTTGTGCACCATATCCTTTTTTTTTTAATAGTTCTTTCAGGAAAGATCAAGACCTATTGGTCCTAAAATACCTGTGGGGAAAACTGTGGTATGAGTTTTGTTTGGTTACTGCTTTAACTTATTCTGGCATTGAATAGGAGAACAGAAAACGCAATTTCCTCACTGAAAAAAAAAAAACACTGCAGCACCAGATAGAACCGTTTATCTCCATCAAACTCACCTATATACCCTGGCAAATCAGCTTGTCATAATGAAGGCTGTCTTTGCTGATTTACCTTTTTGCACCAGGTATTACCTATATCTATAAAAAAAAAAAGAAATAAGCTGCCTCTCGACAGTATTGAAAGTTACTGCATGTGCATGAAATTGTGCCCTCTCTGTAACTCATGCTAGCTTAAAATGTATTTGCTACCACAGATATTTCTGCTGAAAAGTAATGCAGATCTCAATTATTTTAAAGCTTATTTTAGCTTAAGACAAAACTGAACACAGAGTTAAGGAGGCCAAAAAAAAAAAAAAAAGGGGCAACTGATTTAGATTTGTACACCTCTTGAGGTCTGAGCAGGAACTGGATGCATCACATCACTGTCAGCAGAGCAGTGAATATTTTCCTAGTGAACACTGAGTGGCGAAGTAGAGCTTCCCACAGATAATGAGAGCAATCAGAGCACACGGGCTGCAGGCAGGGAGCGAGCTCACTGGAGAGCACTTCCAGGCGATTCCTTGCTAGAGAGGTGTAAGTAAATTCAGAAACACGTTTAGAGCTATTAAAGGTGCTCTAACCAACCGGCTACTATGCTTTTTTAAACAAACAAAAGGGGCAATGTCCCAGAAGTGGCAGGATAAATATTTATGAAACACCAGTCGAACGAACCCTCCTGGATCAGAAGGCTTTCATGACACAGCCCCAGGATCCTTGGCTACAGAGGGGCTCCAAGCCACTCCTCTCAGCAGAGAAGAATCAAAACCTGGGCAATGAAATCTGTAGGGTGAATGAGATACAAAGGGTCATTATCCTCAGGAATTCTTCTACAGGACCACTCATTTTCACTCATGTTGGAAAACATGTAGTGAATACAGCAGAGAACAGAAGAGAAAGGCAGTTTCAACCCTCACCCAGGAGATCTTGCAGCTGTCTGAAGAAATAGCAAGATATATTCTAACAGGGATTTCTTTGCAGAAAGGTTAAAGCTTACAGAAATTCACCTGCTATGTGCAGAGAGAGGCTCAGCATCAAGGTGAGGAAGCACAGGGGTTTTGAGAAGGGTGGCCTCCCTGTATCTGCCAGTCAGCAAGGGGTTTTCTTACCTTAGAGTGTGTAAAAGTAGTTTCTATTCTCACCTCCACATTCACCATTGAGCAGCCTTTGAAGCCATCACCACTTCTCTAAAGAAACCTGAAGTAACATCCTATCATATTAGCTTTTGCTTGTGCATGTCAACACCAGCTACAGCAAGATCCAAGCTTTAAGGACTTAGTCCTGAAAACACTTTAGCATCTTCACTACCCTGGAGTAGTTTTTTATTCAGCTTTTGAGGAAAGGAACTGCAGAGATATCTTAATTAACTCCTTAGGGGTTTCCCAGCATGAAGATGGGATACAGACTAGTGTCAGCTCTGAATTATCCTGTTTTCAGTCTCGGGTGTACAAGTCATTAAGTTATGAATTTGTTTAAAGGCATAGTTTGGATAAAAGAAATAAGAGTATTATTAGTTATCATAATTGATTACATTAGTTTTAAACACTACTTTGGATACAAGAAATTTATTTTTGTTTTTATATCATCTGTTTTTCTACTTAATGGCTGCAGAAAACATTTTAATCCGAACATCTGAAAGCATGTGTTCTGTAAAAAATCACAGCAAAAACAATAATGAAGAAAAGATTACATTTTTATTTCTCTGCCAAGATCTACCTAACCTGGATGAAGATCTTAAAATGAACATTCTATAATATGCATGTCTGCAGGGAGGAAAGATGAACGAAGCCAGTCTGAGGTAAAGTACCAGCTGTTGAAATCTAAAAATCAAATTTATCATAGATACATCAAAGTTCTGTTAATCCTCCAAAAGCTATGAAGGTTTTAGGAGGGTTTTAGTGAAAGGAAATTGAAGCACTCCTGCCTTCAGACAAATTAGGACAGAAAATCTTCTCCTATGCTTAGTTAGTCTTGGATTATCAGATTCAAAATGGTATCTAAACTTCTAAACACTCACTACCAAGATCTGCAGAAGATGGTGTTTCAAAATGCTTTATCATTTTTTGCAAGTATTATAAGCACAAGCACACCTGAAAGTCAAGAGATTTTATATTTTAATAATAGTAAAATGCTAACTTACATGCATGATACTGATTTACAGTAATCTTTTAAGTGAGGACTAATAAATATGTATGACATTCATCAACAGAAACATGGCTACACTTTCTTCCAGATTGCAATTCACTTCAGCAGTGAGAAATATGACTTGAGGCTTTTAATTTCTTCTCTTTAACAATAAGTTATGCAGAGGCAAACAAATTAGATGTCTGCAGTTTCTAGTACCAGCTCACACTGCAGAAAGAAGAAACTGTGTCATGGTATTGTACAAGACTTGAACTGCATTGTATTTCCAGTTTCAACCAGGACCTTGAATCATCCAAGCTGAATGAAGCTAGGAATATCAAGAGTATACAGTAAAGTATATAGTTAATTCTTTTGAATGTGTTTTTATCTCATTTTAAGTGACAATGCTGTTCTTCCTAATAACAGTATGAATCCCATGCAAAGTATCAATATATTTCCACATCTCCTTCAAAGCCAAGCTGTGTTGCTGGCAATCCAGCCTGGCATATTTTTATCCTCATGCCAATTACTTTAGCCAAAAGACTTACTTGACAAATTTAGGAAGGATTTATTTTTATTTAAGGTTCACCAAGCAAACAAGAACAAGTCCTGAACAATGAATGAGATAGTACAGGATACTGCAAAAATATTAATTTCTTCACAATACTTCGAGTCAATAGTACTAAAGTTATCACTTTTTTCTTCTTTGTATCTAATTCCCTTAAGGTATAATACTAGTAAATTGAAGATAAGATCACCTTTCTACATTTCTAGAGCTGTCTGGATATCTTCTGTCATGATTTCCTGCTTATCAAAGCCAATTTCTATAGACTCTCGGTTTTCCATGGAGTATGTTTTCTCTGATTGCAAACCAAAGTAAAAACTGATTGCATCCTTTAAACTCACCAATTCTTTTGTGTCTATTTTCTTTTTTAGCAGACTAAACTCAAAACTTGGAGACCCAAACTGACCCTTGCTTTCTATCCAGTTTGCACTTAGGTTACTTGGGTATAAATCAAGAAAGCAAGAACTAAAGGATGTGACCTTTAGTTTGCAGTTACAGAATTTGAGATTTCTTTTCACATAGGTTTGCTAGTTTTTCCACATAAATACCCTTCTTGTTAAACACAGCAGAAGCACCTGGTCAGATTCTTCAGCTGGCATTTTTCAAAACTGCCCCTGGGGTTTTGTGTGACTGAGCATAAACATCCCCTTCTATATTGAGATGCTGACAGTATCTGTTAGACCTTTATGGCTCTCTGAGAGATACAAATCATCCTAAAGAACATATTCTCAACACATTAGAGGTAGAAAACATTCAGTGAAAGTATGAGGTAGGGTTCAGTCAAGTAAGGGTCTACTTGTGAAAAAGAGAGAAGATGCCCAGGTAACAAAATTTTCCTTAAACTACAATAACCAACACCAGGCAAATAACGTTAACTTGACCTCACCTCAAACAGTTCTTGGGTGTGAATATATTCATTATGTAGGCACAACTGCACAAAGCATATGGGGCTGGAGCAATAGTTCCACATTTTCATTCCTGTATTTATCACTAAATGCTATTTGTGACCCACTAGATGTATGAATACAGCTTCAGCTCACTTATACTACTGAACACCTATGTCAGGTCTGTAATTTCAATGCCAGCAAACTTTCTGCAGCCAAGATACCTATTTAGAAGCAGCTACCATTTACTTGCATCTCAGCTGAAATGCAAGCCCACAAACTCTTTGCTCCAGTCTTCATAACTGGATTTAAATTCAGCTTTTATTACAGCTATTCTGTAAAACAAAAGCATTTCCATAATAGAAGGGGAAAATGAAAGCACCTGAACCTGTAAGCATGTACGTGCATTCTGTTTTGTGGCTGTTGCTGTCCACGTGTAACACGCTGATGTACAAATTTTACAGACAATTCACATATGGGGTTTTGGGGGAGATTCATATTGAAGGGCACAACAGTGCCAGGCTGCGTCTGAATGCTAAAATGCTGAAAACAGCAGCAGACCAGAATTAAACCTGTCTGACATTTTAGATCAGCAACATTTGAGGACAGTAGCACTGAGGAAAATTTTTTTTAATCACATCCCAGGTGATACTCAGGAGGGCAGGATGACAACATTATTAAGCCAATTCCTCAGCAAAAAGAAGCTCAAGGTTCCTCTGACTAAGATAAGAACATGACACACTAAATTTCAGTTTTTAGAGCAATAGTAAATTTTAAGCTGGTAGGAGGAGGGTGATTGGCTGCACTGAAAATTATTTTTTTCTCTATACTTAGAGAAAAAAGTAAAAGGTAGTCAGAGCAGGACTAATTTTCCCATTGTAGACGTTGTCCTGCTGATGTTACTTCCACCTTCACCCTGACATTCAGTCTCAAAGATAAAAGACCGTGAATAAGAAGGGAAAGATTCATGAAAGAGAATAAAAACCTCAGCTAATCCACAACTTTAAAAATGAAACAACAAACAAACAAATTTTTTTTCTTTAATTTCTTGCAGGATGCAAGAAAATGCTAAATTGTCCTACAGGCATAATCTACTTTCTAATTGAAATATATGCAACTGTTACAGTGCATTGAATTATTAAATGTAACTCAGTAATGCAATTTGCCTTAATGATAACTGTATAATAACCACAATGAAATATCACATATGATGTTTTAATGAGGATTATGGCATGTTAATTTTAAACTGAACAATAGGGCATGTAATGTAATCCATGCCCTGTGTACAGTTCAACAGCTGCTAACATGTTGGACTCATTCATACTTGTGCCTGGCATAGGTAAATAATGACCCATTTACAGAGCTGCTTGGTACAAATATTTATAATGTCAACTACTTTTCAGAACACTGAAATTAAATTCTGAGGGCCCTGTTCTACCATTTTCTTGATCTTTTGTGCTTGTACCATGAGGACAACATTTACAGCCCCAGTGTTCTTCCATGTATCTATTTGAACTTGGGAGCACATAAATCCCAAAATGGATTTATGGACCCAATATGGACTATAGTGACTGATCTAAATAAAAGTTTTCTTTTCATCCCACGTGCAAAGTTTCAGCAAATTTGGTATTCTATACTACTGCACAGATCTGAAACCATTTCCCCTTGGTCATTTAATCAGTGATGGTTCAAAGGCAGGCAATCATTTCATATGACCCAAGTACAGTTTTTGTTTCCACTGCTAATACTGTCCACAGCAAACAGTTCCCACAAAGTACAGGCTTCTACAGTGGAAAAACCAAAGAATGAAACACAATGAACTGCTGCTCCTAAGTGAGCAGGTGTTGAAGGTTCTCACTAAAGCACTGCAGCACGAAATTGGCACTATCAGTTCAACAATTCCTACAGATTCCAGGGACTTTGAACAAGTAAAAAAAATACAAGAAAGGTTATCCTGAGTTACAGGCCAAAACAACCATGCTTTATAGAAAAACCTAGAAGCTGAAGGTTCAGTTAAAGAAGGAGTTGTAATGTGGCAGTATCACAGTTGTATGCAGAAGATGACCTTTTGTTTAAGGGAAAAAAACCAAAAACAAAACAATACAAAACAAGCAATACAAAACCAACCAACTAAAAATCCCCAAACCCTGCCAGGAGCTCCCAGGAAAGCCAAGCAGAAAAGAGTCCTTCCCTTGCAGCACAGTCACACCAAAGTGCCTTCAGCTAGAATTGAACCTTGTTCTGCAAGGCCCTGGCCTTTGGGTGAAAAATAAAGGAGACTGTAAACCTTGCCAGTGTTGATAGTTTGCTTCTCTGTAACCCAGATGTTTGAACCCCTCCCTTTCAGCAAGCCCCTTGATGGAAAATGGCATCAACAGGGCTTTTTACAAAATATTTATTTAAAAAACCCCAACTATCATAGACCCCTCTCTGTCATTTAGAAGTAAATTAAGAACTCTTTCATCACAGGAAGGCTAAGTAGCTGAGTTTTCAAAAATCCTTCCCTCTCCTCTGCATTTTCAGATGATTAAATGACAAGCAGCAGACTAATGTAAAACAAAACCTTTTCATGCTAGGAGGATATTTTAGTAGGGCTCATGACATATCCTGTTTCATCTGAAAAAAAGATACCAAAAATATCATTAAGCAGCACACACTCACAAACAAAAAAAAAAGTGCCTATCCTCACAAATACATAAGAGGAATAAGAGGAATGACAGACATTTCTCTCCCAGCTTAACTGTAAGATAAAATATGAAAATCTAAGAGCTTTTTTTTGTTTTTCCAGGATAGAAATATTTTTCCAAAAGGGTGAAACATTTTTACATTACTAAATGCTTTCTTATATCCCTTCAATTCTAAGTTCTAACATGTCTAAAAACTAGCAAACGTAAGAAGAAAAAAAAAAATTTTACAGTCCACCATGGCTGAAATTCAGGAGGTTTTTCCATGTTTCTGCCCTTCCTTCCCAGAAATACACACCTTTCCAAGATAGCATCCACAGATGTACCACCCAAACCCAGCAGGTTAATTACAAATTTTTCCCCATGCCAGTATAAATTGTTTTAATTTGAAAGGAAACCCGAAGCTGTAAAAGACTTCAGCCTAAGAATTAAGGTAAAGAAAGGTGAATTAAAGGAGAAATAGAATTTAAAATATAAAATTAATTTACATGAATAATTTTGAAGAAGCATTAATGAATCTAGTGGAAAAGATACCATTATCTTTCAGAGACTTGATTCTGATATATTACTTTTTGGTGGTCTTTCTTTAATTGAAAAAAAAACCAAAAACAACAACAAAAAAAAACAAACCAAAACAAACAAACAAACAAAAAAAAAACCCACACAAAGGTTTTATTAAAAGGTCTGACTCAAAAAGAGAAAAAATGCCCTTTAACTTGATTGTTTCCATATCCAGTCAGCTGCTTCAAAACTGTTACAGTAAAACCTACAGTACCTACTTCTCTTTTCCCTTCCCTCCCCAAAATTGCCTCCAAGGTCATAAATTGATACAGGGATGTGCAGCTTCCTTCTCCATGATGCAGATGAGTCAGACTGAAGAGACATTTCTACAGGGAACAGCACTGGAGGTAGAAAGCTGCCAACTTACCCACCTCAGAGCCACAAAGCTGCTGAGCACAGCTAGACAACCTCCCACCAAAAACTCCTAAAAACACCCCAAATACGTCTGGGCTGTAGATGGTGGACACAGCACAAGATGGCTTTCTTCCACTGCCAGTCCTGCTTCCACTTGAGGCTCTGGCTGGAGCTGTGTTCCTGAGAGACCCTCAGCTCCCCCAGACACACTGTAATGTTCCCAGGCCAGCTCTGAATGAACATAATGGCTGTTTTGAATTATTTAGGATTATACAAACAGGTCATAATGTAGTTAAACTTGCCAGGAATAAATATGGCAGAATGTGGGTTCCTATAGACACTAAAAAGGGGCTGTGTGAATGTTTATTATTTGTTTCAGCAGCTGATTATTTTAGAAGAGAGAAGTTAAGCTCCTTGGTAACATGCTTGACTACTTTTGCAAATACAGAGCAACTGCATTTCAGAAACACAAATGGTACTGATACGGTCAATGTAAGAAGGTGAGTGCCCAGCACAGCAGATTTTCTTTTGCATAATTCAGAGAGCGAGTGTTTTCTGTTAAAAATCTATGACCAGAAAATAGAATTCAAGGGAATCAGTCCTTTTGGTTTCCCCTCAAACACAGTTTCCACCTTCGAGGCTTGCAAGCACTCAACTCTATCTATCTAACTGGCAACAAAAATAATCTAAACTTTCCTTCACTACTTGATTTCAACCTTTTGGAGCATATAAACCTCCTTTGACAAAGGCAGGCCAATAAGGAGCAAGTAAAATAGGAACCATCTGAGCATTATCCTTCCAGACATAAGGCACCAGACTGACTCAATATTGTATCCTCTTCATGAAACCCCTTGGGAAAGAAACTGCAAAAAGACATCATCCAGGACTGGAAGGTGGGGAAGATGCATAGGCAGCTCCATACTAAAACACCTTTTTTAAGAGAAGCTTTTTCCACATGAAGCACACAAACAACAACATACATGACAAACATGATAGTGGAATATTTTATGTTGGGCAGAAGTTTTCTCAATGGTGCTACATGACCAAGAAAACTGTTTTCCAAAAGGTTTAATTTCATTTTGTAAGATAAGCAAGCCACTGGTACAATACTCACAGAAGTTGTTATTGACATAGGAAACGAAACTTTTTCTCCTCACTGACAATTCCCTAGTAATTATAATGCAAATCATTTATCAACCAAACAGAAAAAGAACTTTGCCTTTCTCTAGATTCAGTGAAAAGAACACAAACCAAAACCTCACGACTTCACTGTGGAGACTGTCACCAATTTGAAACTGGTTCAAAAGCACTTTAAAAATAAGAAGTTTAAAGCACACACAATAAGGTAACACTTGTAACAGCTTCTGAGACAGCCCAGACAGACATCAACACACTAAAAAGGAGTGGGCTATTCTCTGTAGTACAAGGAGAATGCAGTTTTTATGTATGTTAAAATTTTGCATTTGCTCTTGAGGCATTGCCCTGCATAATACAAAGGAAGAGTGACAGCCATGGAAGACATCAAGGAAAAGAAGCATTACAGAAGTGATACATGTTTAAATGCTTTGGAAAAAAAGACCCCCTTTTAGGAGTCAGTTACTATAATTTTAAATGTTTAAACATGGAGTACAACAAAATCCACTTAATATTTTTTTGCAAGTCCCATGTTGCAGCCTCAGTATTTCAGAGCATCTCACACTACACCATCTAACCCCTAACTACAGCTGTTCAGAATTATAGACTATTGTGCTTTGAGGATTTCACAAGTGATTTTCCCCTTTGCATCTCCTTTCATTTTGCAAGTCGATAATTCCATATCAGTGTGATGGGGTTTGATCCCATCTTACCTTTTGTCACACAAAGATTGTATTCTCTGTAGATTTTTTGATGATCGTCCTTAAGCTTGCTTGGAATAAGATATTGTCAGTCAGGCACAAATGAAACAAGGCTTTACTGTAGATCCCTTGTCCCATCAACACACTTTGAGACTGAAGGATTTGAAATATATGAAGCAGTAATAGGATGTACACAACAATTCACTGAGCTGAGGGCCTGGCATGCTGTAGTAACCCAATCTGGAAGTAATAAATGTAAGTTATACCTCAACCAGATCTCAAGTGTGAGGGGGAGAGAAGCACACACCTTCAATTGCAACAGGAAAAAAGATGCCGCTCCACATAACATCTATCTTTGACTTTGGAAGATTAGCTGATGACTTTCTTTCTCAGTGTATCCTGGATTAATTTGGGTGAAGGAACTGACTTTTTGCTTAGGACAAGCACTCAAAACACACAATAACCAACAGCTTCTCTTGACAAGCAAGCATTAAAAGGGCTGCATGCTGTTTAAAGTAACAGGTTAAAGAAGCAATAAATACTTTTGTGAGTAGCTGTATTAGAGGCAGGAAACACCACTGTTCTATCCCTTTCAATATATTTCCTATATTTTTGTGCTCACCTGCTACTTCCTCACTCTGTGGTCTGGATTCCTTTCAGCCACTGCTTCAATAACCATGGTCCAATGCCATCAGATACAAACCCCCATCAGTCAGCTTGTGTGCATGCTTTGGGACCAAAGCACAGCTGCAGCAGGTCAAAGACACACATAAAGCAGTACAAAATCTGGTGATTTCTGTGACCAGGCACAGATCTGTGTAACTGAAGTTCTACATAACTCCTCCCCTAAACAACAGACATGGCCCTTCAGAAATATCTTCCTTTGAGGCACCAATAAAAAACACTAAGCAATGAGCAATCCTACTGAAGCTAAAGAAGTTACTGCTAGCATAAGAACAATTTAAGTGAAAACTTAAGGAAGTGTTATTCAGGTTTCCCTCTTACCCAGCTCAACAGCTATAGAAGTCAGGCAGATATTTTTTTACATTTACACCATGATTCGACTATCTTCAACTCACAAATTAACTAGCAAGGACTGGTCTAACAAGCATTCACTTTAGGTTCCAAGTGCAGCAACAACAACATACACAGTCCTTAACTCCACTTCTCAGAAGAAAACTAACCTAAATATACTGTGACATTTCAGCTGAAATAATAAGAGGAAAAATTAAAAAAAAGGGAAAAACCTCACCTCATAAATAACTTTTTTCATAGACAATTCTTTTTTTTTCATTGCTTAATGACATTCTACTGCAAATTCAGATGCTCTCCCCCCCTAAACTCGTCATTTATCTTTTAATCTCTGTGACTTCTCTTTTACTAATAAATACTGCAAAATTTCTGTCTCTACTGTTGCAGCTCACTTATTGCCTTACTAACTTTTATTACAGCTGAGACTTCCATAATTCACTTTATTTCTACTCCTGGCTCCTTTAGCTAATAGGCATAATTTCCCCTTTTTCTTGGGGCAGCAAACAGAATATCTTCTTAGCTTGCCTCATTATTTTTGACACCCATCTTTTCCAGTGACACATACTCTGCAAGTCCGTAGTCCTACTGTTTTTGTTAGCAGCACTATACATTTGAAGCCTCTTTGGGCTCTGGTATGATCCCTGCAATCTCTGAAAAATTCATTTAAAAAAAAAAGAAAAGAAAGAGTATACACATGGGCAAAAAAGTATCTGCTGTTTGTCCAGCTTGTTGCAAACATTCAAAAAGCCCCTAGATCCCAAGAAATTATGAAGCCAGCTTGAGCAATTTCAATATTAAAAATGCATTTTATTATTTAAGCATTTCATAAGAGGAGCATGGAATCACTGCAGCAGACAAAATCAAGGTACAGTTGGAATTCCAAGTGCATAGTATGCTGTCAAAAAGAAATAGAACTTTCCTGCATTTGGTACAATATAAATTTACAAACCCCGCAGCACAAAGAGGGAAATTGCCTCATGTTAACCTTAAGCACAGGGCTCTGTAACAAAGCTTTGGTCACAGCTTGTGAACTCCCTGCTTTGTAGCCTTCATAAATTCACTGACAGTATCTACTGAGGTACCATTCTGTTCAAACTCAGATCAGCTAGGAAGTTTGAATTATTTTACAAAATAAGCAAGTGTATCTTCCCCTCCTCAGCTAAGCCTTGGCATGTATTGCCTTGAGTAACTGTGTCACTAACACAGTAGCTCGGGATGAAAAGCAGGAGTTTGGTTTAGGGGTTTTTGCTTGTACTCGTTTTTTTTGAGATGAGAGATGAGAAGAAAGAATTGAGGGCAAAAGAGATCCAGATGAGCATCCAGCCTCCTTGATTCCCCCAGAGATTCAAATGCACAGAAACACCAACTGACAACTTGATTAAAGAACATATTTTAATGATGGGACAAAGCTACAGCACCAGGACAGATGTATTTGTTTCTCAAAACTCACATTACTGAAGCTGTGCCTCATTCCTTGAGGGCTGCCATGGTGGCATTTTTCTCAAAATGCTGCTGCCTTCCTTAAGAGCAGCAAGAGGGCAGAGAAAGAGGATTGCTCATGAAAATCTTGGCCAATCCCTGTAGTGACTCCAGTCCTGCTTTGGCTTCCCTAACCCAAGTGAAACTGTCTCTGTTACCTGGCCTGTTTACAGATTACCCTTAGTCAAAAATCTTTCCTGCTTGATAAGAGCCACAGTTTCCAAACTACCTAATTTCAAATATATTTTCCCTTACATGCCATAGAAGAAGTGTCAGTTCCCTTTCTCTCCTCCTGAAAAAGGCTTTTAAAATTCTAGAGTTCTTTTGACCTTCTAGTCTTTGGTAAATTAAGGCTGGTAACCTATTTGAAGCTGAAGACGAGAACATAGAAGTTAACAGCCTCCTTCATTGCTTTCTGAACACCACAATGTCTTTTTCTGTAGCTATTATATGCCTGTGTTGATTGGGTTTCACACAGATCCCATTAAAAGTTACAGCACTAAGCACTGATGCAAGATGTGCTTAATAAGAGACCCGTAGTTAGATGAGCTTTATTTCCCTGGCAGATCCCCTCCAGACCCACAGTTACTGTATGTTATTAGTCAGAGACCAACACTTCCCAGCAGCTTCACAAGCTCCACAAACTTCATAATGTGACTCCACACAGAAGCAAGGTCTAAGAAGTACAAAGCTTCAGAGACTGGCTAAATAACCAACTACTGAAGAACAGCCCAAAAACCACCACAACAGTTTAACCAAAATGTCTGTTTTTTGTATCATATCAAACTTCAGGTCTAAATCATCCCAGGATAAGAGAGCATTTCCAAGATGCCACAAGACTGCACTGAGACATAAAACACTTTCCAAACAGTGATTGCTGGAACCTGGGGCTCCTTGCTTCTGAAAACCACCACATTTCCTACCAGGAGCCCCACTCAGAAGAGAAGCAGTACATCACTGATCTTGTACAGGTACAAGTCACTTGTCCTGTTCATGGACTCCATGTTCTTACTGTTCTTATTCTCAGTCTGTATCTCACTGCTGCATCTCAGCAGCTTTTTCTCGAAGGCTTTTGCCAGGCCAAGTGTTACCCAGCCTTCAGGCTGTGAGCTGAGCACTCCATTACTAACTACATCACTATTGCAGAAATGGGTGGAATGCAAATAGGATCTGCTAGGGACAGTCTGGGGAGTCCTGGACAGCTAGACACTTGTAGAATTACAGGTGAAGAAAACTTGTCAGCAATCTCTCTTGCTCAAGCACTGGGCAATACTAACCAGGTGCAGTGCTCCAAATGATTCCAGCATATGTATTTGAAAATAAAATCCCATGCTCTGGACTACAATGCAGCACTAGAGAGAAGCAGTTTTTACTTTGCAGTGCCCTATCAGCAAGCCAACATCGCAACATAAAATTTAAACCTTTAATACAGAATTAAACATCTCAAGAGGCCCCTGTGCCAGAAGAAGAGACCACAGAAATCTGGGTCATGCAATAGTGTGAAACCTATTCCAGAGGAATGTTTCTGCTTGGTCTCCATGTCTCTGCATACTCAGTGAGATTTTTACAATAGTTCTCTTGGCTTCCTTTTTCCCCATGCAGCCATAATAAAATTTACTAGACTTTTCTTATTTCTGCATTACCTCTTACAAGATTTGAGAAAGAACATTTATCCCTGGATTCAATCCAAAAGCACACTTAGGCAAATTTGAAATGTGAAGGACACAAGTGGTTCAACTGTAGTCAGTGAAACAGAGCATGCACCTAATTTTCATAACGCCAGCTGTCCAGCAAAGTCTCATCTTTTTCCCATTTATTCCTTTAAATTTTATAACAAAATGAAAACTTCAGACCTTCTTGAAATTATAAAATGCTGTTATTCCTTTCCAAATAAATATGACACAAGACAAAGCTCTTGGACACAACATCTAACTTAGGAAAGTAGAAAATCTGGCTTATTTTCCCTCCTCTAAATAAAGTTGTACCACTTGAGTCGTTGTAAGATTTTTTTCTTTTGACCCTTTTCTTCTTAGAGCCACAGTCCCTGTTCAAAGTTCCTCTTTTGTGAAACTCTGTGGTGGGATGAGAAAAGATGCAGACAGCAATACATCATGTATGACATAACTGAGCCAGAAAGTCTGATTTTCCTAAGAGAACCAGCACACTAAAAGCATAAAAAAAATCCAGGTTTTTGAAGAACCAAAGAATCTCCTGTATAAGTATTTAATAGTTCAAAAACATTTGGAATTAAATGGTTCACTAAGTGCTCCTGAAGAAAGAAAATTATAAAGATGAGCTTCTGGGCAATCTCATTTTACATTGAAAAAATGTCTCAGACAAGAATGTTTCAGTCTGAAAATATTGCAAAATATATATGTTTATAAAACCCCAGCACATCCCAGTCAATCTTTAAGAGAATTAAACAGGTGAAAAAAAAATTAAATAATTTCAAAGAAACACAAATGCCAGTAAACTCAGTGATGTCAAAAGGCTGCAGATTCAGCAAAGTGCTGAATGCATTTTATTTGCAGTATGTTTGACTGTGCCCAGCTCATTCTGTATGTGTGCTATAAGAAATTTGGTTGGCTCCCAAATTTATGTCTGATATTTATGCAATAGAATGGAAGCAAAGAGAAAAGACATATGCAGCTAGAGATGGCTAAAACAGAACTTTTTCTGTAAGAAAATTTTCAACTGTAAATATTCACACCATGTCTTACTCAGCAGTTTCTTATCCCCTATACTTCTTAGGCACTGAATTTTTGCTCTCTTCCCTTTACTGAGGTTTTTGAGAAGACTGCTATTGGCTACAGATTTTCAGGATTTTTTTTTATTAGCTTAGAATATTATTGTTCTTTTAGTTGCACTTGTTCGTTATAAAATTCAGGTTTTTCTATTCGTGCCCTCTTCCTTTCCCTGCCTTCTTTTTCTAATTACAAGCAATCCTGCAGTTTTAGATCTGCAAGTGAATGAAGCCATCCTCGGTTAGCAAATACTTCCGTAGCAAAGCATTGTTCAGATGTGCTTTGTTAGGTTGGGCTACTGATTGTTGTACCTCCAGAATGTGTCCTAATTGTCTGAATAATGCTCCTGAAACACACATGCATTAATATAAGTGCAGGAAGAAGTTTTCACAGTCCTGCAGTGATCTGTTTCAGTTGTGAAATATGGTATTTGTTTATTTACAGAGCAAAATGATCCCATTCCAAACATGAGTTTGTTCCTTCAGCTCCACTGAAGTCACTGCCCGACTAGCTATAAATTAATACATTTCACTGCAAAAATATGTTATGTACTTCTTGGTGAAACTGAGAGATGATTTCACGATGTGTTGGAATGTGTACCTAATCATCTAGACAAAATGTAAATTATCATATGGCCTTTAACTCCTGTAAATTACTTTCTTTATAACCAGAAAATAATCCTCCTGGTCATTTCTCATTCACTATGGGATTCTGAATTTTGCAGACCTTACTATGCCAGATCTGCTTCCTCTCCTCTGGGCTTTAATTACAGTGTCTCAGACATTTTATATGTGATAGCTAAGTAGGACAAAGATGTCTCTACTCAGATTTGTCCATATGTTCCAAGAGCTACAAAGTTGTGCCTACTTAGTGATGATCAGCCTCTTTCAGAAGATCCATCTTTGATCTGACATAGCATTCTACAGATTCATATTTATTAAGACTATAGGTAGAATATGAACAACACTGAAATTTATCAACGACTCTCTGGTTTTGGCTCTTAACTGACAAGTCTGATTGCAAATGGAATAAATCTATTTTACACCCATTCGGGAAATCATTGTTGGGAGATGTAACACAGCATAAGGAAGAAGTATCCATTTTTTCAAAACTATTAGGCAGTGCACTCAAAAAGATATTTTTGCTTAATGCACAAAGGGTCTTTTCCATCAAAACACAGACAAAATGTAGCCATGCTAAATTAATGTTCATTGGTGATACTTACTAAGAAAAAAATAACCAGAGGAGGAAAAAGGGAACATGGCAAGAGCACAGCTGAAACCACAAATCTGGCCCTGCTGGACCACCAGTGGCTCTGTTTGTTCCATGAATCAGGATACTTGCAGAGTCAAAAGATAGTTTCTATATTTATAACCCAGGAAGATCATTAGTAGTTAGGCAGTGGCAAACTTCTATAAAAGAGAACATAGCAATTTCAGAAGGTTGTGGTGTTTTGTTTGGTTCTGCACCTACTTCTGAATTTTTAGCAATATTTCCTACTGACAAGCCCTGGGTATCTGTTTCATATTAGTTATTTTCATAGTGTACAGTTATTCACATGGACTCTGCAATTATTTTCCTTAGTGAGCATTTCTCTGATGTTTTAAAGAAGGAACAATACTCATTAATAACTCCCCATTAAATTTCAAAACTTTTACGTTTCAAATGAGCCCTGCACATTGCCAATCTGACTTTATTAATGAATCTGAATTATAGGATGTATTTTCACTTGATTGCTACTCCTTCTCTACTACTGCAATGTATAGAGACTCTTCCCTGTTAAAAGTGCAATGGAAACTAAAGCTAAGAAATACACAAGGTTTTTTTGGTTGGTTTTTTTTTCTTTTGTTGTTGTTTTTTTTTTTTTCCCAAGACAGCAGGAAATATATGTACAACAATTTGACAGGCAGTAATTGCTCTAAAGAAACATGGGGAAAAAAGAGTCAGTTAAAATGAGTAGTATTTACATGGACAAGATGTTTATTTTTACATTGAATTATTTGCCATATGCAGTTATGTGAAATGGATCCAATTTCAATTCTCTGAATGAAGTCAACCCACACATACTGTTCAAGATCATGGTGAGTTTTCCACTGAAGAAACCATGAATATAGCAATACCATCTTAATTATGTTGCTGTAGGACATGAAAATATCAAAAAGACAAATTTAATCCTTGCCATGCAGCTCGAATAACTGCACTGAGGCAAGAGGAAATAAGATTAGGGAAGACAAGCAACGCCCACACACATGCACACACCCACACGCACTTGTTGCCAGTCCTTTGTCTATCTCAAAATCACACTTGCTTGAAATGTTCTTGACCCAAAAAGCCCTGAAATGATGCATAGGATTCAGTCATTGTGAGATTCAAGTGTAGGAGGAGACACAGGGAAAAAACTGAGACTGACTCTGAAAGAGAATCTCCCTCTGTGTGATCAAGCCCTCAGTGACTTTGGACACTCCAACAGCACAGCTAATGCCTTGATCTGAACCAGCCCTGAACTAGGCAGCAGGAGTTCTGGGGTCTTAAAAACACAAACATACAATAGATAATTATCCAGCTGATGAGGAGATATGTATTTCTTAAGTACTTCCATTTTTCTACTGGT
Source organism: Chloebia gouldiae (assembly GCA_003676055.1). Taxonomy (NCBI): domain Eukaryota; kingdom Metazoa; phylum Chordata; class Aves; order Passeriformes; family Passeridae; genus Chloebia; species Chloebia gouldiae. The sequence goes on from QUSF01000012.1 coordinate 8,319,462, forward strand.
TTATGTCCTTACTGATAGTTCATAAAATAAACTTCCTGCCACTTAGTATATTTAAGTCAGAAAATTATATGATCTGCAGAGGAATACCAAGAGGGAGCTAAGAAAAATAAAAGGGAACAAAGGCAGCAGAAAGCAAATAGTTCTGTCCTCTGTTAAAGCGGGTTTGCAGATCCACATCTACAGCAAAAATCCAAAAGCAAATACAGAAGTCCTAGAATGCACTTGTCTATTTACAGTTAGAGTAGAATGAGAAGGGATTTGAGACACCTTGCACAAACGTACTTCAAGTGAACATTTTGTAGTCAATTCCAGACATTACTCTAGCTGCTTCAGACATCTACTCCAAAACACTGAAACAACTGAAAGAGGTAATTACAGGCATAAAAGACTCGAATAACGGAAAAGAGATGCTTGGCATTGTTTGATCTCTTCTTGCCTTTGGTGGCATTACAAAAGCAAAGCATGTGAGATAATTAATAACAGGTAGCAAGACCCCTCAAAGGCCTCCATATCAGTAAATATCACTCCCTCTAAGGAGGGACTTTTCTAGGGGCTGGCAAAATATATCCTATCCCACTGTACACTGAGAATTGAGTTAATTTATTAGGATTTTATACAGATTTTCTCATTCAAATAACCTTATACAGCCTATCCTGAAAGCCACTCAGAAGTCTAATGGTGCCAGTTGTGGCTGTCTTGTACTGACTCTAGACTGAATGTCTCATTTGCACTAAATTTTTTGCACTAAACTTCATAAATCATCACAACTTTCCAAGTAAGTGAGCTTGCTCTGAACCTAAAGATAGACTTAAATAGAGCAGAAGTTAATCTCTCTATCTTTACAAAACCCACCTCTGCTGAACTGTTTTGAGTCTTAAAATAATGCCATCTGTTCCTCCTAGGAACTTTAATAGTAACTCACTGTAACAGTTAAAATCAAACAAGTTCTTGCTGAAGCAAACAGGGGAGGTTGTGTCAAATACAAAACTAGGAAAAGGACATAAAACAGATGCTTAGTACACTGCTATTTTTCACACCTGATAGATGAACATTGAAAAACCAGAATTTCTTAATAGGTTTGTTATTTACTGGCAAAGTTGTTAAGAACTCACTAGAAAAGAATTACACTCATGACCCAACAATTTAAATCTGCTCAATGTGTACTCAAATATAAGCTGAAGTTAAACATTCATGGAAAAAAGCTTTACTGCTTGGCTACAGCAGAGCACATGTAAAAGACCCATTTATAAATGGGACTCCCCTGTGCAGGGGTACCAGGGCTGTGCTTCATAGCAGGTCCCTCAGGATAACCTGAGTGAACACCTACTTCCTCAGAGATAAGCAATCCTATGACATTTAGCCAGAGTGGTAATTATGGTATTTTTTTTTTCTTCTAGTAGATGATATTTATGTATTTTTAATGCCTATCTCCATACAGGTTCTCCCAGTGTAGTGAAGGAAAAACTCCCTCAAATCCCTCCAGCAGCATAACTGAACGGGGGCGTCCTGCACAGGGACTCATGAGAAAAGAACGGTGCTGGTGTCACCAGCTTGGCAGATGTTTACCTCAAAAATGGCAATGACAGACTGAAAAAACTGATAGGAGGTTATGTGTGAGTAATAACTGAGATTCTGTTCCTGGCTCTGCCCCTTCTTTTTCACAAGGGTCAAGGCAATCCATCCATTTCCCCCTGCATAAAATTTGGATTAGTAATATTTATTAATTTACCTTAGAGTTACAGAAAAGATTAGTTAATATCTGTGTGGTAATGTGAATATGTCAAATGGGCAATAAAGATTAAGTATGCTTCCCACCTCCATCAAGACACAGCTCACACCCACCTGTAATGTGTGAATTATGTATTTAACATTTTAAAGCTTCTTTCATAAATCACTCCCATTTGTCCAGAGGAACACAGATGGATTCTTGAAAAGCTCTTACTGGCAGACATGCAAAGCACCCAAATACAGGCACAGATGCAAAGCTTGATACATTCATGCAGGAATTTTAGATTCCTATGGAATTTGCTGGCATGTCATAATACTGAGAGAAAAGAAAGAAAACATTTCAATTTTTGGGCTAAACCCACCAAGCTTCTCCAACTGGAGAGAGGGTATTTTTTTTTTCTATCTGTATATCTCATATATTTCACTTGCTAAGTGTTTAGAGTTTTTTTTTTTTACACACACATACACACAAATGGAGGACTTTAATTATGCATTGTACAAAATGTTGCTGAATTTGTCTAAAGTCAATCTTTGTCTCTGTGCCATCATTATAAGATTCATTTTATGGCTAGCCAGCTAATAAATAAATAACTTCAATGCAGTAGTCTTCCATGTAATGAAAGCTTCCTATATATTGTTCTCAAACGACTTCTTCATTAATGAAAATATTATTACTAGCCACAGTCTAAATGCAATTAATGTAAATGCCATGAAGATTCTACTCATTTTTTTTCCCCACAACTTAATTGGGATGGTGAGAGTTTTAGTAGCTCTGCACCTCTTTCTCCTAAATGAAGAAAATCTCATCGTCCTTGTAATTCTTACTTTCATTACAACAGCAGCATGAGATGGATTAGGTCCCTAATGAGCCTTCGAAAGAACAGCCCTGTGAACTTGCTAAGGCATTGTAGTGAGAAATTCACATTAGTTAGGCTCTGGCCTTTACAAATTAGTAAAAATTCAACATGAAAATTTCCTCCCTTCATTTTTCCACCACATTTTGAATTGCAAAATGTGGAAAATAAAACAGACCCATGAGCAACTGCATCAAAGCCTGGTATCTGTTGTCCACATCCTTTTTTCCTTTCATGTTTTAACATCACTTGAGCAAAGATTTTAAACCTCAATGAACTAAAATTATGCATTAAGTATCTTCATGCCGTTCCATTTTCTTTATTTATTCTGAAGGATAGTTTTTCTTATATAGCTACATAAGCAGAGGCTAAGAGCAGGGCTATGAATGTGATGGGTTCTATAGTAATGGAACTTGTGCCCTTGTTAGTAGTTAACACTGGGGCAGAACCTTTAATTTGCATTGAAATCTATGTAAATGTGTGATTCAGTATGTGTCAAAACAAAAATCTGCTTTCTTGATCTGAAAATCAAGACACTGGAAAGATGAGTCATGGTTAGTGACCTTGAAGTAGGAGTCTGTCTTACAGAGCGACCCATGAAATCTGAACCACCCAGTGGTTTTTGTCTGTACACTTTGCTGGGTAAATTTCACTGAATCATTACACATGCAATGACTCCATCTCCTAGCTAAAGCCCAAACTCTGACCTAAATTTTTTTTTAAATTTGATAATGCTTCAAGTTTTCTCTAATGCTGAGGGAAACAATGTGTAGTACCTCTGACTACACCTGTTCATATTATGATTATTCATACTGCATTGTTTACATTAATACTAAAGTAGATGTGTGAAAAATAGATATGAACAGAGGTAAAGATATAGGGAATGTACTTTAAAATACAAGACCATTTATTCTGATAGGAAAACCCCTTTATACGTCACCAACCATTCCTGGGGTATGTGTGTTCAACAAAAACAAAGTTTTTATCCTGTAGTAATTTCTGCAGTGAGAAAGAACAAGCTTCACCTCAGCAGAGAAGACAAGATAGCAAGAGTTTCCCTGGGACACCACTGAAGTTGATTTTCATGGACTTTTCCACAAGGAAAATACCACGGATCAGTGCAACTGCCAGACTCCAGCCCTTCTTTTGCATTTCTAGCCCCTCTGTGCCAGTCCCTATAGACAAGGGCAGGGCCCATCTGTAGAAGTTCAGTCCTGACCATTGAAAAGGTACAATATGAGGATGAAATACACAGGAATTTGTTATAAAAAGACATAGGTAGGCCCCATGAGACTTTTAAATCCACATAAGGTCAAAGTCTTCTTGCATAGCTTTAGTAAATCTACTCTGAGAGGACCCCACCAGGATGAGAACCAGACGTGGACCTGGTGGAGTGCCTACCTCTTCTCACTAAAGTAATTCCTCAATTCTAAATGTGCTTCCAACCAGAAAACAAGTTTTTCCTAGCAGATAAATTAGAATAAAGAACATTTTGAAGTAAAGAAAACTTAAGAGATAGTGACTAACAAGTCTCCCCAGGTTTGAATGGCGCATTATTTCCCTAGGCCTGTTGTCACTCCAGCACATATTTAAAAGATTAGCAGTCTTCATGTTACAAACATTTCTTCACTGTCTGCCTCAGGTCTCTAGAAAACTCTCCTACATTCCCACTAGGGCATGCCTGTGTATCTGATAAGTGCTTTTCCAGTGGCCTCTAATGTTTGCAGGTATGTCACTCTGCTTCTCTCTCATGTTGTCTAGCTGCTCATCTCTCTTTCTTTTCCTCCAGCTGGCCCAGATGTGCTGCAGGGAAGTTCCACCCCCTCTCTTTCCTCTTCCAAAGTGCAGAGTCAGGACAACAAGCAGCCTTCAATACTGCTGTCAAGTCCCACTTCACAGACCATCAGAAAATCATGCATAATCCTTCTACAAGATTTGAAAGTTCATTGTTTTCAGGCAGAGTAGGGTTTGAAAAAGTTCTAACAATGACCATGTTTTAAAGTGGCTTTGAAAAAGAAAGATTAAATGATGTAACAGCTGACAGCTGTTTCAAAATTGTTTTCCAAGCAGCAAGCCTGTATCAGACAAACCAGTTTTTAATCAGGGAAAAATAATTTTCTGTTGGGGAAAGTTTCAGAAGTGTAATCACCACAGTATCCCTTTACCCTGATAAAGGCTTCCCAAGCAATAAGATACAACCTGCAAGACAACCTCATTTTTTCCCTGAGCTTGAGATTATTTTGTAACATAGGCCTGTTGGAGAGAATCCAGAGGGCCACAAAGATGATCAGGGGACTGGAATCCCTCTGCTATAAACTGAGAAAGCTCAGTTTGTTCAACCTGGAAAAAAGAAGGCTCTGGAGACACCTTAGAGCACATTCCAGTGCCTGAAATGAATTACAATAGAGCTGAAGAGAGACTTTTTACAAGGGTATGGAGTGACAGAACAAGGGGTAATGGCATCAGACTGAAAAAAAAGCATGTTTAGGTTATGTACAACAAAGCAGTTTCTCACTCTAAGGTGGTGAGGCACTGGAACTGGCTGACCAGAGGCGTTGTGGATGGCCCATCCCTGCAAGTGTTGAAGGCCAGATTGGATGGGGCTTTGGGCAACCAAGTCCAGCACAAGGTAACCCTACCAATGGTCAGGGAATTAAAACCAGATGATCTCCCAACCTAAACCATTGTATATGGAATTTAATGTGTAAAAAAAGGTGCTTTGGTGTGGTTTTAGAATAGAAGTGTCCTGTTGGCATCCTGTTGCCCTCTGGAAAGGAGGTGGTGCATTTTAGAATGAAGGCATGCACTCTGTATCAGGGGGTGACGAATCATATAATGGGGAATACACTGTATTGTGCAGGCAGGCAGTGTTAAGAAAGTTTCTTATCTCAACAAAGTTAAAGGCTTTATTTCAAATACCTTGTGATCAAGTCTGTGGGAACCCGTAATTTAAACATAGTTACAATAATTAAAAGTTAAAAAGAAAGAAAGAAAGAAAGCTGCATTCATATGATCTCAGCTATCTAATAAAGTTACTTAAGGTACCCAAGTTTTGGTTAGATAAATGCCAGCTCAACCACATTTCTTCAGCATTATAACACATTAAATAGTGCTAGCCAGGCATCTAACCAGAAAGATAGAATCACAATGTCTTCTCTTTGAAGATCCTCTTCAAAGAAAGCTGAAGGGGAAGCAATTCATATTCACATCTACTATGACATCGATTGTAAAATTCAGACACATATTATTTTTGATAATGACACATTTGTGTGTGCTCAGAGAGCACCCTGAGGCTGCTCTGTCCATACATGCAGAGAGACACAATGTTCAGTGTCCTCCAGAGAAGGGAAAGGCAGCACCTGACATCAGCTGCTCCAGGCTGCCTGACCCCTCCTTGGGGCACCTCTTGCTCTCCATATGGCAAACAAAGTCAAATTACTTAACACAGCATGGGGAAAACCAAGCACCAAATTCCTCCTCCCAAGCCTCCTTTCCAGACAAACACTCATGGTCGGAGCTCAGCCCTCTTCCACATAAAAGCAAAGTCAGAGACTCTCAGGAACCCCAGCTCTAATCAGTCACTACTCAGTGTTTTGACTGAGATACTTCATTATGTAAAATTAAACCAATTTGCAGTATTTATAATGCACCACATTTTAATTAGTATATCATCTCTCTGGGCAAGCTTTTGTCAATTTTGTGTTTTGTAATTTAGTTTGTAGCTGTCTAAACACAGGTCCTTCATGAGTTCATGTATTAGCCATGAATGAAGTGCACGTTTATATGGGAGGAGGAAACATCATTATAAACTTGTTTAGAAAGATTATCAGCACTTGAGATACATTCAGAAGTGTCTGTAAAGGCTACCCCATTTTCTGCACTTATTTTTCCTAGGTGGCTTGCATGGTAACTATCAAGATCTTTCTAAATGGCTGTTCACATAGTGATTTGGAATCTGGAAAAGGCTAGACCCCTCTTGCTCCACACAGCACACTGCTAGCAATTTTCCCATGTATATATACTCTGAAATGCATGGAAGCTGAGAAAAACCCAGGTACCTTTCTGCATCCACACTGTCTGCACATGCTGACAACAGTAAAACCAAATACTCTCCTTGGCAGCAAATCTTAACAGATCTAACTTGGAAGATATCCAGGAAAGTGATATTAGTAGCACCAAAAGTACAGCTCTGATGGAATCATTCTTCTGATCCTAGAAATGCTTTTGAACCTGCTGTTCATTGCATTTCTCATTTGTTTTATTAACATGGGAGTAATTGAATGAAATCTGCCTGTTTTGTCAAAGGTGAGAGCATTCCTTCTAAATATCAAGGTAAATTAAAATCTGCATCCTAAATCTTTTGCCAAAGTTTAGGGTTGTGATGAATTTATTTTTTTCTTTTGGAAGTAAAAGTTATATGACAAAGTACTGAATAAATGGAAAAAAATATCTGCAGTCTGGAGGAAAAAAAAATAATTCCCTTCACCTGAAATACTGCTGACTGGTATTTATGACCAGTTCCTGGAAGCAGTGGCCTGTGGATCAACTGTGGCCCTTTATTCCAGTCATGCAGTTCACATCAAGATTATTTTTCATCATATTATTGCCAAGAATGCTAACATATCTCTTAATGTGCCCTGTGAAATCTGTTTGAAAAACCTTTGGAAAGGGACAGGTTTCCTTCCAGCCCAGATGGTGCAATCCAGAGCTCACAGTACAACCAGTGCCAGACAGTGACAGAAATGGTCTCTCCCTTCCATCAAAAATGTGAATTAGAAATAAATATCAACATGGATACAAATATATGGAAATATGTAACATGAAAAGTCTTTTTCACATCTCAAGATGTTTTGGAGACAAGTTCCAAAACACAAAGTGTAAAAGGAAAAAAATATAGGAATCTTTTTTGTAAGCATGTAAGAGAATTCCTTCTGAAAGTTCCCTGGACCCCTGGGACAGCCAGTTCAGACTTTTTCTTTGTAGCTCCCAAACCCACTCCCTGCCACCCATCATTCTGTAATTCCTTTGTATTTCGTGCACACCACCCCTAAACACATTTCCTAAAACCACACTTACTTTGTTTTTTTGTTTGCTCTGAGGGACCTTTGCGAGTCATATGACAGGAGGGAAGATTTAACCAAACTCCTAAAGGATAATGTCATCTTTAGATCATGCTCATTATAATTCATAAGCACTTCTCCACTTGACAGCTCTTCAGTCGCAGTTTCAATCTTGTGCTAGTTTTCCTGAGAGCCCTTTTCAATTTTCCACATTGCTAATGGAGCCTAAGGCAAAGCTAAAAATCATTTGGGCTTCTTGAAAGGATCAATAATTTTTGTGTGCCATGCATTTTAGAATACATCGCATCGCTGACACAAGCGCTGTCATTGCAGTGATAAATATAACACATCAAAGAATGTCAGAAGTTTCCACAAAACATTAAAAAAATATTCAATAACTACCTGCAATCCCATGTGAAGCAAGCAGCGTTAAGTATATCAGAGACAAAAAAAAAAAACAACTTAAAATAAAGTTATCAGAAGACTGCATAAATTCTTTGCCAAACATTGTCATTTTCTCCGTGTCTTGGCTTACACGAGAGACTGTGCAGAGATAGAAAACATAAGAGATTTGCTATTTTTAGGTTTATACCACAACAAAAGCTGAATGAACTTTTTTTTTTCCAACACCTATCCAAGCAGTCAAGGATATCTGATCGAGTGTTAAGACATGCTATACTCAGTTAGCTCAATAAATTATTCTCACAGCATCATGCAGAGCAAATTACATTTTAGGTGGACAGCATTTTGCTTACAATTCATCCACTTACAAGACAAGTAAAGGACTGCAGTGAAAGAAGGAGAAAAAAGCCACTAACACAGAGGTGTGTTCTTCTCAATTTAAAACCTCTAAAGCAACTGCTTATGGAGCATGCTGGGGATGACAAACTGAGTGTTACTCTGCTCGTGTCTATTTAACCCTTGCCAAGACCATGTTACTTAAAACAGGCTGAAGCCTCAAACAGACTAAGTGGAAATGCTTATTTTTCAGGAAAATCAAGGTTGAAGCAACAGTAATAAGACCATATAGCAAATGTGGTTATACATAAATGATTCTCTCATAAAGACACTGCAGGTTCAGAGTATAAGGAAGGGAAGAAATACAGCAAACATTATTTACTGCTCAAAGGCCTGTCATAAAAATATTCATTTTAACCAATTATTGTGTAGGCATGCCTAAGAAACAACAAATTATTTTTAAAAACGGGTGCTACATCTCACCCCAAACTAAATTATCAAAACTTTCCATGGATTCAAAAGCTTCTTCTTTTCCCCTTCCAGGAATGAAAGAAAGGGGAGAATGGGAAGAAACTGTAATCTGTTCTCTGTATTCAGAGAACAAAATGTCACCATTGTATTTGGTCCAGTTCATTTGGAAGCATAAATTAAGCCATCTTATTGTGAATATATGTGCAAAATACAATTTTTTTCTTGCAATCAGGTGGGAAAACCTATTACCCTTTCCCCCTAGCTTTTCCAACCTGCTGTACAAGCAGTGAGAGACCAATCCCCATCCTGAAGGAGGCGTTCTGTATGATAGGACAAGCAGTGCTTCAGTTTTTGGATCCAGAACTTTGGAAGGATTCCCCACCTGGGAATGTCTCTGTTTTTGGTGTTGGGAGGAGACTGAGAGGCTCTGTGTGACAGAAAAGGAAGCTTCCCAGTGGGAGAGGGCTGGCACTGAAGATGGGAAACACGGAGGGTACTTCCCACACCACTTAGAGAAAAGGCACAAGTGGAGCTGTACATGAGCTGGGCTGGGAGCACAGGTGGAAGGACTGAGCAGGAATTCACTCTCTTCCATGCCAAACGATGCACAGAGGTGGTGCTAAATGAGGGTTTATGTGCTACCTTGAGACCCACTTAGCCTACAGTTAATGATGATTCTACTCTCTCTACAAAGTCAGGTGTTATAACTCTTCATTAATCTGACTGACAGGTCTCCTTCTCCCTTTTGATTTAAATAAAATTTGTGATGTAAAATATGGGATTAACCTATGGCTCACACTCAAGTCTTTTTTCCCAGTATGTAAAGTGCCTCAGTTCACCATGCAGAAGTCCAAGTAAACTTCTTCTATCCAGTGGCTTCTTTTTCTCTGGCTACATATTTCTTTTGCCTACTCTGTTCCTTTGCTGTAAGCCTAAATTTTTGCTTCAAAGTTTTAGGAGATGTGCCTTTAATAACGCCCACATTTATTCCTCACTTACTGTGCTACCATCCTTTCATCAGACCAGCTCTCTTTCATCATTGTTTCTGAGCTAATTATTCAACATTAGCTGAACTGAACTGCATTTACAATTCATTAGGTATTTCTGAGCCAGAGATTATAATAAGATCCAATACTTCTTGGATTTCCTTGTGCCTTGTTATGTGCTATATTCTCATGATTTAGTATTATGTTTAAATTTGGCTTTGACTACCATCACTGGGAGCAATTTGTACAAATAGCACAAATTGCAAGACATGAAAGATAATTAGAGCAGCAATAGGAATCTTTATAGCATCACCTGATCAAGCCAGCCTGCTAAAATGATGCTGACAAGTTTCCAGTCACTTTGGTGATACAGGATTGAACCCACTGTCTGATAAAAGGGGTTGAGTCCACTGCAGGCTAAATGGCAGGGATTCCTAGTGGGATGCATAACAGACAATATAAAAGAACTGTAAAAGAAAAGAGCAATAATAAAGTCTGACACATGTCCCAAATTTTTTGACTCATAGATTTCCACTTGCATTGAAATTTCATTTCTATGTTAAAAAAAAATGGAAACAGGTTTTGGAGAGAAAAACAATTATCGAGTCTCTCTTTCCTAGTTCTTTATTTCTCTCCCTCCAAATGGAGGGACACATTTTCTTTCTAAACTACTCCAGCTCCGGAAAAAATTACAAAGGTAAGAAATTAAATAGGGGAAGGGAGAAAACTCAGGGAAATAAAAAGGGGTAGAAGAGGAAGTCTAACTATTTGTCTCTTTGAACTAACAATGAAATTAAATGAGAAGCCCCTTTTTCATTAACAAATCAAACTCATTTCTGAGTAACAAAACATTTCATTCCAACTGTCAGGCCTTTGCACTTTGAACATTCTTAGCCCATTTCTCCAGTGGGATTCTGTGCTATGCATAGATCATTTCCCTGCAGATTTTCTCTGCATACTTTCCCGCTGTTAATGGCTTTTGGAGTCTATGTCCCTATGAAAGGATAAAAGGGGATTTAAAACACTTTCTTCTTCATATCTCAGATTACCTCTGAGAATGCTCAACACAGAGTTACAAAAATTCACACTTCATTTTTAAACAAAATTTAGCTTTTACTGTAAACTTCGTCATTCTTCTCAGTTTTCTACCATGATAAATAGTGCTTTGAGACCCACCATTTTCTGGGTATCTTCAGCTACAGTCACAGACTCAAACTAGAACCATGGAGTAATACCTCCCCTTCCTGAAGCTCTACACACTTTAACATTTGCTAACTCCCATCCCTCAAGTCTCAAAGAGATGCTAAAGTCTAAGTCTGAGTTTTGTGTTGAAAACAGAAGTTAAATATTGTACAGAGAAAAAATATTCCATCTTCAATATTGATTGTTTTCTCAAATTCAGAGGGCAAACAGTTCAGTTGCTCTGTGAGGACTGCTTGACTCCACAGAGAAAAAGTTTTGGAAATCCCGCCACAATGCTGTTTTCTCCTTCCCAGACATTTAAAAATAAAACAAAAAAGCTGCCATCACTGCCCAAATATCACACTTGTATGACATCCCTGACATGGTTAATCTACCAAGACACATGATATAGGACTGAAAATTTGACCAAGGCCACATCAAAAATTTTTAAAATGGCATGTTTAAAAGACGACTGTGATACAAAAAGACTCTGGCAGTACCAATTGAGAAGAATGTCCCAGTGCATCCTGCACCAGTATTTTTCTGGATGGCACATGTGTACACAAACCACTGCAGAGAGATGCTACAACCAAAATCAAAATAGCACAAATGGGTTTGTATTATTGGCAGAGAGGAGTCTGCTGCAGCTCCCTATGGAGAATCCAAGTCAATAAGATTAGTGATGAAAAATAAGACAGTGTACAAAGCCAGAAAAGCAAGCATGGAGACACCCGAGGTTAGCTGTGGATCATTGCCCTTAATCCTTGTGTTTGCCAACAAGAATGAGCAGAACAAGCCATGGGATATTTACATCCAATATACCCACGGATACAGCACAGGAAGGGTCCTGGCACAGGGCACCCAGGGGGCTGTTTGGGGGCACCTGCTTGTTCCTTGATACAGAGTGGATCAATGTGATGCTGTAGGCACATGTGTGCTTATGAATATTCATGGGAATCTGCTTATTTCATATTGCATTTTCAGTATTCTGCTTTGGTAAATGCTTTCCATCATGCCAGAGGAAAGTTATGTGGATTTTTGAACATTGTAATTCAAACTGTTTATCTTCCTTAATAGTTAGCCTTAATTATATTCTAGGCAATTTCCTATTTGTAACTAACTATGCTTCATTATCAGAAATATTATTCTTATATTTGTCTTTATAAATATGATAAAATATATCTAAACTTTAATCCTGAAACAATAGCACCTTAAAACCAAGAAAGCTAGTATGTTTTATAAAACAAGGTAGCTACATCAGAGAACCAAAAAGCATGTCCTCCTAGCTTGTGAAAATTTTAAACTTCAGTGGTTAGTCATGGTTATTCCATTCTCTTCCCACTTCACTCTAAAACAGAACATTAATTAAAGTAATAAAAACTGTATGCAAAATAAGCTAGAATTTGGTTCAGATCATTGGAAGATAAACTGAACAATAAAAATTCCTATAATATAAATTGAGTATCTTTAATATGTCAAAACATCCCCTGCTAAGTATTCTGCGGCTTAACTGACTCAGCATTTTTGAAAAGAACACAATAAAATTAAAGCACTTCTAATCCACTCTCCCTACTTCTGTAGAGTACACAAGAAGATCCAGCAAAATGTGGGGTATAAAGCTGGTAGCTTGCTCAAGCCCACACAAGAAATCTTTCTTTTTAATGATGTTGCCCAGCTGGCTAACTAGCTGCAGTAATTTACAACCCTTATTTCTGCATAAAAAACTATATAGTTCTTAGAGAGGATGTGCCTGTAGACTTACCTAGGCTTGATATATATAGATAGATAGAGATATTTATGTCTTAAAATGCAAGACCTTTTAAACCATCTAATCCCATTAATTCAAAATTTAGTATCTGATTTATTTTTCAGATGAGATGCTAAATGCATCCTACAAAAATGCTCAGGCTCTGCATCATATAGAGGCAGCATATCAGATGTAAAGAAACTCTCCTGTCTCCAAAGAACCACATTATATTATTTAATATAGCTCTGCACAGGCTTTTGATCATTTTTGAGCATGAACATTTGAATACTGCTATAAAACTTATATGTATGTGTTTATAATTTACTTTTGAGTATATACAAATCTGTATATATTCTTATACATATATACATAAAGTATACATAATTACCTTTGGATGTTTATATACATAAATACATTTATACTTGAGTGCAAATATAGCAGCATTAAAAGGAAACAGGAATGAACTTTGAATGCCAGGTTCCACACAAGTTTGGACCTCATGGCTTGGAAGAAAGGACTTTCCAGAGCCAAGACAGCAATATAGAGAGGAGGTGCTAGGCTGGAACAGATAAAGCAGACTCTGCTGTCTATGAGCTCCCCATTCAGCCTGAACATTTGCAAACCCCATCTGCAGTTTCAGACACAATTATGTGTTTTCCTGCTTCTAGCAGGGGCTGTGTCTCTTTGCTTAGAAGGCAATTTTCCTGAAATAAGGAGTATTTCTAGCATTTTTCAGTAGTATTATTATCATTATAATATTAAAGGATCCTTAGTTTTCCTCTTTATACTTTGTGTACACTTTCACCTAAAACAACACTTTCCACATTATTTACCACTTCTAATAGAAGAGAGGCAGGACTGCATCTATCAGCATGACAGAGAGTTGTAGAAAAATGCATGTAATCTTGAGGAAGAAATACCAAGATCTGGACACAGGCTGGACTGCAGAAAGCCAGGGGAGTCTACAGCTGTAAGGCTGAAGGACAGGGAGGATCCTGAACTTAAAAGTGTTGAGAATTATAGGGATCACAAGAGAAAAAACAACTCACCCTTTGGTTTTTCTTACTTAGACACAGATTAGTCATTGAATCAGAAGGTTGAGCAGAATAAGCAAGAGGAAAATAAAAAGGGAGGAAAAAGAAGAGGTCAAGCACTTGCAGTGTGACTGAAGACAAGTTGAAAGCTGGCGAGAGAACTGACTAAATGGCAGAGACAGAAATCGAAGCACATCGCCTGCATAAAGGTCCTTCTGGATGTACTCTCTTATCAGAAACAGCAGCAGGCTCTTGAGCAGAGAGCTTGAAGGTGTAAGGGTAACTAATGATGCCCCTTTCTAGGCAACTTCTTTGGTATTCTTAAAATCAGACTTAATCAGTACAAAGAGTCCACCTCTGACACCACAGAAATATTTCAGTGCATGAACTGTACAGTGAAACAGGGGAAGTTTAATCAGAGTTCCTTTAGCTCACCACAATGTCTTTTTCTTGGTAATGCAGAGCACCACAACCTCACTAGCCATCATTAAATGAGAAATGATAGCAAGTCACAAATTAGAGTAATTCTTGGAAAGGATTGCATACAAGTCAAATTCCTAATGAGTCATCCTCAAAAAAACTGCAAATGTCTAATTAACCAGGATATTGAAGCCACTCAGTCTTAGAAAATTATTCTAATCTCCAAAGAAAGAGTACAACAAAGGCATTAAAATGTAAAATAAAATACAGAAATTGAAATTGATGGATTTAATCAGGAAACTTTCAATACACCACCTCATTTTTTGTTTTATTTTAGTAATTGTAACAAAATGGATTTCTATAAAATCGGCAACATCTAAGATACTATCCTGCTCTATATGAAGAGCTGACAGCATGCAAACCTACAGCTTTTCTGTTAAAATGTAAGTGTATACACAGAAGTCAGTAGAAGGATCTGAAGGTATTATTAAAGATCAAATTTCCAGTGAACTAAACAGTCGGCAGAATTTAGGAATGGCATCTTTTGATATCTCATTGTCAGAGCTTAGCATTCATTATTTGATTTCAAGATGGAAGAACTAACACTTAGATGGTACAATGAAATAAATAAAACTGAGTTAAATTCCTTTAAAAGAAGGGGAAGAGAGAGAACATCCATGCATCAGCTCTACACACTTTTTAATATTCAGTGTCAATTAAAATGTATAGATACTTTTCTTACATTTGAACCATTCTGGCTTCTGATCCTGTTTACTGGAACACTGGACTTCAGTGAGCACGCAGAATACTCAGTTCAGTTTACCATTGCTTAACTGTATTTTTGCTTTTCTAAATGTTAAGCTAAGAATGAAATCCTCTGGACTGAACTGAAACATGTTTATATTGTAAAACACAACCTCAGTAGTCCTAATGAGATTCTGTAGCCATTTACTTTCCAAACTACAAAGGCAGGTATTTAAATGTTAAAAAACAAAGCACCAGCCACAGAAAATGTGACCTGAAAAATGAAGATAATTTCCCCAAAGATTCATAGAAATAGCTCTTGAAGTGCTTCTTCACTTGTTATTCCATCAAACATGACCAACAACCTTAGAAAACCATTCAGCCATTTCTAGAAGACATCCATCTGAGACAAATCTTTTACTGACCTGAAAAATACCAGTGCTTGTCTGTTTACAGGGAGGTCTTTTCTATTACCTTCCTGATTTGACACACTTGATTCTGCCAGAATTTCAGTATTTGAGGGACTCAGCTTTTAATCTACCTGAAATGATACCACAATGCCCAAGTAGCTGCATGTTGCCAGATCTGGGCTCTTTGACAAGACGGTGTAATTGAAATTGCTTTACCCAGAAAAAAGAAATAGAGGACAAAGCAGGGGAAGAGAAGCCATTGCTGAGTCCTTGTTATCAAGGAGGGAGAATCTTGAAAACAGTACTTGTACAGATGGGAAGGTCCACACTCATTAAGGAAGTGGTCCTATTTCTCCTATTTCTTTCCTATTTTTGCATCTCAGTACAATCCTTCAAAAACCACCACATTTCCAAGGCTCTAGGAGAGGGAAAATAGACGTGACTCTTATTCTGAATTCTCACTGAATCTCTTTTTAATTAAACTTTTCCTTCCCCCAGGGAAGCTAAAATACATTTTTAAAAAAATCAGATTTCTGACTCAATAGAGGAAGATTCACTTTAAGCCTGGTTTATTTCCATAACTCAGGACTGTTTCACTTTGTTCTGATCTTTTCGGTCACTTCAGTGAACGAAGTGATGCCATGTGTTATGTGCTATCTATTCATAACATACTAAGTACAAGCACAAGATTTATTTGTTCATGCATGTCAGAAAATTACAGGAAGCAGTTTTTAATAATTCTGACAAAACTATCATGGAGTGGGATAACCACAAGGCTGCATTTGGCTTTAAACATACTGGTGATAGCCTCAGACCCTTTTTGATACTGTGCTTCATACAAGAATGACCTCAATGAAATATATGGACTTATTGATTAACGTAATGTTTTAGAGTATCATTAATTACTCCTGTCTTCTTTCATGCTTATGAAAGAATCTCAAAAGTAGGTTACAGACATGGAAAGGAGGATGTCTATTCTATCACCATTATTTCCTAGCTGAAGAATATACAAATATATGGATGGTGGATATCTAAGAACTACTGAACTCTTACCTTCAATATCAGCTTAGTGAGTTTCCTGTTTCTTAGTTAAGGACTATGCCAAAAAACTTCTAATTGCTTGAGAGTTGAAGGTTTAGTTTGCTAGTTCCAGACTACAAAGATCTAGATGTTCTCATCAAACTAGCTATTAAAGACTGCCACTAGTCAGTGATATACAAATTTGACAAAGAAGCAGAACATACATTTGCATTCATACAGAGCCTTCAGAGCAGACACTTTGCTGTTATCACTGGCATAAAGAGATTCCCCCACTAGGATAAAGACCTCGTGCTTCACACTCACTAACACAGAAAAGCCATTCCTGCCCTAAAGGAGTCTAAATCAATTACCCTTCTCTGTGCATCTGGTGCAAAAGAACAGGCATTTCCACCTGTGAACTGTTTAACTGTTTTTCTCCTTGCCTGAACACTGAAATAAGTGCCTGTCTTTGAATTTACAAAGTTTAGCTTGAACATGACTTTATAGATTTGTTCTGAATTTGCTCTAAGCTATTATAATTTCCCTTAATGTAAGAAATAAAAGGGATAGCACTTCTCTGGGCAGGTCTTCTGTTTATCTTAGGACAGTATTTTATAACTATATTTAACTGATACTATTCTTCAATTTTATATGAATGCATCATTTTCATCACAAAATTTTAGGCAAGCAACTTGGTGCACACTTACATGGTATTGTAGGGAGATGCAAGTCAGCTCTACCTGCATGCCACGTAGAAATGAATGGAAGGACATACTCCTCAAAAAAGAAGTTTTGCTGGTTGTCAGCCAGTGAGCCCATAGCTCTCCCACTGAAGACTTGATAATTACAGATTTACATCCAGACCCTCTGTGTGCTGACCCCACTAGAGAGGGCCAGCACAATCACGATGGTTTGGAGGCTCCGTTACTCATGGATGCAGTTGGGAATTCTAAAAGAAGCATTATTGCTTATATTAAGTAACTGCCTAGCATATGAACCTCTTTCTCCAGCCCCGGTTGGCAGGTGAAAGTCTGCATACACATGAACATTTAGCCCTAATGAAATACAACAGGTAAACTCAAGCTCAAAACAATTAAGCACATCACCTAATGATGCCTGGGAGAGCTTTCAAGAAGTCAAGCATCAAGCCCAGGCTTTCAAATTTGAAGAAGGTACCTCTTCCCTAACACCCACACTTTCATCCTAACATTAGGAGGTTTATGTTAATTTTCACATGCTACATTTTTCAGTGCAGCAGAAAAACAGATAATTTCACTTGTAATTGTGATGTACCCTGGTAAATTCTGTCAGGTGTTAGAATACTGACCTCAGTGCCTGTGCTAATTAGATGAAATTGAAAAAAAGCCCAGGCTCTATAAATCAGATTCTGCTAAGGTTAGGATGGGTGCAAGATGGAGAGGGTAGGAGGAAAATCTGTTCTCTTATAGCTCTGACTCATTGTCTGCTTGCTATCAGAGAAAGGTTTTCAAATCAGGATTTCTTTATTTAATTCACAGAAGCCATTAATGCCTGGACCAATGGCAAAACTGGTGATGTTTGGATCAAGGCTGTCAAGGCAAGTGAAGTAACACATATTTGTGGTGAAATGGGATGAGTCATAGCAAGTGACACCATCTCCTTACAAGTTAAAGTGGAAAAATGACTTGTGTTCAGCAAGCAGGTCTTTTCTCTATGTCTTCTGCTGAGGTCTAAAGGAAGGAAGCAACTTCCTTTGCACAGGTTGGCTTCATCTGACAAAGCCAGCCACAGCTCCTAAGCAAAAGCACAGATGAAAAGTACATCCTCACTGCTTGTCTGAAAAACAGTCTTGGCGTTTGCAAACACTTGGTTAGGAATATGGGCGTGTAAAGGAGTTTGTAATCCCAGCCCTAATGGAGCAGTAAAGAGACTGCTTTGACTCATGTGCATTCCCTCTGGAGGAGGCCCCAGGAAACAGGACCAGCTACCAGGAATAGGTTTCAAAAGGAAACTAGTTTAGAATTTGCAAAGAAATTATTTATTTTATAGCTAAAATGTTAAACATTAGTAATTTAGCAAGCACATGCACCTAACGTTACTAACAAAAAGCTACCTATATGCTTTCTAGGAACAAATTCTCATCTGTGGACCCAGGAGCATCAGTACCTTGAGCTGGTACTTGCCTGGAAGCAGTACCATTGGACTATCAGCTTTTCTGAACACCTAAAATGTTTTCTATAATGCTTGTAAAATGCTGCTATCGAACTGTAATCCTATGTATTACAGTGGAGTGTATTCAACTCAACAGAGAGTTCTGAAAACAGAACAATTGTTGAAAAAAATGCAAAGAAGTGTGCAAAAGGATGTGCAACTTTAACTGTATTTTCAGTAAGTTGTATACAAGGGTGGCACAGAATATGACAGTAGAACAGGTCAATTCACTGTCAAATGAGGAGCTCAAAAGAAACCATTAGGAAAAAAATAGTTCTTCCCACTGCTGACAGGTAAAAACACAACTTGTATTGAATACATTGCCAGACAGATTTTAAGGAAAATAAACTTTGCAGAACAATAAAAGGGATCTGCATGCTGGATGAACAGGCTTCTGAGGAAAAGATGATCTGAAATTCAAGTACAAGTCATTGCCTTAATTTTCTTGAAATTTAGACCAGGTCTTAGATGAACTGAGTCTGAACAAGAATTCAATGAATAACTGTCTAAGAATAATGAGAATTAATATTACATATAAGATGAGCTCTGTACTTAAGAAGCAGAGCTGGGAAAAGGGAATTTGATAATCCATAAATATTTGAATGCTGCAAGCTACATCTGACTGGAATTCATCAAATTTTCATTTTCTTTTCCAAACAAACAGTCTCTGTGAAAAATGCCATAGCTGTTTAATCTTCCTCAGGGTTGCTGAAGGAGGCTCTTCCTCTAAAATTAAAATGAAAACTATTTTCCTACAAAATTAAAAATAGTAAAACAACACAAACCAACCCCTCCGAACTTTTGGGGCAGTTAGAAAGCAATTCAATGGCACTGTTCTTTCTGTGTAAGGTTTCCCCCTCCTTTCTGATGCTCTGTTTAGTGTTGACATATGAGGTCCACCAAGGGTTGGGCAGCCTAGGGGTAAAGAGCCCATCTAGAATAACACACTCAAGTTCATATTCTGTTTTTCCAGAAACTTCCTATGCAGCTTTACACAGAGCACCTGAGCTCCTCTGGAGCACCAGTCCCTGCAGGGGCATTGATCTCTCCTTCCCACTGACATCCAGGAGGAGATGGGCAGATTCACACCAGGATTGTGTGAATGCACACACCACAGCATGTTCCAGAGCATGTGCTCTGCCCAAGAGAGGCTCACTGTGGGTGTTTTCACATGCTTGTGGAGACCATGAGGCTTTAAGAGTCACTAAAAAGCCTCCATCATTTTCATTTGAGGTCATTTGTGCAGGATTACTTAGATTTAGGATTTATAGGATTATGTAGGTGCACTTATGCAGTTCCCCCAAGGCCAGGTCTGGAGGACCATATCCTGTGAACAGAAGCTCCTTCTCCATTGTGTTTGCCATTTCTATTTGGTTTAGCTTACCCTCTGCTCTGTGGAAAATGAGCGTTCCTTAGCTCTTTATCCTGGGGGGCAGGCGTTTATCAAAATCTATTAAATATTTAGACCTTTATATAGCAAGTAATGCTGCTAACTTGTTTGACTTAAATTATACCCCACTAGCAAATCAAATTAGAGAAGATTTGAGAAAATCTACCTTTTAAAACAAAAGCTGATTTCCTCCATGTTCAGCCATTTGTGGGATTAACTTTTTTAATGGATTTTTATGTGCACAGTGTTTTTGTTTTCATGGATACTAGGAGAGGATGAATTATTCATAAAGGGAAAAAAACATCTACAACATGCATTTTCACAGCTTATTTGGTCCCTTTTGTCCTATTCATAAATCAATCCTGATTACTACAAATGAATGCGCTCCCACTAAGCGCTCCCACTGATGACTCACTTGGACCATTAATTTAGACCTCTTCACTGAGTGCATTAGGAAGCTGCCACTGGTAATAGGAAACTGGAAGAACATTCTTCGTGACCTCCTCTCTTTGCCTGCACATCCCAGACTCATTCTCCTGCTCCTGTGTATAATTTTATAGACACAACACATATTCTCCAGTTAGAACATGCCATTTCCCCTCCTGCTCCAGTGACAAATTTGCATGAAGGGAAGAAAGAAAATTATATATTAATGCCCAGCAGGTTGCTTTTATGACCTAGGAGGAGAGCAGAGAGCAGTGGCTCAGTATCTACATCCTAAGTGGGGGCAACTAATGCCCAAACATAAAGACGTCTCTGAATTGTTATGGGAATGACTACAGATGTGTCACTGGTGGCATAGATCACAAGGCATTTATCTCTGTTCCTGAAATGCTGACGAGCTGTCATCAGTGAAGAACCATTGTCATCGAGGAACAATGCTTCACCATTTAGAGCAGTAAATGGAACAAGCCAATACTTTTCCAGGCAGTACAGAATTTATCAACTCCTTATTGCCCAGCTGGGAACAAAGAGAGGATTCTACCCATTTGAAAATTATTATTATTATTTACTACTTTATTGGCAACACAGTGCACTGAATAGTTTTAGAAGAAAAATTTATGCCCCAGAATTCCTAAGGGTCAACACTCAGTCTTTCTCAATACACACAATAAAAGAGAGAAGGAAAACACATTTGTTTCCTTCCCAGTCCAATTGCTGCAGTGCCACGGTGGTTAGCATTGAACACCAGTCTGTTTCATGTGCTGGGGCTCTGTGCTGAACCCTAACTGCCAATGTCAAAAGAGAAACATTCCTCAGAATGATACCTGGTTTTCTTTGCAGCTCCCACTGCTGTGGTTGTTGCTGAATATCTTTTGAGTATATTCAAGTACCAAGCTGAATGGAATGCCGTGTGTCCCACTGCAACACAATGCCCTTTAAGCCATAAAGATATTACAGATCCCAAGCAATCAACAGTTTGGAAAAGAGTACATTAACACCAGATATTAAAAGCCTTTTATAGTCCTGAATGGTATTCACTGAGCAAGTGCAAAGTTAGCTTCTTCTTGTTACTGCTTTTAGGAATTCACCTAACAGTGATGCTCATTAAAAATACCCCTTAACCTCAAATTCAGAGTTGTACTGTCCAGCCTGGGAACAATGAAGGAATTTTACAAGTTTATCACTGGTGTAACATGTTTGATGCTGACTAAGACAGGAGGGAGTCACAGAGAATTTTCAGCAAACTCCAGCTGAAAACCTTCATCTTACTCATTGATAAGCCAGTCTCTGTCAGGAATCTGGGCTACCTGTTCCAATACCAGCACATCAGCATAATCCTGGAGCTGAAACACCTCCAGACCATGAGTCACAGCAGTGCTGGATGCTACTTTACATTTAGTGACTTGGATAATCTCCATTCATATCAAAGGAAATTGTTAAACTGCTGTTATCCAAAGCCTGTTTCAACCAGGTTCAGACTGAGGGCTCACTAGAAGCTTCCTCCTACCTGCTACACACGAGCAGACAGGGCTCTGATTCCAAGCTTCACTCCTCTCTCCTCTGGCATGTGTGAAATGAGGACAAAAGGTGGGCTGCCACTGATCGAGAAGAGACTAGTTCTGCTTTTGTGATGTGAACAATTTCTTGACTTTTCTTTCTAACACCAAAACCTTCTTCTCCAGCACGAAAACATCTCCAACTCCATATATGTTTGAAAAAGAGTAGACAAGCCAAAATTATTTCCACAGACAGTTTCTGCCATAGAAGAAAGAAATTTTTTATCACAGACATCCATGAATTCATCATAACCTGTTGTTCTGACTGCAGCACACTCATGGTAATTAGATTATTCAAGGACTACACAGGTTGAGATCCTTGGAGTTGCATTAAAGAAAGTTAGAGAGGTCTTTATTATGGTAGAGAAACACTGGATAAAATAAACCTGCCATTGCCACTTTGTGCTCTGTACCTTATTTTCAGTTTAAGTATTACAACTGTACATTCAAAAAAACCCAAAAGATCAGCTCTGAAGGCCTCTAATTGACAGGTTACAAAATACAACATAAGAGAATGGACATAAGAACCAGGACTCTAATGCCCATTTAGTATTTTAGATAGGTAGGCTCATACAGACTTCCACTGCTTTATTCTCAATTTGTGCTGATAATCTCTGGGCACAAAGTTCTGCAGGAGATGAAACAAATTATCCAAATTCCAGCATACGTTTGTAAGAACTTAGAGAAAGAGCTAGCACCATGCAAAGGAAAAACACAGCAAGATTCCTCCTCTAGAATACAGACCAAGCAAGATCCTTCATGACATTTACAAATGGCTTCACGCCCTCTCTTTCACTAAGCTACCGTTCTTTATTTTTGGAGAAAATACCAGCTAAAGTATGAAATATTTTCTGCATATATTAAAATATATCTGTGTAGAAGGGCGGTTAGATCACCACACTCTGCTCTAACAATTGTTTTTAACTGCTTAACAGAGCAGATAATTAAAAATACAAAAATCTGTGCTTTGCAATCCCTTTTTTTTTCCCCTCTAAGTTCTATATTTAATTATTTTCATCATTTAAAACATCAGTTGCAGTCATCTAGTGAACAAATGGCATTACTAGCCCCAGAGAACCTGAATAGGTCAATTAAAAAAAAAAATCAGTGACAACATTAATACAAGGAATTTAATAATCAATTTTATCAGCCCAGCATTGTGTACCAAGAAAAATTAAACATACTGTTTTTCTTTAACTCTACAGATATGACAAAATGTCTGCTGATGCTTTCTGCCTTACCAAGTGATGCCTTCAAAACCTTCAAGAACCGCCTGTAATTTTAAACCTTTATTATATCATTATTATATTATCCTCCCCTTTCTTTTAGTTTCAGTAGAGGGAGCTTAGTTAAAAGCAAAAAAAAAAGAAAAAAAAACAAAAAAAAAAAAAGAAAAAAACCAAAAAGAAAAACCAGTTCATGTCGCTTAAAGACTTTACTGAAAGAAGAAGGAAAATGTTCATACAAATCTACCAGTTCTTTTCTCTTTTGCACAGACCCAGAAGAGATGAGTCCAGCAGGAGCTGCATCCTACAGAGGTAATACTTGTATCAGTAAGGCTGCAGCAGACTGAAAATGTAGGTGCTACAGAACTAGAATATCATTCCCCTAATCCTGAGAGTGGAAAAACACAGCAGAGTTCTTTATTGTTAAAAAAAAAAAAAAAAAAGGAGAAAAAAAGGCACAGCAGGTTGCCTGGTGCCCTGTACAGACAGCCCTGGAACACTCAGGGATTCTGGAGGCTGGTAGGCAAAGGGGAAGGAGCTGGACAGAGCCTGGCACGTGTGAGCTGGCACATAAACCTTCCATCCTCTGTTTCTCCTCATTGTGTCTCTTTCAGAGGGGATAGGTAAGACTGTACTTCAAGTTTGCCAATAGAGCTGAAACCTGTCACATCTACAGAAAATCCATTTTGGGGGCTAAAAATAAACAAATGCTACCTCACACTCCCACTGCTTTCAGATTCCTATTCATTTCGGTTTTCAGATATCCAAACTCCAATTGCTTCAAATAGCAGCAGAGAAAGGAGAAGGAGGGGAAGAGGAAATGAGGACTAGTCTATGGATTTAGAAACTACTACATATAGCAAATATGAATATGAATTAACAACAGAGAATGGGACACAACCATGCCAGATGGGATCAACTCAATTGACCCCTGAGGCTTTATTTTAGCTACTTGGATTCTCACATTGATTGTATATTCATCTCTTGTTTATATACAAACCTTCAGTTTCTCATTGGTAAAAGAATGATTACAGTACTTAAAATTCACCAGTCCTGCACGGGCTGGAGCGCTGACAGAAGCCTGAACATGCCATGTGCAGGGAGAGCTTCACAAGTAGGTTGTTCTACCCACCATATTTTACGCTTGAAGTCTCTACTTTTTACAAATGTACCAAACACATTTGAAAACAAATTGTTCTTGCTGTTAATTTATAAGGAAAAACCTGCTGTATTTGCATGGCATTAAGAGGAGGGAAAAAAAAAAAAGAAAATGTCCAAGCAGATAATGCATTGGATGATGAGATAATAACCCTGGATGGATTCCTGTAGCTGGCAATGCCATCTGCCTGGTGGATGCAGAATCCAAAGACCTTTGTAGCCCATGGAATTACCATCTTGAGACTGATTCACAGCCAACGAGTGCCAATTGAGTCAAAGGGATTGAAAGCTAGATACTGACAGGTATGCAAAGGAGGCACCACCAGCTGTGGGTCATTCACAGCTTTTCTCTCAGGAAATCTCATTGTTCTGGACTATTTCTCCATTGATACATCTGAAGGCATGAAAAAGCTAACATTTGTATTCTCTCCCTCCTCTGTATGAAACGAAGAGGAGGAAGGCATGTCTGAACATTATTCTCTTGTTAAGAATATTTAAGATCTGGAGGCAGAGGAAAAGCCTGAAATTTATCTGATGCTCTTTACTCAGCCTGCAAGCACACAAGGCACAAACCAACGATCAATATTCTACCTTATTTCAGCACAGCTTTTCAAACTTAGCATTTCTGACCACACGGATAGAAAGGTCACTGTTTAAGAGACCTCTTGCCTTTGCCACAGTTGATTCCACAGGTCTCATTTGTGCTGTTACATAAATCCCAGACACACCCTCCTGATCACGATGGCCTCAAATATCCAAAGTCAGATCTGCTCCTGTAAGTTTTCACTTACACTTGGCTGACTCCTGTGCAATTATCACTACTGCAGAGAAAAGAAGGCTAAAATAAGAGTGAACACTGGTTGCCTAAAATAAATAAATATATATCTAACTTCCATGTAAAAAATTTACATTTTCTTAGTATTTTTTTCAAAATAAATTTAAAAAACAGATGTACATTGCCTATTTTTAACTGAACAGAATTATTCAAGACAGATGTGTCCTGTAAGGCCACATGGAAATCTACTGCAGAGTACATTGACCATACATTTCTGCAAGAACTTCAGTAGATTGTCTCATTCTACTACACATTGAATTCCTGCAGCTTTGGCTGACACTTATGACTGGATTTAAGTGAAAGGTTTGAAAGTCTCCTGATCAGCTAGTAAGTGCCGGTGAAAAGGAATAATAAATGTTAGTGATGTAGGTAGCAGAGGCAGCTGTGTTCTGGAACAGAAACATGTAATAACTGGAGAATAACTTTCACAATGGGAGCTAAAAGGCGCCACTTGACCAGGAGGTGTTTTAATCTGCTACATCTTTTCAGGCCATGTGTGAAAAGTCAGTCAGGAAAGATACATGTAAGGGGGAGGGAGGCATAAGGTGTAAAATAGCGATGGGGGACATTTTTAAAACTACACAACACTAAACTGGGTGGAAGATCACTGATGGCTCCTGCAATTATTTTCTGCAGCTGCAAACTACCCCTGAACTGATATAGAAAAGTGCTTAAGAAAAACACGAGTTCATATCTCATTTCATTTTCGAACTGCTGCTCCCTCATTCCAACTTTAAAATGAAAAAGGTAGGGGAAAAAAAAAAAGGGGTCAACAAGTCTGCACTCAAAGGTACTAATGTTTTCAGATCACAGAATATGCTGCTAAAGGGCAACTAATTTGTTATATAGCAGGCAAGGCTTTGTGTCTCCTTGTCTATCTGATAAATGTTGAAGTTTCAGTTCTCCCAGACATCACATGCAACACATTTTCAGTGTTATGTATATGGCTATTTATTCATTTTCTAGTAATTAGTATCCTGGGGAGAAATCCAATTGCCACTCTATTTACCTAATTTAATAAAATATTGCAAAATGCAAAGTGGGAGGAATTTCTAATGTTTTATTAGCATTTGGCAATTCTGATCTTTCTAATGATGTCTACTGACCCCTAGCCTGTAGCTGTGTTTCAAGGCAGTTTCTTCACCAATTCTTTCTTTAATTAAAAACTATTACCAAAGAGAAAATTAGAATCAAATAGCTCAGTGACAGAGAAGATTTTTACTTACTCAGGACTTTAATTTTACAGTAAATTAAATGAGTGAGAAAATAATAATTTTAAGACTTTTATAATTTACAAGTAAGGGAAAAAACCAAATTAGATTAAAAACATATTAGATATTAGGAAGAAAATTAAATGAGCTGCACTCTCTCCCCCTACTCCCAAGCACAGTCCTTTTCAAGTATAAATACTGTCCCCAGTTTTGTTCTTGTTCACAAAATCTGTCAGAAACAAACCTGCTGAAGTCATTGTGAGCATACCAGTACTGGTATCTGAATGCAAATGCTTTGGCCAAAGTATTCAAATTGAGAGGGTGCAGAACCCATCCTTTCCCATTTGTATTTGGGCTTTCATGCAGAAGCCTCTGACAGTCACCTGCATGGAAGCTTCTCATATGTGGAATTTGGTTATTTCCTTTGGCACCTGGAAGCTCAGTAACCCTTTAAAGCAAAAGCACTTTCATACAGCTTCTTGAATATATTTCAGGATACTGCTTCAATATTTTAGCCCACATATAAGCTTTCTTGGCCCAAAACTGAGGAAGAGTGCACAGCCACCCTGAGCTCCAACATAAGGAGATGATTTATTTAAGCAGGTGATGAATTTTCATACTGGGTGCAATTATTGAGGTCTGTACGAGCACACATAGATCTTCACATATGAATCTAACGAGGTTTCTAGGGAACTTGCAGCTATTACAGATTCACAGGCTCCTTCACTCAGCTCCTGGGAAAGCACTTACAGCTGATTCCATGCTAATTCATTGCTCAATGAATAAGTAAAATCTGTACAGTATAATAAAACCATTGATCATCATGCTTTAAGATTGACTCCTAAATATTTAGGAAGCAGCGTATATTCAATGGAAATGTTTATTGGCACTGTGAAATTAAACTGTCACCCGTGAAATAGTAAAACTCATTAACGCGGAGTTTCTTTTTAAGTGTTAGGAATTAACTTTATGGCCGCATCCGTAACGGCAAGCCTCAGCCTTAAATCGCCTGCCGTTTAGCATTCGCGAGCGATATTAAAACATATTAACCGCGATTTAATTGACTGGAAATTAAAGGAGATAAGAGGAGGAAAAACGCGTGTATAGGAAAAGAGAAGTAAGAGGAAAGAGGCCGGGCCGTTGGGAGGAGGAGGACGGACGGACGGACAGGCGGGCGGACGGACAGGCGGACAGACAGGCGGACAGACAGGCGGACAGACAGGCGGACGGACAGGCGGACGGACAGGCGGACGGACAGGCGGACGGACAGGCGGACGGTTCTGCCCGCGGGGCTCGGCCGGGGCAGCGCCGCCGGCGGGGCAACAGCGCCCTCTCGCGGCCGCCGCTCCGCCGCCCGCCGGGCCACGGGGAGGCCGCGCCGGGAGCGCCGCTCCAGCCCCGCGGCGGCCCGGGGAGCGCCCGCGGAGCATCCCCGCCTGCCCCGCTCTCCGGGAGCACCCCCGCCTGCCCCGCGCTCCGGGAGCACCCCCGCC